>OY811974.1:12342193-12466443 GCA_963681505.1 Eunapius fragilis | reverse complement strand
AATTTACGGAGCATATGCGAGATATTGATACCTTCAATAGAGTGTACTGGCTACACTTCAGAGTGTTGGCTTTAACACTCCAGAGCAGTTACCACTACACTGGATCCCATGGGTGTTAATCCTAAGCAGGCGTACGAACACCCTAAGAGTGTTGCGGTAACACCCTTTTATTAATAGTGCCGGTTGACCTGCTGTCTTCCAGATGAGATATATGCTATAAACCGTTTTATGGACTGGGAACACTGAAAACGAAAACCACGAGGCGTGTCTGTCACGTGACACTACCTTATTTCCCGTGTTGAAAAATGTTTGGCCAATAAGACTGTGTTGCTACATTGCATCCTGTTAATGTTGAACAATCAAGTAAATATTTAATCACAGCCAAAAAAATTATGGCCAAGTATCACGAATTCCACTTCAGTCTAATTCTTGATGGGAAATGATCATTTCACTTCAAAATCCAGATCATTTGATAGGCACAGACCACAGATAATCCAAAAATACGAAAACCTGAAGTACTGATTATGCTAGACACTGTCATAATATTATGTAGAATAATATTCACACAGCTTCCTATCTAAAGGCTTCTGCATGCCATATCGTTTGAATATCAAGATATGTGACGTGTTTGCATGACCAGCATTTCAATACACAGAATTGAGCATTGCTCTTAAACCCAGATATTTTCTCATGCAAGAGACTTGACTCTCTCCTGTCCCAAGAGTTATGGCCAGACTATTGCTTGGATACCATTCTGAATAATGTCATCACAGGGGTGAGCTTCCATTTTAGTGCCATTGACATAGCTATTGCTGAGGCAGACTGTGAGTAGTACTAGCATTGTGGTATTTAATTATTAGTTTTCTCAGCGTACAATAAAAAATTCGTTTGTTTATTCCATTGGACTCCAGATTGAGTGTAGGCTACTAGGGTGCAACGCTTGCCTAATGTACTAGTTTCATGAATGAAATAATTTATACATACATTGTTGCACAGTAGTATCTAGCCTTTACCTGAATACCACTTCAGTATCCTAAGTGCTCCCCCCATACCCACCTTGCAGAGGACCTCTGACCAGTATGACTAGCACATTAATGTTGTGCAGGTACTTGCTACTAAAACGTGAATGCAGTGCCATGGCTGCAGAAACCAATTTCATTTTACCATTTGTAACAAACGCCACTAGCTCTATTATATGTTAATTGAAAGTTAATTTGCTGCATCTAATCACAAAGCTAATGCATCTTCAGATGGCACGGTTACCATCAGCCATGACTGGCAGACTGGAAGGACTTCCACTTGTACTCTGAAGCCATCCTTCAAATACTGACACTATTTTTTTTTCCTGGAGGCCCTGCTGATCATGAGTGATCCACTGATAATAACCTCTCCCTAAGCCCTCTCACCACTGAGCACTCTGCTATTGTAACCTGAAGCTTCATCTTTAGTTGTTACTGTCATTGGGTAATGGTCTTCATCCTTTAGCTGGTTGAGAAGGGTGATTGTACACTTGTATCTGATTGGCTATGTGAGGGTATCATCATTCTCTACCTTCATCAGGCATAGGAATACAGATACGTGCGTACCTTCACCATCATCATATCCATTGGCATCTACCCGAAGGCTCACCCTATAGCCACTGGGATGGGTGTAAAATCCTGGACTGTACCATTATTTTCATCTGATTAAAACCGGACATTCTAATAACATGTGGAGTGCATTTCTGTTGAGCATAGTAATGTTCCAGTTTTACCATTGCCTGTATGAGATCATGTTCACAGGAGGTGGATTTTTGATCCAGGTTCTTCAGCCGTACCATTGCTAGATCAAGATGGTGGCCACAGGAGGTGGCTATGTGATCTTTCGTTGTATGTCTTGGTGATGTGTAGGTACATCCTACTTCCTTACATGGACAACTAATTGCCTCATATGGGCACTCCAAGTGATGTGAAACCATTTGCATTCTCTTAACGCGATTTCCACATTGAATGTTATGACATGGTACCATGGATCAGGACACTCATCCAGATGGCTACCAGTCATCGCCTTATATGTCCCTTCTGATTTGCAATGCTTACATGTGTACCTTCGAAGAGGACACATTTCAGTGCAATGTGAGGTATGCTCACTTCGTATTATTTTTTCTATACAACAATTAGACCAGGATAACATTCCAAACCCACATGTTTCAAGATGTTTTTCAAGGATCCTAGCTCATTTATCCAGTCACATTTTGCAGAGGTACACATCACTCTCATTCCTTTAACCCTTCTAGCACTTTTTCTATCGGAAAATGCATCCAGGGGTTGGGCATTTCCCTGAGGTGCTTTTCAGCTGGTCATAACATGACTTGCAGCACAGCTTGGCACACTCACACTTGGTTTGTTGAGGGTCTCGAGCAGGGAGAAGACATATGATACAGTAGTCATCATCACGAGGGACATCAACAAATTCACAATCATAAACCACCAACGCTATGGAGGTAAATCATTATGTAATATTTGGATGTGGTGAAGCAGTGGGTATGATTGTTGTTGATGTACTATAAAGTTATGGGTAAACTAAGAAACCTTCCACGTATAACTTTTATGCTTCCCCTCCTACAGAGTACGTAGGCAATACGGTTAGCCACCAATTGCTGCCCAATGACGGGCAATTGTAATGATACACCCTTACACACGACTAGATAGGTGGGCATACAGTATGGCACTTACGTGTATAAACAGAAGTGACACCTTTGCATGAGTGGAGTAATTGAATAATATCTAACAATGCCCCAACCTAATCATAGATGGTTTGCCACTGCTGAAGGGAAGCAAGAAGAGTTCTTAAACAGCCTGACAACGTGGACATATGCTACGTTAATTAAACTCAGTCCTATACTGGCCATGGGTCAGAGAACCTATCCTAAAGAATTAGAAGGGCCAGGGTATATGCATATGTATTGGTTGTTTTGTGTTTTCCCTGTTCTGCGAACAAGGTACTTAACACCCACTAAGCCGCCTTGAGTATATGTGAAAATTCATCGATCGGCTTTTATACCTCTATTTGGGCATCGCGAGAGGCGCATGCAGCGCGTTCATTGATTATTTACGTAGCGTCCAGGAGAGATTCAAAGTTCACTAGCTTCATATTTCTGTTGGAATTTGCTTTCCAACTGAACTTTAATTTTATACCGGAACCACATAGCTCTTCAGATCTTAGGGTTAGGGGTTAGCCGTATGCTATGATGCAAGTTTCAATTCACATACCAATAATGCAGTTCACAAAAATGGGTGCTGATGTTTTGCAAGTTCCTTTCTGAGACTGTTATATATCTGTACAGTCATTTTGTGAGCTACCTTGTAATATGATCTCTGCCAAAATGGAGTCCCCCCCCCCCCCCCCCCCCCCAAGAAATACAATAACACTAGAAGGCCTTTCTATACCTCAAAGAATCCAAATCTTCTAGCGGTTATAGCGGTGTCTAGCGAATATCTAGCATGAACGGAAAAGCAAAGCAAAGCCCATCTGCCTGGGCTGCATAGGTAAAATATACTATCAATAATATAATATCATTATGTTAAAGACCCATAGTTGTATTTTGAAACTCTGGACACACATACGAATGCATGGTTGCAGTTTTGACCATCTCCCTATCTACATCTTTACCTGCATGGCATTAAATCGGATGAAATTAGCAGTGCATGGCGTCCCTAGGTGTTTCAAAAGGGGGGGGGGGCTAATCAAACAGAGGGACGCCATGGGGGCGTGGCTCTGACTAATCTATTAGGCATACAGCATTTTGGTTAGGTTGTAAAATTATCCCTACTCCATAAGTAGATTTGATAGTTCTACTCTTCTTGAGTGAAAGATCTCCATCGCTGTGTCGTAGGTTTGCGTAATTGAATATTAGCGAAGAAAGCCGTGTACAGGTCATGAGGACCTTAGCCAGTTTCTCGCAGCTGCAACTAGTAATTGGAGTGGCGCAACCAATTTTTATCAAGCGGAAAATATTAGGAAAATGCTCTTCATCACAGTGCCGATGCAAGAGTATCCGGCCTCGGACGATCGTTGGTATAAACACGGAAAAGAAGAAACACTTACAGGACACGATGGTACGAGAGAAATAGATGGATTTTTAATTGACGCCGTCGGTTCAGAAACAGAAGACATCTGAGTATGGTACATGAAGGATCATCTGTGAGAATAGAACAAGCTAGGAATATTATGATTGTTTTTAATTTGGGTATGCATTGCGCGCTCAGGCTTCTGAGAGGGTAGTTCATATTTCCTGCAGCAGTAGAATGACCTGAAAATTATTCCACATTCTGAATCAGAAGAAGTTCCATGTTATACTTAAACTCACAAAACTGCATCAAAGAAGCTCAGACATGATTGTGAGAAATGTGAGACTCGAAGGAATACTATACAGCAAATGCTTCATTCCAAAAGTCAATGAAGGAGAGAACTAAAGTCCTTTAATGATGAAAAACAGAGATATCGTGGATTAAAGCAGGCACTGTGTCGAAAAACCAAAATAGAAAAGGCTCTTCGTGTAAGGATAAGAAACTCAAGAAAGAAATGATCAGCAAAGATGCTGCCATACAACTCTTAAAGCACAAATGTTCAAAGCAGCAACACAGTAGTCAGGCAAAAGAGTCCAAGCTGTTGAAATATTCAAAAGTTGCAATGAAGTCTTGTCATAAGTCAGACAAGCTTTTATATAATGTAAAATGATGATACAAAATGCTATGCTAAGGAAGGAGATCATAGATCTCAAGGCTAAAATTGCTTGAGCTTGAACAGAATAGGTTACAGACAATAGACCAAAAATGTGTCTCCACTAAATTTGATGCAAAAACATACAGTACTGCCTGTCGAAAAGTGGTTTATACTTGTTTGGAATATATCAAGTACCATTGACCAGCATAGGTCCTGTTTGAACCACTGCGTAAGGAATCGAGGTACATGTAATTCCTTTTCATGTTCAAATACGCCCCATCTTAGTTACAAAGTTCATAAGACTAAAAGGACACGTCCTACCAAGCTTTCGAGGTAAACTTCCTGTACGGTTGACGTTGTTATTGTTTCAATATGGTCTCCTCGGGCTCGCGAACGTGACGGTTGCATGCACCCAAGATTTAAGGTCAGACATGTCTCATACTGTTATTAGTTTTCTTTTTAGTGTCAGAACCAAAGAAACAACCTGCTCTATCGTCATAGCGTGTAAAGACATCTACTTTTTATATATGTGTTCATTATATTTATTTATCAACATTTTATTAAAATCAATTGAACCTGTTGTTGTATAGTTTATTACAATTAATTTATGTTAGGATCATAAATAACGATAAATATGCGAGATTTGATACGTTTGTCAACACCCAATAGTGTGCACTTGGCACACTTCGGGGTGTTGGCTGTAACACTCCTGAGCGGATTACTACTACACCCCAGGGGGTGTTATTCCTAAACAGGCGTACGAACACCCCTAAGTGTGTTGCGGTAACACCTTTATTTAACAGTGTAGAGTCATGTAAGGGATTGTTTCTCACAATTGAATCAAAATGACTTGGACGAATTCAAGGCACGTTGGAATACTCAGGATTTGATGTTAACAGATTTGTGGACTGTCCCTGTGATGTTTGGTGACGCGTACAATCTTGAACGACCAAGGTAAGACTCGCACGCAAACCATGTTGTGCTCTTTTGTTACGTTATTTAGGTACTCTAGGTGCATGGGCCTTTCGGGAAGTGTAAGATGCCTGTGTATGCTCAGGAACTGTCCTACACAGACACTCGCCGGAATCCGCCATTATGTCCTCCAGAAGTTGAAACATTAGGTACCAGAAGACATCATGCTTGGACTGTTTACTTTGCTATAGCATATGATACTATAGAGTGACTTGAATTTTTCACCATATAAGGCCCTACGTAGCAGGATGGTTTAACGTCAGTTATAAGTGCTAATGAATGGATGGCTTCATGCACTCCCCCCCCCCCCCCCCCAACACTCATAGCTAAAAGCATTTGCATTTGTGTGTAGCTTGCGTGCAAACGCCGCATGCTAGCCGCGCGCACAATGCACTGCAAAAGAATGCATTTTAACAACAAGTATACGGTCTCGGTGGATTTGTACATACGCATGCATGCATAGCTGATGCCTATCAATTTATAGCCCATTTTATTATTTTTAAAGCCAATTGGCATTCAAGGAGCTAATGATATTGTTAGCACCACATATGATAATGATTCTACGATCATTTTAAAAAACAAAAAGTCATGACTGCATGACTGTCATTGTGGATAGTCATATTGTTTGACCTGACAATGACTTTTCTTGACTCATGATCAGTCAGTTGAGGACTGCAGTGCAGGTATGTAGATGTGTCCCTGGTGTTTTGTAGGTGTGTCCCTGGTGTGCAGATGTTTTCACTATAGGGACACACCTAGTTATACCCACACACCAGGGAAATAGCCACAGAACCGGGGACACACACACCCTACACACCAAGAACACACTTTCACACAAGGGACACACGCACACACCAAGGACACACCAACACACCTACCTTACACACTAGGGACACAGGCACACACCTGCACACCTACACACCAAGGACAAACCTAAACACCACGCAGGGAACACCCACAGAACCAGCTGTGACGTACGAGGGTCTAAATACGAGACTACCCAAACTCCCAAACTCGCTTCCACCTTCCTGTCACGGAAGGAACACGCTCCTCAGGTGTCCACTCTCATTTGGGTCCTACATGTGCAGTCATATCGAGAAATTGGTGGTCAAAAAGGATTACGTGGTATTTGGCTCACTTGCGTATTTCAATGTCCATAGAAAATGTATTGATAGTTGCTCTCGGATTTGCAATGTGGGGACTATTTGACATTTTTTTGGCATCTTAGGTACTTATATCCGCACTTTCCACATTAATTATGCAAGGTTCCCAATGTCATTCATTTTATCTCATTTCGTTATTCAGTCATCAATAGTTTTCCCAACCAAATGATATTTTCCTTAGGTGCTAACGGATTATATGAGAGCAGTCAGTGTACTTATTTATCATCATTTTTTTTTAGAGCTTAGGGTCTTCAAATCGCACTTCCGTTGAATTGGTCACGATCATCACGTGCCACTTATCGTCAGTCAGCCGTGCCCAGACCTAGCTGCTTTTTGATGCTGTAGTTAAATGACCAAAGTAATGTACTGGCATGCATGACCACATGTAGGAGTGGCTAGGTTGCACTAATTGGGATTATGTTATTACAAAGACGGAGCTAGGTAGTGATTACACAAAGGAGTTTGCCACGAACACTTCTTTCAATAGACGAATGGGTATTTCTAACAAAGCTTCAATGGGGTAAGCGGGCCTTCAGGAAGAGGGGGTCGAATTTGGTTAATAGGTGACCTTGCAATAACATAATGCATCATACAGCAGGGGCGGATACACGATTTTCGCAAAGGGGGGTTTACCGGCAGGTCAGACCTGCGATACGCAAAGAGGGGGGGGGGGGGGGGGGGGGAACTGTAAGCTTCAGGCTCTGTATTCGCCCCCGTACTGTATATACTTACTCAATGGTGACGGTATTAAACCTCGCTTTGGAGGGAGGGGGGGGGGGGGGGGGGGGGGGGGGGGGGGGGGGGTGGGGGGGGGGGGGGGGGGGGGGGGGGGGGGGGGGTTGTTCATACTCCCCCCAGGATGGACATATTAGACACGCGTACCACATTTATTTTTAGTCTAACCAGCATTGTGTTTTCCCATCGTCGTTGTACAGTACTAGTAATGTGCCAACACATATCTAGTACTAGTGCATGGATGACATCTTGACAGTGTTGCTTTTCATATTCTTCGCATAGTTTTAATTCCCTCTCGACCAGTATTCATCATCCTCATAGTGTATACACTCTTCTTGCTTATGGTCAAAACGTTAATTGTGTCATTGCTTTAAGCAAAACAGAGGTACCATAATGTCTTGAGCACAACACTATAAACACTTGAAGCACATCAGACATGAGTGCAACCTATCAGGCCACCATACCTACACACCATAACATGTACACAGACCATCACCTACACATTATGATGACATACCAGTACACCTCACACATGTAGATACTCAGCAGCAAAAATGGCTGGATGTTATATTATTACATGTACAGGCATCTGTACAGTAGCCGCTTGCTCCAGTGGTAATTATCACATTCGCAGCAGCGGAAAAATAATTATATTCACCTGGTACAAAAGAAACTGTTGGTGTACTTAGCAAACCCGCTATGAAATTCACTGTTTATTCGCTGTTTTGCGTGTACGGTAGCGCTTCGTAATCTGCCCCTTTTCTAATTGTATTAGAGCCTTGTAGCTACATGATGACCACACAAAGCATGCAAGGTCCCTTCTATTTGAGTTGTTGCTGAAGCTTTTTTGTCATGCTGGCTGTATCACATTGATCATACAACCATCTAGGGAGCATTTCATGTAGAGTAGGAAAAATAACTGTTCGTGTTCTTAGCTGTTGATGACCTCTGATAGGGGTAGGCTAAGAACACACCACATGCATGTAAGGCAGAATTATGGGTACATGTATGAAGGGAACTGAATATGTGATAAATGTTGTTACATATAGTGCATGCCTTTGGTGTACATATGAGTTGGTGTATGGAGTGCATGTGGGGCATTTGCCATATTGTTGCCCTTCCTTGGCAATAAGTGATACAACCTCAGAGTTGCCTTAGCAACAAATAAATTCCCCCTCTAATGGTTTTAAGAAACCCAGTGTGTGGGACTGTGTGCTGGTGGTAGTGTTCACTGTTATGCTCACTGCTCTAGTGTGTGATATGTAGAGCTATTGGTGTGTGTGTGAGTGTGTGTGTGTGTGATATAAATTCATGTTGGTCTAACGACGAGTAGGTTAGGTGGTTGGCTGGCTATATGCTGTGCTGGTGTGCCAGTGGGGTAACCTGGTGTGTACATGCTGCTATTAAGGGATAACAAGTGACATAATCCATCATCGAGAAAAAACATCAGTGGGCGGGGGTGTGTGTGTGTGTGTGTGGAAGAGACATATGTTAAGTTGAAACTTTTAGGAGGACTTCATATCAAGCAAGCCAATTCTGTGCATGGGTTGTGTAACTTGTTATCCCTTCATTGCCAAGAGGGGTAAAAATATGGGAGGTGTGGGGCACTCCTGCCCATCAATGAAACTATATACTGGTGTGTAGGGTCATTGGGAATGTACACACTGTTGCTAGTGTGTACTGGTATGTGGTTGGTGGAGAATATGAGTTGGGTGTGTATGCTGATGGGGGGTCATATAGTTGTGTATGCTGGGAGTGTACACTCATTTTGGGGGGGGGGGGGGGGGGGAAATGTTATTTGGTGTGTTGGGTGAGTAATATAGAATTCTGAGTGTGACTGTGTGTTTTGAGTCATGGGCAACCCCCCCCCCTCCCATTTTGAGACTCAATGGCACCCCATCCCCAACCCCTTGTAATAAATGCTTGTTAAATAATTTAACCCCTGTCCCAGTATTGATTTCTACTTACATGTGCCTCCCCCCTGCCCACCTCCCTATAATTGGTGCCCCTCCCCTCACCTCTGCCCCCCCACCCATTCTAGAAAAGCTGGGGGCACCCATGGGGAGTGTAACATTTGTTTTAGTATCTGTGGGTTACGTGTGTGATGGTGAGTATAATACTTGTTCAGGACAACATTAACTCACCTGTATGCTTGATCACATGGTGGCCATGTTGCCTGAAGTCATACTAGCTGATGTTTCCCAGGAGATGAAGCCAGTATGCTAAAACCCAAGCACCATACAATGGTAGATGTAAAGAGCATAGCATACATGTATATACAAATTTATGCACCCCAAGAAGCCACAAGACACATAAGCAAAAAGGATACACAAGACTGTGTGTTTTGTGAACTTGAGTCATGGGCACCCACAAGGCCCCCCCCCCCCCCCCCCCCCCCCCCTCTTTGAGACTCAATGGCGCCCCACCCCCACCCCCTTCTAATAAATGCCTGTTAAATAATTTAACCCTGTCCCAGTATTTCTATGTCCATGCGCCTCTCCCGCCCACCTCCCTATAATTGGCGCACCCCCCCCCCCCCCCCCTCTAGAAAAGCTGGGAGCACCCATGGGAGTGCACACTTGTTAGTATCTGTGGGTTATGTGTGTGGTGAGTATAATACTGTGCAGGACAACATTAACTCGCCTATATGCTTGATCACATGGTGGCCATGTTGCCTGAAGTCATTCTAGCTGATGTTTTCCAGGAGATGAAGCCAGTATGCTAAAACCCAAGCACCATACAATAGTAGATGTAAAGAGCATAGCATACTAGTGGCGTACATGTATATACAAATTTATGCACCCCAAGAAGCCACAAGACACATAAGCACTCAAGCATTAAATAATTTGAGACTCACCGTTCCTTTCATAGCACGGACCACCCCTATTAGGCCCATACGAATATGCGCTCCTAACTTTTATAGGGCAGTACTTTCAGACAGTACGAACAGGTTGTGATCAAAGGATGAGATCATGATTGTGGCGGTATACTGCGGTTCCTGAATTATGGGGAAGGAGTACAGTATGCGATCGCAGTCCCCGCCCCTATCGGTGTCAGCGCGTTAAGTTTAAACAACTAATAATGTTGAACGTGACGTGTACTATATGTAAGCATAGTACTGATGCATATCCGCCACTTCTGTAACAGTAACAATGTGCCATTCTGCACTTCCGCAATTGTACATAACCCACCTTCAAAAATGTGGTTGGTCGTCAATGTGCTAATTGATGCGCATCCACCCCTCGTCGGATGGGGTGGGGCTTGCCTGAGGTGCATGCGAAGTGTATATTAGTTTATTAACGAAATGCTGCTTAATGCAGTTATTGATCTGAAGCTAACGGCAGTGTTGAATTTATAATTACCTGCGATAGTAATTAAAAATTTGTCTTGATTTTTGTACAACACTTCATATTTATTACGCACCGAAAAATACAAATCGAATTCAGACCAATTTTTAGTATATTTTGAGTTTATTTAGAATTCAATTTGAAATAAAATGCAAGATGACCGCCGATGTATGGGCCATTTCTCCGTACGTGCATGGACAGCGATATCATACAGAACTAGCATTAAAAAATGAAATCGCGATACTGCATGTTATAAGTGTGCACCCTCACACTACACTATTGCAGGAATATACATTCATTCAGCTAAAATTCATTTTATGTAGAGCTCGAAAAACTCCAGCGCCATGTTTTCGTTGCTGGTGGGTTCGTCCATGCACATTCGAACCTCCAAGTCTCCGGTGATGGGAGCAGGGAGCGTCTTACAAAACCAAGCGAGGTTAGGTGGATTGCAACACGTAGCCTCGAGTCCATTGCACTGTTGTCCATCCCATAGCACGTCGGCAGAGAACATCGTTCTGCCATCTGCGGTCGATCCAGGGTTGCCTGACTCGCAGTAGAAGTCGGAACCTACGAAGGAAGGAGCGGCCTGCCCCCCAGCACAGGGACAGGTAGGAGGTCCGGCTTGCGTTTCGAAAACAGCGGCTGCGTAAGTAAATATGTGTTTCCTTTGCCCTGGCAATCCGTAGGTGATGCTCATCCCGTCAACATACGTGTTTTCGATTGATACGCTGCTACATTGCCAGGCGAATGCGTCGGGCGTTCCAACTTGATAACCGCGGAACCTCCCGCAAACTGTCTGGTAGCTAGCTCCGGAAGTTCCTATCGTCAATGAGTCGCATGCTCCTCCGGTACTCTTCTTTCCGCATGAAGCTCGCGGTGATGGGATCTTGCTCCACGATGGTGGGCATTGCTGGGTTGGATCTGTCATGTCCAAATAGCCCACTTTTTTCCACGCATTTGTGAAACTTGGTACATCAGGGGGAAAGGGAACATTGGAAGTGAGAACACCACTGATATCAGCTACACCCTCCGCCTCTTTTCTTTCAGATAGTTCATAATCCGATTCTACTACTTTCGTCACTCCTTCCCTCGTTGCTGGATTTGAAGTTTCAAGATATTCCTCCATGTTGCTGTACACGTAGGTACCGGCGGAAACCGCAGCTTTGTGATGTTCCCGCGCTTTCATTGTACGATCAGGAACTGCGAGGGCCACGTACAGAAGACAGCTGGCAGTAGCGAAGCATATTGCTGTCGTAGCAGTACGCATGTCTGAATGTATAACTCAAGATGAACAAAGTTGAGTATAGTAACATGCTGTATTAGTGCCGCGCTTTTTATACGCATGCACGCTTCGGTTCCATGTCGACCCACAAGGAATTTGTGTGTGGTTAATGTTGGAAGAACAAATTAGTTTATGAGATGAACAAAATCGTATAATGATGTCCATTTCAAAGGTCACCGTCTCCAAATAAAGTCAGGCTCCCGTTTTTAACCGCCCGTAGAAATGAATGTAAGGCCATTCCAAAATGTGAAAATAGTTTCCCGTCCGGACCTTTTTTCCTCACTCCTCTCTGATGCAAACAAGTGAGCAACCCATGTAAATTACGCAAATGTGAAATGCATACACATTTCACACTCATGCAATAACTTGGGATGAGGCGAAAACGTGCTATTCGAACCAAAAAAACTACCCAAGTAGTTTTTAAACGTATACATGTACATATGTTTTGATGTACAAGTGTACTGCCCAAGTAGTTAGAAGTTGTGATGCAGCATTACCAGAAGATATAATATATATAGCTTATTTTGGTCACACAGTGGAATACTCATCTCAGAAGTGTGACATAGCCATGGTCCCCAAGCGGGTGGGCCATGACAATTTCAAATGCTCAGAAATGTTACACAGAACTAAGCAGATGCTATGATGGTGCAGGATTACCAGAACATCACTTATTTTGGTCACACAGTGGGACACCCTCACTCTCAGAAGTGTGACATAGCCATGGTCCTCAAGGGAGTTAGGCGATGACCATGTCACATGCTCAGAAATGCGACACAGATCTAAGCAGATGCTAAATGATTTACAGAACATTGCCTTGTAGGTTGGAAAAGTGGAACCCCATTTACATACCACCAGTCCAATGCCTACATGGAGGACGGGCCATGGACATGACAAATGCATAGCGATATCAGGCAGACGTAGGTTGATGCTCGGGTGGTACAGTATTACCAAAACATCGCCTTGGACCTTAGACAACAGAGGAAAACTTGTATCATTCAATATAATGATACTCATTGCTAACTGAGCCGCATGGTATCTGCTGCCATTCACAACATCTTTGTACATTCTTCGGAGGATCTGCACATTCCTGGGAGGTCAGTAGGACTGGTGAATGGTATGTTGCCTAGTGGGTTTGGCAGAGAAACAGAAGTAGAGGAAGGGTTGGTTGAACCAGTAACAGTTGGATTGCCTAAGCATCTTTGTGTTGCTCGGTCCTTGGGAAAGGTGTCTTCTAATAGTTCAGTCCTAATACAAGTGATGAATGTCAGTCCTACAGCTGTTACAGTGTACAAAGGAACTACACTGGCTGAATTTGTCCCACACAGGAACATCGCGCTTTAGTGAATGACTCAGTGTCACTATCTGTCAACTACAACTCAAATGTGCTGGAACCAAATCTGAATTCATCTGACATTACTGTAGGGGAAAAGAAAGAGATGCAGAGTCTTCTGAAGTCATTTGGTAACATTTTCGTATCAGAGGATGGATCTCTTGGAAGAACAAGTGTGGTGAAGCATGGTATTAACACTTCAGGAAATCCGATCCGACAACCCATACGACGCCAAGCAGAAAGTTTGAAATCTGCAGTAAATACTGAAGTGGAGAAGATGCTGTCAAAAGGGGTCATTCGCCAAAGTAATAGTCCATGGTCATCGCCTGTAGTGATGGTGAAAAAGAAAAACGGGTCATGGCGGTTTTGTATATATATATATGGGACAGTCTCCGAGAAAATGGCCCTTCGCTATATAATTTTAAAGTTATAAAAATGACTCACGTTTGAATCGCTATAACTTCGGAACGGTACACGCCATTGACTTCCTATTTTCAACACTTCATACTACACCATTTCTATAAGGTAGAATAGATTTTGGAGTCTTGCATTAGCTTCGTGCCAGTGTTGCAACGTCCGATACCCCTTGGGGTTCAAACTGACTATAACTTTCGGCAGGACGTCTCAATTAACTTCAAATTCGGTTTATACGCAGAGGGGTCCTGTACCTATCGATGTGCCCTGTTCGTTAATTTTTACTTGATCCGTTACGGAGATACAGCTGTGCAAAGTAATTGCACATTTTTCGTTCATTCCGCGCCGTTAGCCTACTGCAACCTGGTTCCCGCTACTCCGAGCACATGAATATACAATAACCTCCCGTGCCCATGCCACTGTATTAACCTGTACAACTGAAGTACCACCGTTTTTACAAACGTCAGTGGTTCTCTTCTATAATTGACAAGATTCGTTAAGCGATCGAAATGTGTGGGATTCAGTTACCGTCACCATACAAAAAACACGGTACGTATTACCAGTACCGATGCGCGCGCACAACATAATTTATGTGTCCTGTCGATTCGGTCATACTCCTTGGGTGTCACTCATTGCGTGGCCATTCATAGGCTCACAACCTATACGTCAGAGCCATGATATATAGTGCACGGTGTATCAGCTAGGCTATGGGAGAGGCGTGGTCGAGTTAAAGACACATGCAGCGCAGCTAGGCTGGAACACATGTAACCCTTCCTTATTGTCGGGATTTGCGTTCTGCTGGCACATATATTTTAAACGCCCACCGATTTTCATTTCATCTGCATGGCTGGCGCACACACACCCATCAACCAACACATACATGTACACACGTCTCACGTCACACTTATACACACTCTTTCCACTATTCTTTTCCCCTTGCTGTACACCCTGTAAATTGGCACATATATTTTAAACGCCCACCGTTTTTCATTTCATCTGCATGGCTGGCACACACACACTCATGAACCAACACATACACACGTCTCACGTCCCACTTATACAAATTCTTTCCACTATTTTTTCCCCTTGCTGTACACCCTGTATATTGTTATGTGCTACATGGATTCACTCATAAGCTTTGTCTAGTTGAACTTTTTTTCTATGTCTTTCGGTTACAGTGCTTTCACTGGCCTACTATACAACCCTCTTTCTCAACTATTTGTATTCTGACTGATGTGTTTTTCATGTGTGTAACTGGATTGCATAGTGGTATAGGAGCATGGAGGCTATGGGGGCAAAGCCCCAACAATTTTTTCAGAGAAAGGCCCGCCTCCCAACTCCTCCCCCCATTGGTTGTATGTACTGGATAAATGTGTTGTATGTACTGGACTATTTGTTCCTGTCTCACAGTACCTGCCACATCATGACGTACCATGCCTCATGTCCCATATTCCATTACATGCATCCATTTACACACTCACAAACTCATATATACACAACACTCACAACTACATGTATCCCATGCCAATCACTATATATGCTGAAGCTCTGAGTGTGTACCATTGAGAGGTTTAAAAAGACTTAGATCTTTTTACCATCCTTTGTTATACCAGGGCTCTGATCTTTGTCTTTAGGGATAAAGCAGGAATAATATTCCTGCCGGGCTTATATACAAAAGTAGGTCTACTAAAGTCCCTCTTACAGAGTGGTAGATCTACAAGTAATATCACAAAAGATAAATAGCACAGATTCCTAGAAGGGGCCCATGTATAATGCTATACATAGACACGCACACACACACATACATACATACACACACACACACACACACACACACACACACACACACAAACCAGTGCTGCTTAGAAATAGTGGTTTTGGTGGGTATGACTGTCAGTTTGCTATGCCCAGATGCAAAGCCACCCATGGAAGTCACCCATGGAATGTTGATTTACATGAGATGGTGGCAAATAGATAGGCTAATGCCTTTGTGTTTAGGACTCTGCGAGACATACCGTCACAAACCCTCTGAGGATTACAGCACTTGGTGTCATATTTTATGTCTGTTTTTGGATCTGGTGCAGTGCTGCTTCCAAACATATTACAGACCTGTGAGTTCCATAGGCTTTTACATTTGGTCATATGTGTAGCAACAAACTTGACAGTCATCCTCACCTGAACCACTAATTCTTCTTGTAAGTAGCATTGGAATTTCAGTGTGCGTGTGTGTGTGTGTGTGTGTGTGTTTGTGTGTGTGATGTGAGTGTTTGTGTGTGTAGCATTGGAACCTTTCTTTCTTGGAGGATGTGCAATTTATTTTTGTAATATGTTGACAAGGATTGTACGGTACGTACTACCAGTACCGATACGCGTGCATAACATCATGTAGAAATCGTGTCCCTGTCAATTTGGTCATACTCTTTGCGTGCCACTCATTGCGTGGCCATTTATAGGCTTACAACCTATAACAGTACGTCAGAGCCATGATATATAGTGCCCGGTGTATCAGCTAGGCTATGGGAGAGGCGTGGTCGAGTTAAAGATACATGCGGGCTGGAACACATGTAACCCTTCCTTATTATTGGGATATGCGTTCTGCTGGCACATATAACACCCACCATTTTTCATTTCATCTGCACGGCTGGCACACACACCCATGAACCACACCCATGAACATACACACGTCTCATGTCATGACTATTCACACTCTTTCCACCATAAGACACTATTCTTTTCCCCTTGCTGTAAACCTTGTAAATTGTTATGTTGTGTGCTACATAGATTCACTCATATGCTTTGTCGATTTGAACTTTTTCTTTTGGTTACAGTGCTTTCACTAGCCTACCTCTTTCTCAACTATTTTTGTTATGTTTATATTCAGATTCATTCTCTTTATGTTTGGTCCTACATGAGCAAGTAACATTACTTTAGTGGTCATAATTGTATCAGCACAAAATGGTAGTATGTCTTGTCAGACTCATGCCCTTCACTGTATGCTCATATCCCATGGCCTCCTCTACATGGTCATGTCCAAAGGCCTCCATGTCACTGATGTGGATGTATTTCACACATGCAACTGGACTGTGTGTTGCATGTATTGGACTGGTGTCAGTGGGGTAGGAAGCACGGGGGTTGTGGGGGCAAATGTCACAATACGTTTGTCAGAGGCCCCCGTGAGGCTCCACTATACATGTCCCATATACCATTCACTGTACTCAAATTGGGAGGGTTTTAAAGACTCCTCTATTTCAGCTGATAGTGGTCATGAAAGAGTTGGAATGATGGGGGGGGGGGGGGGGGGGGGGGGGCTCAAATGTCATGTCCCCATCTAGGTGCTCTTGTATATATACTAGTCCTGAAGCTTCTTGTAAGTAAAATACCAACTCAGTACTGCGTGTATACCCATGGGTAAATAGAAGCCATATCAGTGAATGCTCTCTGTATAAACTCTACAGTGGCCCAGTCTTTCCAAATCTTTGAGATAGGCTAAGCAATAATTTCACTGCCACTTATGCAAGGCTTCCCACCTGTCCACAAGTAGCTTGCACAAAAATAAATCCTCCAAAAAGGTACCAATGCTACAAGCACACACACACACATACACACACACACACATACACACACACACATACACACATACATACATACACAATGGTAGCTTTGAAAAAGCTTAGCAAGCTGCGTTTGGACCTCCACCAATGGTAGCCCCTATATGTTGGGACACCCAGGCCATTACAAGGCCACCATTGGATGCATGCTACTTGCTCCACCACATGAGGGCTTCCATCCCCACCAGTAGACACCTCTTTTACATGGGATTTCCCACCCACTTCACAGCAGGTGCCCCTTGCTCCTCCACATCAGGGCACCCCCTCTTCCATAGATGTCACACTTCGACGTAGGGATCTCCTTCCCCCTTTTTACCTTCCATCCAGGAGACACCCTCCTCCACACAGTATACCCCTCCTAAACTGTGTAACACCACTAATGGTCTTATTTCAAAATACTCTAAATTAGTTATGTTCTATCTCATGAAGAAAAAGAACTGATGGAACAAGTAATAATAACATTATTTGTGAGAAAGTTAGTATATAGGATTGACAGGCAATAGAGGAAATATGTAATAGCCCTATATTTAGCACATTTGTAGGACATTATGTTGTTCAACTGTGTGCGTATTACATTTCCCCTTAGTAGACCCTTGTTTCCTTTCTTTTTGCCTTCCAATCCTTTATGCCATCAACTTTCTCATAGAGAATGTCTTTATTACTTGTATGCAAGGCTTCCATCTCTAGGTGAGCAGATCTAGAAGTAGCTTGTCAACACATCACAAAAATAATTTCAAAAGAAAGATTTCAATGCTACGTAGACACACACACATACACTTACATACACAAATACACACACACACACACACACACACACACACACACATACATGGAAATTTCAATGCTACTTAGGATTAATGGTCCTGATGAGGATGCCTGTCAAGTTTGCTACACATATGACCAAATGCAAAAGCCTATGTAAGTCACCTGTAACATCTTTGGGAGCAGCACTGCCCCTGATCCAAAAACAGACGTAAAATATGACACCAAGTGCTGTGATCCTCAGGTGGGTTTGTGACGGTATGTCTCATGAATTGCAGAGTCCTAAACATAGCCTATCTATTTGCCACAATCTCATGTAAATCAACATTCCGTGGGTGACTTCCATGGGTGGCTTTGCATCTGGGCATAGCAAACTGACAGACATACCCACCAGAACCACTAATTCTAAGTAGCACTGGTTTGTGTGTGTGTACGTGTAGTGAGTGTGTGTGTGTGTGTGTGTGTGTGTGTGTGTGTGCGTGTGTATGTATAGCATTATACATGGGCCCCTTCTGAGAATCTGTGCTATTTATCTTTTGTGATATTACTTGTAGATCTACCACTCTGTAAGAGGGACTTTAGTAGACCTACTATTGTATATAAGCCCGGCAGGAATATTATTCCTGCTTTATCCCAAAAGACAAATATCAGAGTCCTGGTATAACAAAGGATGGTAATAAATAGTAAGACCTAAGTCTTTTTAAACCTCTCAATGGTACGCACTCAGAGCTTCAGCATATATAGTGATTGGCATGGGATACATGTAGTTGTGAGTGTTGTGTATATATGAGTTTGTGAGTGTGTAAATGGATGCATGTAATGGATTATGGGACATGAGGCATGATACGTCATGATGTGGCAGGTACTGTGAGACAGGAACAAATAGTCCAGTACATACAACATATTTATCCAGTACATACAACCTATGGGGGGAGGAGTTGGGAGGTGGGCCTTTCTCTGAAAAAATTGTTGGGGCTTTGCCCCCATAGCCTCCATGCTCCTATACCACTATGCAATCCAGTTACACACATGAAAAACACATCAGTCAGAATACAAATAGTTGAGAAAGAGGGTTGTATTACTTGTATAGTAGGCCAGTGAAAGCACTGTAACCGAAAGACATAGAAAAAAAGTTCAACTAGACAAAGCTTATGAGTGAATCCATGTAGCACATAACAATTTACAGGGTGTACAGCAAAGGGAAAAGAATAGTGGGGGAAAGAGTGTGTATAAGTGTGACGTTAGACGTGTGTATGTGTTGGTTCATGGGTGTGTGTGTGCCAGCCATGCAGATGAAATGAAAATCGGTGGGCGTTTAAATTTATGTGCCAGCAGAACGCAAATCCCGACAATAAGGAAGGGTTACATGTGTTCCAGCCTAGCTGCGCTGCATGTGTCTTTAACTCGACCACGCCTCTCCCATGCCATAGCCTAGCTGATACACCGTGCATTATATATATCATGGCTCTGACGTATACGTTGTAAGCCTATGAATGGCCACGCAATGAGTGGCACCCAAAGAGTATGACCGAATCGACAGGGACACGATTTCTACATAATGTTGTGCGCGCGTATCGGTACTGGTAGTACGTACCGTGTTTTTTGTATGGTGGCGGTAGCTGAATCCCACACATTTCGATCGCTTAACGAATCTTGTCCATTATAGAAGAGAACCACTGACGTTTGTAAGAACGGCGGTACTTCAGTTGTACAGGTTAATACAGTGGCGTGGGCACGGGAGGTTATTGTATATTCATGTGCTCGGAGTAGCGGGAACCAGGTTGTAGTAGGTTAATGGCGCGGAATGAACGAAAAATGTGCAATTACTTTGCACAGCTGTATCTCCGTAACGGATCAAGTAAAAATTAACGAACAGGGCACATCGATAGGTACAGGACCCCTCTGCGTATAAACCGAATTTGAAGTTAATTGAGACGTCCTGCCGAAAGATATAGCCAGTTTGAATCCCAAGAGGTATCGGACGTTGCAACACTGGCATGAAGCTAATGCAAGACTCCAAAATCTATTCTACCTTATAGAAATGGTGTAGTATGAAGTGTTGAAAATAGGAAGTCAATGGCGTGTACCGTTACGAAGTTATAGCGATTCAAACGTGAGTCATTTTTATAACTTTAAAATTATATAACGATGGGCCATTTTCTCGGAGACTGTCCCATATATATATATAGACTATCGTAAATTGAATACCGCAACACATCAAGATGCCTATCCTCTTCCTAGGATTGATGCTACCCTTGAGTCCTTAGCAGGTTCAACTTTGTTCACCACTCTTGACCTTGCGTCTGGCTCTTGGCAAGTTGAAATAGAGGAGAGAGACAAAGAAAAGACGGCATTTTCAACAGAAAAGGGACATTTCGAGTTTAATGTGATGCCGTTGGCCTCACGAATGCACCCGCCACATTCCAAAGGTTGATGGAGTGTGTTCTGGCAGGACATACAGGGGAGCAATGCTTAATCTATATAGACGACATCATAGTCTCTAGTCGTACCTTTCCTGAACACCTGGATCGTTTGCACAACTGAGGTGTTCTCCAAATTGGAGGAGGCCGGACTAAAGCTGCGAACCAGTAAGTGCCATTTTGCACAAAAGGTAGTTCGTGGGTCATGAAGTCTCGGCAGATGGAATTCGCCCTGATCCTGCTAAAACAGAGGCAGTGTCAAACTACCCAGTATCGAGAAATGCAAAAGAATTAAAGCAATTTTGGGACTCAGCAACTATTACAGGAGATTTGTAAAGGACTACTCAAAGATTGCAGAGCCTCTGTTTAAACTGCTTTCTAAGGAAGGTATCAAGAATTTCTCATGGAGCTCTTCATGTCAGAGTGCATTTGATGATCTTAAAAAGAGGCTGGTCTTTCCTCCTATCCTTGCCTATCCTGATTTCAAACAGCCATTTTTGTTGCATACTGATGCTTCTGATTATGCTATTGGAGCAGTTCTTTGTCAGATTCAGCAGGGCACAGAGCGAGTGATAGCATATTGGAGTAGGAAACTGCAAAAGGCAGAGGAATTATTCAACCACCGAGAAAGAAGCTCTAGCTGCTGTAGCTGCTTTGAAAGAATTTTACCCTTATGTATATGGATTTCCATGCAAGCTGATAACCGATCACAATCCTCTCACGAGCTTGAAGGGTCTTAAGGATGTTGGTGGACGTCTCACGAGATGGCTGCTTTTTCTTCAACAGTTTGACAATTTGAATTCCAGTACAAGCCAGGTAGGTGTCACGGTAATGCAGATGCTCTAGGCCTACAATCACAGAAATGTGGTGATTGTACAGTGGCAGCTGTTGAAGAGCTTCTTTCACAGTCCACTTTGGATACATTTGGCAAGGCACAAGCAGATGACCCACAATTGGGCCCAGTAATTAATGCCTTGAAAGGTGCAGTGGCATTGCCTTCAATTACAGTTCCTGGCTTAAGAAAAACATTTCTTCAGTATGGAAATTATTTTGCGGCTGCGGATGGATTACATCACCGCTACGTGAAAGTCTCTTGTGTCGCAAATTCAGAGCATCCTCCCAGGATTCAGTGCATACCCAAATTGTTGTTCCTTGCAGCCATATTAAGATCATCTTGCAACAACTCCACAATGATTCAGGTCATTTGGCTGTACATAGAACAACTGAAAAAGTTAAAAAACGTTTCTATTGGCCAGGTTATGAGACAGATATTGAACGTTGGGTCCGGGAATGCCAACAATGTCAGAAACGTAACCACCCTCAACCGCCACCTCGTGCACCACTTGGTTTGATTAAATGCGGTTATCCATTTGATGTGATCATTTGGGACATCATGTGTCCTTTACCAACATCCACAAAAGGAAACAAGTAACATCCTGGTTGTTACTGATAATTTCAGTAAATGGGTGGAAGCTTTCCCATTGGTGGCTACGGACTCAGAAACCCTTGCATCAGTGCTGGTGGATGAAGTGATATGTTGGTATGGTGTTCCCCGTGTTTTGCATAGTGACCAAGGTGCAAATCTAAACAGCCAGGTAATTGTGGCATTGTGTAAGCTTCTTGGAATTAACAAAACAAGAACAACAGCTTATCATCCACAAGCAAATGGGCAAGTTGAGCGTTTTAACAGGACTTTGGAGGCTATTCTGTCCAAAGTTGTTTCAGAGAATCAGAAGGATTGGGATAGCCATATTCCCAAGGCGCTCTTTGCATATCGCACTGCATTCCACGAATCAAGTGGACATTCTCCATTTCATGTCATTTTTGGTCGCTCACCACTTTTACCTATTGATATTGTCATTGGCAGGCCACAATGTGAGGAGTCTGAAGGAGGTGAAGTGAGCGTCCCTCAATATGTGCAGGCATTGGGTAGATCTCTTCGGAAGATTTACAATGACGTAAAAAGGAAGCTGGATGCCGCTCTTGAACGCAGTAAAAATCACTACGATAAAGGTGTAAGTGGTGAGAAATTTGCAGTGTGAGATCAAATGTGGCTATATGTACCTGCGGTGAAGCAAGGAAAGACTAAGAAGCTATCATCATTCTGGCGGGGACCATACACGGTTACTGATCGATTGAATGCAAGACTCAATTATCGAATGTTGGGGTACAACGAATGTAATATTCTACCTATTATATTCAATCAATGCTTTAATATCTGTAGTGTTATTATGCCTGCGCCCCAAATCGCTAGCGAAATGGGGCTGTCACGGCAAAAGTGGTCCTACCTAAATAATGTCCCAGATGTGTCCCTGCACGGTGTGTAGATGTGTCCATGGTGAGGTGTGTCCCTGGTGTGTAGGTGTGTTTCCTGTGTTGGTGTGTTGGTGTGCTCTCGACGTTGATAATAACTCTTAAGTTGTCTGCAAGTGCATCTTTATATGCCCTCGTCCATGTCAGTTCAAAAACAGGCAGGTGACAAACCCAAGTAATTACTCAACTGTCAAGTGCATACATTCCACACCCCAGGACAAACGCGTGCATACAAACCCATCGATTTAGTGTTAAGGAATTTAAATGGTGTCGTGGGCTTAACAGAACGGTTACTCTGAAGTAGAAGTTTTATAGTTGTAACTTGAATTCTTCACCATGTATGGACCTATGTAGCCAAATAGTTGAACATCAGTTGTAAGTGGGAAATGGATGACTGCAAGGACGTAGTAAGAAGGAATTAACTCCCTTCACACTCCTGGAAGCATTAATTTTATTCATATATCTAAAATAATATTATAATTATATATGGAACAGTGCCCAGCAAAATCACCTTTTTCAAATCTCCCGCTTTCCTCCGTATCGTCCTCTTCCAGTCTTTTTCAGCCTCCGCTCTGTACGACCTTTCCATGCACAAATATACATCATCACATCTAGATAAAGCAGTTCTCTCGGGCCTTCTTCTCGCTCATTTCAAAAATCTTAGCACGTGCATCTATAACACTTGCATCATTCTTCGATTAAGATCTATTATACGAATGCTGTTGTGGCACCCCATCGATGTAGTATTTGCAAAGCTCTAGTACCTATGGCCAAAGGTTTATCGACGGCTGAAGGATTTTGAGTGAGTGTTAAAAGCAAATAATAACTTCATTTGGCTTAACTACCTCGAGTCCGACGAGAGGCAATGGGGGGGGACTACCCCTCCTAATGGGGGACCTCGTATCCTAGGACCAATGAGTCCGCCCGGACGCGTAATCCGGGGGGACGCATACTTCTGTGACACCGGCGTAATTTACATGGGTTTCTCACTCGTTTGTATCAGAGATAATACATAGTTTCTCACTATTTGATCATGAACTGAGTCAGACACGCCGGGACGACTTGAGGGTGAGCGTATTTTTTCTATATTCCTGTACGTTTTGGCCATTGCTCTAATAATTATCCTACCTTTTTGACCCCACTTGAAACAGCTGGCAGGGAATATTGGTTAAAAGTATAATACCCTCCCGCCCGCGTGGGGAGTGAGAAAAAAAAGTTCCGGACTATTTTCACATTTTGGAATGGCCTTACATTCATTTCTATGGGCGGTGAAGAACGGGAGCCTGACTTTATTTGGGGGCGGTGACCTTTGAAATTGACATATATATACGACTTTGTTCATCCCATAAACCAATTTGTTCTTCCAACATTAACGACACAAATTCCTTGTGATCATGGGTCGACATGAATGCATGGGTGAACTGAAGCGTGTGTATAAAAGCGCGGCACTAATGCAGCTTGTTATACTGTACTCAACTTTGTTCATCTTGAGTTATACATTCAGACATGCGTACTGCTACGACATCAATATACTTTGCTACTGCCAGCTGTCTTCTGTACGTGGCCCTCGCAGTTCCTGATCGTGCAATGAAAAACAAGGCCGCGGTTTCCGCCGATACCTCCGTGTACAGCAACATGGAGGAATATCTTGAAGCTTCAAATCCAGCAACGAGGGAAGAAGAGACGAAAGTAGAATCGGATTACGAACTATCTGAAAGAAAAGAGGCGGAGGGTGTAGCTGATATCAGTGGTGTTCTCACTTCCAATGTTCCCTTTCCACCAGATGTACCAAGTTTCACAAATACGTGGAAAAAAGTGGGCTATTTGGACATGACAGATCCAACCCAGCAATGCCCACCATCGTGGAGCAAGATCCCATCACCGCGAGCTTCATGCGGAATGAAGAGTACCGGAGGAGCATGTGACTCATTGACGATAGGAACTTCCGGAGCTAGCTACCAGACAGTTTGCGGGAGGTTCCGCGGTTATCAAGTTGGGACGCCTGACGCATTCGCCTGGCATTCTAGCAGCGTATCAATCGAAAACACGTATGTTGACGGGATGAGCATCACCTACGGATTGCCAGGGCAAAGGAAACACATATTTACTTACGCAGCCTCTATTTTCGAAACGCAAACCGGATCTCCTACCTGTCCCTGTGCTGGGGGACAGGCCGCTCCTTCCTTCGTAGGTTCCGACTTCTACTGCGAGTCAGGCAACCCTGGATCGACCGCAGATGGCAGAACGATGTTCTCTGCCGACGTGCTATGGGATGGACAACAGTGCAATGGACTCGAGGCTACGTGCTGCAAACCACCTAACCTCGCGTGGTTTTGTAAGACGCTCCCTGCTCCCATCACCGGAGACTTGGAGGTTCGAATGTGCATGGACGAACCTACCAGCAACGAAAACATGGCGCTGGAGTTTTTCGAGCTCTACATAAAATGAATTTTAGCTGAATGAATGCATATAGTGTAGTGTGCGCGCGCACAATGATATCAATATCGCGATTTCATTTTGTAGTGCAGATTCTGATATCGCTCGCTGTCCATGCACTGCACAGGAAGGGTAATTCTCAAGTGAGGGAGGGCGTGTCCCTTCCGTGACTGGAAGGGGGTTTGGGTAGTCTGGTATTCAGACCCTCGTACGTCACAGCTGGTTCTGTAAGTGTTCCCTGGTGTGTAGGTTTGTCCTTGGTGTGTACAGAGATCTATATATGATCTCAGGTGTGTAGGTGTGCAGGTGTGTGTCTGTGTCCCTAGTGTGTAAGGTAGATGTGTAGGTGTGTCCTTGGTGTATAGGTGTGTCCCTTGTGTGTAGGTGTGTCCTTGGTGTGTAGGTGCGTGTGTTCCTTGTGTGTAGGTGTGTCCCTGGTGTGTAGGTGTGCAGATGTGTTCCTGGATGTAGGTGTGTCCCCGGTTCTGTGAATATTTCCCCAGATAACAATGTTTATAGGTGTGTCCCTATAGTGGAAACATCTGCACACCAAGGGACACACCTACAAAACACCAGGGACACATCTACACACCTACACTGCAGTCCTCAACTGACTGAGTCAAGAATAGTCATTGTCAGGTCAAACACCATGACTATCCACAGTGACAGTCATGCAGTCATAACTTTTTGTTTAATGATTTATAGTAGGATCATTATCGCTAAAAATATCATTAGCTCCTTGAATGCCATAGCTTTAAAAATAATGATAATAATAATAAAACGTGCTAGATTGATAGGCATCAGCTATGCATGTACAAATCCACGAGACCGTATATACTGTTGTTAAAATGCATGCATTGCATTGAATTAAGTGTATTGGACGCAAGCCCGGCTAGCGTGCGGCGTTTGCACAAAAGCGACACACGTTGTCAAATGCAAATGCTTTTTAGCTATGAGTGTGTGTGTGTGTGTGTGTGGGGGGGGGGGGGTGCATGCAGCCATCCTTCAAATTGATGTTCAACCATCTGCCATCTGCGACATAGGGCCTTATATGGTGAGAAATTCTAGTTACAGCTTTAAAAGATTAACCGCTTCGTATAGTTACATGTGTTATTATTGGCCCACGACAGCATTTCAATTCTTTAACGCTATACCTATAAACTTGCTGCTTGCATGCATGCATGAACGCGTTTGTCCAGGCCAGGAGTGTGAAATGTATGCATTTCACAGTTGCGTAATTTGCATGGGTTTCTCACTTGTCTACATGTATCAGAGATAAGTGTATGATATCTCTGCCGCTTGCATTTGAACTGACACGGACGACTCGATGATGATTGGAGCTAGCGTATTTTTTGGGCGATATTCCGGTACATTTTGGCCATTGCTCTAATACTCTCAATTATCATACCATTTTGACCCTGGCCAATTGAAACAGCTGGCAGGGAATATGATTAAAAGTATAAATAACGGATAATAGCCGCCGCCCTCATGGGAGTCAAAAAAAAAAAAAAGGTCCGGACGGGGAAACCATTTCACACCACACACAAATTCCTTGTGGGTTGACATGAATGGAATGCATGTGTGAACCGAAGCCTGTGTATAAAAACGCGGCACTCCAGCTTTGTTATTATATACTCAACTTTGTTCATCTTGAGTTATACATTCTGACATGCGTATACCGCCACGAAAGCAATATACTTCGCTACTTCCAGCTATCTTCTGTACGTGGCCCTTGCAGCTCTTATCATGGAATGAAAGCGTGGAACATCACAAGGCTGCGGTTTCCGCCAATACCTCCCTGGACAGCGACATGGAAGAATATCTTGAAGCTTCAAATCAGTCCAGCAACGAGGGAAGAAGACTGAGACGGAAGTAGAATCGGATTATGAAAGAAAAGAGGCGGAGCCGGACTGGAATGGGGTTTGGGTAGTCTCGTCCTCGTACGTCACAGCTGGTTCTGTGGGTGTTCCCTGGTGTCCTTGGTGTGTAGGTGTGCAGGTGTTTGCCTGTGTCCCTAAGTGTGTAAGGTAGGTGTGTAGGTGTTTCCTTGGTGTGTGTAGGTGCATCCTTGTGTGTAGGTGTGTCCCTGGTGTGTTCTTAGCCTATCCTGTTGATCACTGCCCCCTTATGTGGTGCAGATAACCTCAGATAGGGTTACACAACATGTAAGGCAGATTTAGGGGAACTGCATTATGTTATCTTGTTGTTACATGTACATGTAGTGCATGCCTTTGGTGTACATATTAGTTGATGTATGGGGTGCATGTGGGACACCTGCCATATTGTTGTCCCTCCAGAGTTGCTTTAGCAATAAATGTTTAAAATCCCCTCTGTAAGGGTTTCTTCAAGGAAACCCAGTGTGTGGGACTGTGTGCTGGTAGTAGTGTTCACTGATAACAAGTGACACAACCCATCGTCGAGTAAAAAACCATTGGGGGGGGGGGGGGGGGGGGGGGGGGGGATGTTAAGTTTATACCAAGAGACAATTCTGCACATGTGTTGTTTATCCCTTCATTGTCAAAGAGGGGGCAAAAATATGTGAGGGGTGGGTTACTCCTGCCCCATCAATGCAATCGCTATGTTGGTGTATAGAGTCATTGGGAATTTACACACAGGTGCTAGTGTGCATGTACTGGTGTGTGGTTGGTGGAAAGTATGGGTTGAGTGTGTGTATATGCTGATATAGTGACACGGGGTATATGAATGTGTCCATACAGATCAGTTGAAATCAGTACGGTTTTCCTTCTAAGTACTCTACTTGCACTCAACTTGCAAGTTTAAAACTGTCAGCTGAAATTCATCTTCGTGTGGACATTGACTTTGCCAAGGCATTCGATTCTGTGCCACATAAAATATTACTTGCAAAGCACGCTGCCGACGGTTTTAGTCCTTGACTGCTTCAATGATCTCATTTCATGTGGCTGTATCCAAGGTGTACTGATATTTGTACCAGTTGTCAGTAGTGTGCCAAAGGGGTCAGTACTTGGTTCTCTTGTACATCAATGACATTCCAGATTGCATTGAAAAGTCCGCAGGTGCAGTGAAGATTTTTGCAGAGAAATAAAAACGTTTTTTTAAATAAAAAAACTGATTCATTCAAAGTAGCCTGTCTGCATTTTTTGCATGGTCCCAATGGTGGCAACTTAATGTGGCGTACATCAAATGTAATATTATTCCATCAGTGCTTTAATATCTGTTAGGCATCCGTTGGTTGAAGTTAAAACCATAAAGGTCATTGAAGTTTATCCCTCAGGATATGAAATTACATCACCCACAAAGGCATATGTTTGCTGTGCCCTCTTTCTAGAAACGTTCTACACAACTGACATTTCTATCTTATTTCTAGCGTTCAGAATTTATGTTAGGCCAATCATGGAATCATCCACTCCAGTCTGGAATTCCTAGGCTCTTAAAGGAGAAAATAGGCATTGAGAAAATTATTTTTATTTTTATTTTTAGCTAGATCACTCACTATACATCAGAACATGCTCACGTTACATGGATTATTCAAACTGGTTCCTTAATCATCACTGCACTGGAATATAGTAGAATAATTTTGATTTTGTTTATGTACTTTCAAAAAAGCTGGTTGGCCTTTCGCTTTTGATGATTTCTTCTGCATACTTCATTTTGCTTGACATCTCAAAAGCTGAGGACAATTCAGATATCACAGTCTGGCCCAGGCACTTTTTTTTCTTCTCTGAACAGATAATCCCTATTTGGAACTCCTTCCAGATATTCAGTAGTGACCACAAGAAATGTAATGTCTGGTCTCCACTTAGTAGATTTGTCTCAATTCTGCAAACTGTAAGCTTTTAAATTGGCTTTGTACATGTGCATTGCAACTAATGCCGCCATTTACCTTATTTTGGTGTGTGTATTGTGCACCAAAATATGTGAATGAGTGAGTGTGTGTGAGGGCATATGTGATGGTATGAGGGATTTAAGTGAGAGTCAGTGAGGATGTGTGTGTGGCTGTCTATACAAACAGTGATGCAAACACTGTATAGTCCAAAGTATACAGTATTGCCCAGTGCTCCTGCAATCTCACTCTACTAAAAAGTAATGTGAAATATATGATCAGTTGTTACAAATTCTTGCAACCAATCAATAATCACTATCATTATGAATTTGGAAGAATTGCACACAGCAAACACACGCGCACAAAATGATTATAGGTATATCCCCTGCAGTGATGGGTAGAGGTCCCTCCCACAGTCCAGAGGGGCTCCCAATAGTGAACACTGGGAATGGGTCTGGGTGTCTTCTCTGGTCCACTGTACCAGCTGGTCCTCAGGTTCAGACAGCGTACGTAGGATTGCCTCAAACGTGGGGCGACGTGATTTACCAGGATTCCTACGTGCAAAGGGTAACAACACTGCATATTAACAATAATTGCAGAAATCCCCGTGGTAGGCATTATTTGAGGAGCAAATGTTATGCACGAAAGTGCAGACAATCAGAACAGTTCTTGCCTGCCTAATCCAAGAAAAGACAGACAACTAATTCCCAACTAAGATTGGTAATCCCAGTAATACCACATAAGACAACAGATCATTTCTTAAACCAACGTACTGCACACGGTACTTACCAGCATTGCATCATCAGACCATATAAGGCTTTAGGACACCCAGGAGGGGGTGGCAACCGATAACCACTATCAATTAACTGGATTACCTGTTGTGTTGGAGACATGATGGACATTCTGTCATTAGACAGGTCTAACCTCTTGGTTGGTTTTCCCCTCAAAAGGCTTGCTCCCCAACGACCAGACCTCATACATCACACAGCCAAAGCTCCACACATCACTGGCTGTGGAATAGGTCTTGTAATGGAGAGCCTGTTATGGGAATGGGACATAACACATGAAGAGGTAAGGGGTGCCCAGACCTCTGGAGCCGTCCATTTGACTGGTATCTTCCCTCCATTCGATCTGTAGTAGTCTTCATCTTGCAGATCACGACTCATACCAAAATCTGCTATCTGTGGGAGAGGTGGTGGTGAGATGCGAGTCAAGGTGAAGTGGAAGGAGTTAAGGTGAAGCGGGAGTAGTTAGGGTGGACCAGTGGTGTAAGATAAGGGTAGAGTTATAAGGAGGGGCTTGACGATGTGGAGAGGGGCTTGGCATTATGGGAGGAGTGCAGCTTGATATGCACCATGGGGAGAAGGTTGAGGCTGACTTATTATAGTAACCTTGCAGGTATAATCACCACACACGAGGATGTTTCTTGCTGCCAAATCTCTGTGAACGAATGCCTTCTTTGACAGGCAGACCATCCCAGAGGCTATCTGACGGCAGAATTTGAGACAGAGCTGAGGTAACAGAGAGTCTTGTGAAGACCTGAATAAAGTTGGGACATTTATCTTTGTTATTAGATAGGTCTGGGGACTTGCCGCTTTCCAATGAGAAGCTGGCGTAAGTCTCCACCCCTCATGAGCTCCAACACTATCATAAGCTGAGGTGTGGGGTATGTCACCAATGCTCTTCCCCACACATACTTACTGGCTCTCCCATTGTCACCACTCCATAAAAGTTGACCACATTTGGATGGTTGAACTGTCCCATGATGGCAGCCTCTCTGAGGAACCTCACTCTGTCCCTCTCCCCTGCACCCTCCCTCAAGGTCTTTAGGGCCACCTCTGTCACTCCATTTGGAGCCCTCCACAGCCCCTTGCTCACAGTTCCAAACTCTCCAGACCCAAGATGCTCCAACACTCTACCTCAGAAAAAATGTCAGGGATAAAATTATTGAGGTAAATAATATTCCTTGCAGCTCATGGAGGTGATGCAACATTTCCAACATACGTGATGGCTGTCCTTGGGATTTGAGGGACTTGGTACTGAGATAGCTGTTCATACAACTGTTCAGGTGTGGAGGATGGTTCCCAATAGAGATCATCATTTTGTTCTTGTGTTATGGATGTGTTTGCAACTAATGGCTGCACCATTGAAAATGAAGATTAAAATACATTTAAAGTATCAGCAATGAACATTTTCTTTATATGCTATTATTATGGAAACTGCCCTAGGAAAAGTAATAAGATAGGCAAACGGAGAGGGAGGATAGAGAGGAGGCAGCATCAATAAATTCTTTAAATGTATCATAATTGCTACAAACATTCCAAAAATTATAAATTATTCATTTGAAGCACAAACTAGGAAACTTTTCCTTTATATGCTATTATAAACTGCACTACTTGAAGAGTATTAAGTGAGGCAAAGGAGAAGGGATCGAAGATAAGGAGGAGGCCGCATCAAGAAATTTTTTTAATGTATCATAACTGTTAAAGAACAAACATTCCAAAAACTCTAACTGCACCAGGCTTACAAACTGGTGGTATGGTGTTGCATTTTTGATGGTTGCATACTCAACCAATGGGATAGCTGTGGCAACACCCCCCTCAATGCTGCCTCCATAGTCTTCTGGTAAAAAAGCCCGAACATAACACTGTGTACCTCTATTTAATGCACACCATTTACCTGGGTTATCAGTAGCATGCGTTGAGTTCACACACCTCAATCCATCATATACAACATTCTCCAACACAAGGTTCTCTGTCAGCATCACATACTGTTTAGAGTCTTTTGTGTTTTTCTTCTTGTGAACTATGATCACTATGGTTACCAATAACATCCCCACCAAGATGGCTGCCACAATGAGGCCCACAACAACAGCGTAGGTGGTGGGTGTTGGTATGGAGAAATTTAGGGGGGAGTATGTTGGCATGGAGGAAGTGTTTATTGGTAGTATGGAGGATATGAGTGTTGGTATGGAAGACATGGGTGTTGGTATGAAAGTGGAGGTATACACAGGAATGAAGGTGAGTGATGTAGGTGGTTTAAAAACTAAAGGAAGGACATTTAAAAATGAACTCTATAACAAGGAGATTCGGGTACACTTACTGGTCGTAATTTCGGGAGTTACAAGGGGCAACAAGGCATTTTTGGAGCATCGTGTGAGGTTATCAGAGAGGCAGTATGTCAGGTTGGCATTATTTAGGATAGATATGAGGGTCAGCTGAGGTATATCAGGTGGAGGTAACTGAAGACCAAGTGTATCGCCTTCCTGGAAGGACCACGGAGTACCAAGCCTGTACTCATAGATGTTAGGCAGACCAGAGTGCACTGGTTCCAACCCAGCTGTTGTCTGGAGGAGTGTGTAATTTGTGTCTGACACCCTCCTCCACAGTTCAATGTGTGGGTAGGTGATGTTGGTACTACTACTACTCCAGCTAGCTGTAAATGTCCATTTGATCACGGCACCAGTGAAAGTGAAAGTAAGGTTTGGGAGAATGCAGTGTTGGCATGTATTATAGCTGAGCGGATGTATACTCATGTGTGCAGCTTCATAGATTATAGCGTTGTATGCCTGTTGAAGGCTGCTTTCTGGAGAGGAGGGAGGAGAGGAGAAGGAAGAACCGAGGGTGTGGTATTTATCTGTACATTGATTGCTTTCATTTCTTACCTTTGGCCACTATGGTAATCAATGGATGGCCATCTTGTGAAGCAAGAAATTGAACATTCTGATTAGCACCATGGGTCAAAGAAAGAATTAAAGTGAAATTAGTAGTATCTATTGGCAGTTCGGGCATGAACTCATACACAGAGGGGTATTCAGTAGACATGCCATTTAACACCAGGACTAAATTGGAGGTTCTGTTCCAATGGAGCACATGAAGTTGGAGGACTTTGTCTAGGGAAGATGTAGGCGTGAACACTGCAGCGATGTAAAACTTGGTGATGTTGGAACACTGCGAAAAGTCACATGAGGCAGTGAGATCATGACCACTGGTACATGAGCCACATGGGCTAGTTCTTCCTGGTACGATATTGTTGTTCACAATATTCAGCATATCTTTGGAAAGGAAACCAGTGGAGCAATCTTGGGGACCTGAAGCATACATTAATTGTTTATTGTGGGGATTTAGGCACCGCTTCTCAGAACGTATAATATGCGTAACCAGCAGCGGATCCAGGGGGGGGGCACTCGGGGCACGTGCCCCCCCCCCTCCATTTATAATTTCATAACTTTTCGGGCGGCATTTTATAATATAGCTGCACGATTGCGCTGCCTATTGATATCCGCACGCATGAACTCTACAACTGTACTATATCCCGGGCCTCCCGATACGCGATCATACTCCCCCTCCCCCCCCCCGTCCTTCGTATCGGGCCAGAAACCGACAGCACCCCCCCCCCCCCCTCCCCCCCCGCTCTTCGTTTTGGGCCAGAAACCGAGCGCATTCCCCCCCCCCCCCCCGCTCTTCGTATCGGGCCATAAACCGACAGCACCCCCCCCCCCCCCCCCCCCCCCCCGCTTTTCGTATCGGGCCAGAAGCCGACCCCACCCCCAACCACACCCACCATCCGTGCCCTCCCCCCTAAAACCTGTATCCGCCGCTGGTAACTTACTTGTCTTCACCCCAACAAGTGGGTAGTCCCGCAGCAACGGATTCTCTGCACTCGTGTTTACCGTCTTTGCACCAGGATAGGCGGTTCTGACGCTCCCTGAACCACCTGTCACGTGCAGCACTGAGAAGAACGAATCACACGGCTGGTGCAGGCCAAGAATACTGCCGTTCTTAAATGGTATAGGCTGACTTGGAACGTGGACCAAGGAGCCGTCGGCAGCTTGAAGGGACGTCGAACTCGATAGGTTATACATTAAGCCATCGTCGGTTTCGTCCCATATTTGCAACTGAGTAGCATTTCCGCTATTGGCTCCTGTCGTCACTGCGATCCACGCGGTAACGTTCCCCTCACAAGTGAACCTAATACCGGGGTACATGCGGGACTCGTCGCCACCATAATCACTGATATCTCCTATCACGAGACCTCCAACCTGTAGCGTCCACAGTGTGGGAAAGCCGCTATTTGGAAGTCCCCGCCCTGCGATCGTAATAGATGGCTGAGCATTTGTTAGACGCCGCTTCATAAATGTACCTTCACTATAATTCCAAAAGAGAGTATGAACAAGATACACTGCCATCGCAGCAGGCATCGCTAACAAAACCTTCGCCATATGTCAATGATTATAATAAACCAATAACAGTAACGAAATTAATAAACATTTAAAAATAAGGTCATTGATTGCTATAATTAAATCGTCGCAATGTACATCCCAACTGTGTAGTATGTCTAGGACCCTAATGCCCATCGCTTGGTTCCTGAACCAACAACTTTACCAGTTCAATGTTATAAATACATCACCTACACTCATGTCATGTTACTAACCAGAGCATGTGAACATAGAAACCAAATATAAAAGTAACTAAAAACATTTTCAATGAGAAAGTTGGTATGATATATGGATTTTGAAGGCAATAATGGTGTGAAAAGCAAGGAAACAAAGGTCAAACAATAAGGGAAAATGTAATATTCTACAAATGTGCTAAATAAAGGACTATTAAATTATCCCTTATTGTTAGACACTTGTTTCCTTCCTTTATTATTGCCTTCAAATCCTATATACTCATTTAATGCTGGTAATAAATATAAATATATATGTGAATACGTTTCCATTGTATTCCAGAAGATATCGTATATGTATAAGTCAAATTAAATCGTTTGAATTATGTTGCGAAGCGTGAAGCACCCTCAGAAACGCACAAAATGGGACCGATCGTAATAAACAATAGTACGTATGAGCTGATTACTTGAATGTACATAGGGAATGTATAGTTGTATCCATTTTAAAAAAATTTGAGCTCTCCTTCAGGGCACAGTGATGAGAAAATGTTTCACAAACAGACGTTGTTTCCCTGATTACCATGCATTGTTTACACTTATTAAAAAGGCATAATCGTTATGTAGAAAGGATAGGAGATTGATTGCATCCCTAGGGTTCAGGAGTTACAAATAACCACAAAACATTAAAAATTTGATCTTATTGTGTGGAGCACTGTAGCGGCTGAATTTTATGGTGGCAATACGCTCGTATGAAAAGTAACACTTTTTGTGACCAGTTGGCAAGCATAACCCGCAGGTAGTTATGTCAACGATTCTCCCTGTATTTGCCTGTATTTAGAATGTAGCATTGAAATTGAGTCCCTGCACCTATCAGAAACATGAATACAGTGTATTTCAACGGAATCATGCATGCATTGGTGCCTGTGGGCATCCCTTAATTAATCTGGTTGGACGTACATGCATATATTTGGCACTGATGATGAATCTGGAATGTAGCAATGTGTTATGATAAAATTCATTTTATAGCAACAAAGTAACTGATTCCACAACTTCATGCCAAATACAGCTAGCTAGAGTAGTGGCAGTACTAACATCACGTACCCACGCATTGAACTGTGGAGGAGGATGTCAGATACAAATTACACACTTCTACAGACAACAGCAGGGCTGGTACCAGTGCACTCTGGTCTGCCTAACATCTTTGAATACAGGCTTGGTACTCCGTGGTCCTTCAAGGAAATTGAGGCACTAGGTCTTCAGTCACCTCCACCTGATCCGACTCTCACATAATCCTAAATAACGCCAACCTGACATACTGTCTCTCTGATAACTACACATAATGCTCCAACCAAGCTGTATATTGTCTTTTGTAATTGCTAAAATTACAAATAGCAGCAAGCAAATTCTTGTCTTTGCATCAACAAATGCTTGCACAGATATTTTATACAAGCAACCTAGAAGTGATATAGTCAGGTAGGGAGAATGCAGTGTTGGAATGTGGGTGGAATAGCTGTATACTGTTATGAACTGCAGATTACATAATGCCACTGTAAGTCTGTGAACAACATAAAAAAAAAACATACCAGAATCAGAATCACCATCGAGAGAATTACCTTTGATTAGTATTTTTGCGTGCCCTAAATACCTTTGCCCTCAAGAATAATGGAAGGGAATATGGATCATTGCCGTGGTTTTAATAGGAACACTGAATGGAATTTTAGGCAAAGGCCTTATTGAATCTGAACTTGTAACATTCAATAGCATTTATCCTCATTTGGTACTCATGTAAGTTCATTCCATCACCATACTAACGGCATGGTGACAAGTATGCAACACATGCATGTATTTAATGCACACATCGTACCTTCAGGTCATCCAGGTTAGCCTGGATCATGTGGGTCACCATGAGGTTTAATTGTTCAACCTCATCCAGTTCAGTGTTGTTATATGTACACATTCACACACCATCAACTGTATTTAACCTGTTGGAATGGCATCTCAGCTTACAAGGTCAACTGAGCCAGCATTATGATTGGGTCATGCATTCTGTAGCTACAGTTGTATCGACATGGTTGTACGAAATTATTAACTCGTGATCATGTAATGCAATTATATCCTGATCATTGTCTAGCACAAGGTGGGTATGAGTGTGTGAGTGTGTGCATGTGTGTGCATGTGTGTGCATGTGTGTACATATATGTGTGCACGGGTGTGTGTGTGTGCATGTGTGTGTGTGTGGGATGATTTGTATATGTGTTTTCTAGCTTCGGCGAGGCAGAACAGCTATTTCTGATGCATCTCATAACTCACTATTACACATTACTATTCTGTGTCCTTCATGGGAAAGAAGTTGCGACATTCATACTTGCCTGAACACATGTCATTATTATTCTTAGATATTATTCTAAGATATGCATGCATGCCTTGTCAAAGCAAAGAGCACCTTGATGCATTGTAGACCACCGCCCGCAGTGTTTGTACAAGAGGCAATGGGTGTGTACTTACAGATGCAGAAGCAGGTACCATATAGGATTGCTGTCGTATAATGAAGTCATTAAAAAAACGTCTGGAGGGACAACAACAAATCGGGTAATTTCCCTCTATTTAAATATTAGTTATAGCAGTTATGTAAACTTTAAACTTTTTAAACTTTAAACATCCCCCCCAAGGACCACTGCGGCTGCGTTGGGAGGATGCATATATCAGTATATACACCAGCATCTTGTGTATGTGAGTAATGATCACCCAGCCTTTGTGCCAATGATCGGTTCGTTGATGTCTGGACAAGGTTCTTTCTGAACAGTGCTGCACCATGGCATCCTTTTTTATACTATTGTAGCCATTGAGCAATGCATGATGAACAGTACTAGAAACCATTCTGTAGGATGGAGCACATTAGAAAGACATGCAGATGTATGCAAGGGCGTAGACAAGGGAGGGGGGGGTTTAGCCCCCCCCAGATTTTTGCACTAGAGTTATTAAAATTTCTGAAGTCGTTAATAATCAATTGTAAAGCGCGCGCTATTCAATAGATAATAGAGACGCCCTTCTATAAAATGTATCTCCCCCTCATCCCTAAGCAGCCCCCCCCCCCCCCCCCAATTTTTCGTATCGCGGGTCTAAACCCCCAACCACAATTAGCCCCCCCCCCCACCCTAAAAAACTTGTCTACGCCCTTGGTATGTGATCTACTTAGAACTTGTATTGTTTCTTCAACTGCTTAAGCATTAAATAAGTCCTGTATTTGTGTGTGTGTGTGTGTGTGTGTGTGTGTGTGTGTGTGTGTGTGTGTGTGTGTGTGTGTGTGTGTGTGTGTTGTGTGTGTGCATGTGTGTTTGTAATGTGTGTATGTGTGTGTATGTGTGTGTGTGTGTGCCGGCGTGTGTATGCCTTGCCGGATTATTGGCTTCGGAGAGACAGAAGCCACTATTTCTGATACTTGCGCCTTATAACTTACTATTACTCATTTACTATAATTATACTATTCTGCGTCCGTGGAGCTTTGTGTGAATAATTTGCCTGAATGAAGCAGAAGACGGCTGACCACTGTATTGTTGATAAGGACTCGTGTGTTGCCTTATATACAAATCATTTAACTTCTGCCGGCCTTTCCTGGGGCCGAGGGAAGAGACATTCGGATCTGAAAGTGGCCTTTGAATTGCGCTGAAAGAATTCAAGAACGGTACAGTACCGCTGACAGCAATATACTTTAGCCATATAAACTTCACAGTGGCATAACATCATCACTTGGTGAAGGTATAAAATGCTATAATTATTCTCTGTTGGGTTTATACGTTGACTGCACCGGATTGGACTCAAATACTGGTATGTCGCACAAAGTTTTCTATACAAATAGTATACAACCATAGATTGTAAAATATCTATGGCACAACACAAGTGTTTGAGCGCACGGTCTGGCATTTAAAAACTACTCCTCTATACTAGCTGGTAGCATCAGCGAAAGTTTTGAAGTTCTTATTGTTCATAACGACCTGTGGTAGATATAAAAACGATAATTCACTTTTGTATCCACATGTCCACATGCGTGTATGCTCGTACCGACGCAGGCTCGTCGGCATGCTTTGGCTGTAGAGAACCTGTTTCCATTGCCCTCGCATCCTCCATAGATGAATTTTGTGCACCGCTTCTTAATGGCGTCATAATAGAATGCCGGAAATGCCCCGCGGCAAGGTCCAGTCTCCCGTGGTAGGGAGCATACTGTGGGTGAGCAATTTTTTAATTATTTTTTTTTAACATACGTGTGCTAGTTGATATATTATATCGGGATGTGGGGGGAGTGTATAGAACCATCATCAATATTGTTGCATTATGGCATTATGTTATCGCATCATTTGCGATTGAGCTAAACTGATCCAGAGAGACCGCGTGTCTAACGCTGATCCAATAATAAGGCGGCATTGCGCGCAAAACAAAATCTAAACCATGCACGAGCTCCCCGCCAAGGGATACCGCGAATGTATTTTATAACATGTACATACCGCAGAAACGGTTGCACTTTTTCAAAGTAGTGAACCTATTGCCATTCCCGCCACAACCTCCGTACACAAACTTCTCGCACTTCTGTGAGGTCGAATTATGAAAGAAGCTTGGAATAAAAGCCTCGCAAGGTCCAGACACGGGATCCAAGTTGCACACGTCAAGTTTCTGTTCTGTATGGATTGATATAGACGCGCGTGCATATAATAACAATAATACCGACACATTTGATTTGCATAATGGCTCGTGACCAGGTAAAGCACACATGCGTTGTTATATTAAAGAATCGAGAGCAAGAAGTGTGCTAGCTATACCGCGGCTCTCACCGTAACTATCTTCGTCATTCACTCCATAACTTGAGATGTCACCTTCTTCATTCTCTCCGTAACTTGAAACGGCTCCTCGGGAGTTCACGGCACCAACAGCCAGAAACGCGACAATGATGCCGATCAAAAAAGCCAGTGATGCCTGCATTTTGTGGTGTATATATCCACGTATATGTACTGCTCACTGCAACGACGCGCGGAATCTCTTTATATATTGGTTCCTAAATGTTATTAATTCACAAGGTGCATCCGGCTGTCGACCCGGCTTCACCAGCGTTGTAAACAAATGCATTTTTCGGCAGGGCTGTGCGAACTAAGCCGCGTCTAGAAACATGAGTGGCTTCAACAGTGCATGGCCCTTTGTGGTTAATAAGGTAACCTATCACAATCCGAGGACGCCGGGGATGAACAAGAAACGCAATAGCGTTAGTAGCACTGTACCACGAGTAAGGCTGTTTATTGCTAACAATATATAACACAGGGTGTGGGGGGGGGGGGGGGGGGAGAAAGCGTCGAATAATTAAGGTGATAGGGTACCCTCCTGGAATTTGAAAAAAAATCATACTAGCTTGTAGCCTGAAAGCATCTTAGAGGACCGTATCATTTTGACAGTTATTAGATGAGCAGTAAAAATGGTACAAATATTCTAAGAACAAAACTTTATAATTGGTTTGTTGAAAACTGTAGTGCTTAAAAATCACCAAATTTGGAGGATAAATATGAAATAATATCTTCTTTCGTTTGGTGCATTTGTTTCGAAACGGAGCAGTAGGTTTGTGCCAAAGCTTATACTAACCATCGTTTCAGGGTGAACTAATTAGGCTACTCATGGATTACTCATGCTGGGCATTCCAGAACAGCTACTTTATCGTGATTACACGTTCTTCATTACTTAATTGTCCTTTTGGTGCATCGATAACGTTACTACCCTTTTCCACAAATGTACAGCATTTTTTTACAAAGTTACGCATCCCTGGACGCCATATTTGTACCTTGAAATTGAAATGTTATTAATAGATAGATTTTCGGTTTTCGGCTATTTAGAAAAAAGTAATTTATTTTGAAAACAAGGACAAGATATTTTCCTACACGTACGCTCTTCTTGGTGCTTAGCTCCTATCGTAATAATATGCTCAACACTTGATCATAAGGTCTGTTGTCCTGAATGTACAGGAAAAAGAGTTTTTACCGTTCGTATTTCAAGGTGCTCGTAAAACAAGCGGTGCTAGTGTTTCTGCGCGTTATTGAAATGCTATCAAGGTGGCATATCTTAAACAATAAGGTGGATTCTCTCCGAATAATATACGGTACTTGAACAGAACTACCAATTGTTGATGACGTATTTTAATAATTCAGACCCCAAAATACATGGCGGACTCAAACTGCGCATGCGTGCGCGAATTACAAGATGGCGGATGCCAAAGTTTAAGGCATTGCGCTCAGTTAAATACGTTACTTATCCAAATGATATCAAGGTGGCATATCTTAAACAATAAGGTGGATCTTACCAACTTTTTTTCCAAAAAAACCACGTTATGGGTACTACTACCTTAAGAAATCATTTAGAAATCTTTGTGTGGTTGAACAGAGAAACACACAAAAATCAAATAAAGCGTGTGATTTTTGTTTGATTTTCTGTTCAATTACACAAGGATTTCTAAATGATTTTTTAATGATTTGACGCTTTTTTTTTTTTCATTAGGAGGGGAAAAAACGAACAGTATTTGTATATTAAGCCAAGTGCGCCTTGATGCATTCCAGACAAGCGGCCAGTGTCTTGCGATGAGTGATAAATTGCTCATATGTTTGCCTTTGAACTTCGGACGTCATTTGTTCGGCTGAATTAGTGTGCGTATATATTATGCATCCAATTGAAACTCTATGGTGGACGCATTGTATTACTAGGCTAATACTAGCTGCTTTAACTTGGGATGAGGTTGTCGAATATGAAGTCAATATACACATGAGATGGGTGGTGGATGAGGAGTTGGTGGGCGGGGCAGACAGTGTAACCTGTTTACTCTTGTGAGCTGTGGTGGGCTTCAATTATAATCACCAGGCTCAATTATTTCATAGTCAGGCCAGCTACTATATTATACGGGGTAGGAGATAAGCAAGGCTTGGGTAAGTGAACAACTTACCCGTTCTAACTGACAGTGTTGGCTACTTGTGACTCTTTGCAGCCCCCCACGGCTCATCATTGGGGCGGTGTACAGGGAGGTAAATGGGTAAGCTGATGTTGAATGGGGATCCGTATGTGCGCGTATATATATATATATATACATCCAATTGAAACTCTATGGTGGACGCATTTTGTTCCCGGCTAGCTGCTTTAATTTCTCTTGTCAGAATCTTAATTGAATCGAGCGCGCGCGTTAAAACAGACAACGCGTGATAAATACTTCCACTAGTCTAGCCAAAATCAGTGAGCTAGATGATAACCTGGCCCGAATCCTGGGAGTATAAGAACTAAACAATGAACTTGCATTTTAAAAGTCTGCGCACTAAAATGTATATACCATAATTAAATTGTTCTGTACATGGCTTTAATTTGGGATGAGGTTGTCTAATATGAAGGGACTCCTAAAACTGCTAAAGGGAATGAGGGGGAAACTATAAATCTGCGGGGTGTGATTGTTGGTTGTTGCAAGCCGGCCCTGCAGGAAGCCGCGTTAGACCAAAGGCGTTCGAGATATAGCGATAAATAAGATATAATCAAGGCTAGGCATATTGGGTCGTTGGAACGAAAAGGTGATATATAATTTTTTGATTAATGAAGGCCCACTGTAACTACATGTAAACACATTTCCAGGCGCATAAGAAAGAAATATTGGAGAACCCCTATTATCTAAATATATTGAACATGCATGGTAAGGTACCATAGTCTCATTGTCCGCGAAACCCCGTATTAATTATTGCTAGGCGGTTACAGGGTTTCAGTCGGACTATCAGTGTCCGATAGTACGATCTTCGCGCGCTTTGGTTAGCACTGTTATCAATCTCGTATCGGATAAAGTTTATCCTATACGATATTGATACCAGTGTTAACCTAAACGAAGATCACAGTAGTCAAGTAGCGAACTGCATGATCACCCGTTCTTGTATGTAGAGCCAAGCATGCGTGGCTTCCGCGAAGGAACATTTAATGATCCTTTGCGGAAGCCACTCATGCTTCCTTCTACATACAAGGACGGAAGCTCAAGCAGTTCGCACAGCCCTGCCGCAAGATGCGTGCATTGTTTGCGACCGCACTCACCGCAGTCAACGTGAAGGTAGTCTAAATAACGGATGCAACCCACGCACGTCATGTTAACTGACTTAGACTCCAACGGTATACAGCGCGGCTATGGTATAAAGAGATTTCGTCGCTGCATTGAGCGATACGTATAATCGAGCGTTCAATGATATGAGAGCTGTTGTGATGTGTATCAGAGCCGGTACTAAGACCAGTCGCTTACTTCAATATATGCATAGAATCAAGCGACACAGGACAGTGGCTTGATCTGGGAGTGGCAACCGTACGTCAATTTAGATAAAGCCCAAGCAAGGATTTATGTTCCTATTAGATAAACCTCATGGATTGTTCCATTTCATATTAGGGACGTCAAGTAGGCCACCACCATCTCTTTGTTAGGGTCGATCATCATCTACGTTAGGGTCATTATCACTGCTAGGTAACCATCTGTGGTTAAGAGCCCTTAATACTGCAAGGCATCATTTTAATTATATTAGGGTTATCGTTTTCTTTGTTATAGGGTTACCACAATTGTTGTGAACGGTACTGTCACGATGACAATGTTTAGCAATTCAACTTATACAAGTAATAAAAACATTCTCTACACGAGAAGGTTGGTGGTATATAGGAATCAAAGGTGATGGTGGTGTAAAAAGCAAGGGAACAAGGCTTCTGATTGAAAAGGAAAAATGAAATAGACCTATATTAGCAGCATGTTGTCATATCTAAATGTGCGTGCTAGTATAGGTCTATTTCATTTTTCCTTTTCAATCGGAAGCCTTGCATGTTCCCTTGCTTTTTACACCACCATCACCTTTGATTCCTATATACCACCAACCTTCTCGTGTAGAGAATGTTTTTATTACTTGTTTCCTAAATTTTTCTGGTGGATTTGGTATTGTATTTAGTTCTTGAAACGCATAGAATCAGGTAGCATAAACGTCAACTTGCGCGATCATGACAGGTTTATTTTAGAATCTGCAATTCTGTTGAGGTGTGTACCAAATATTACACTAGTCCCCAGACATCTCCATTGAGGAGCATAGGATTGATAAAGGTTAAAAGCGAAGCCATATAATTCATAGGATAAATGTACTCTAAGTAAACTGATCTCACGCTATAATCCGATAAACCATGCCTGCACCACAATACATGACCAAATTGACGTAAGCAACTTTGGCGTTATACACACCTTTCAAACAGGGCATATTACGGAGAGACGCAGTATCTACCACTGTAACTAAGATACACCATGCATGCTCATAATTTATCGATCCAACATTTATCGATGCCGTAACGTACCTTTGGGTGGTCGTTATGTTGTTCCTTTCTGTACCGCGCTTGACATACGCACGTTTGGCAGATCTGGCAGCATCTGGATCTTTCCACTTTTAGATGCTCGAGTGGAATCAGAATTGTCCTTGAGATTGTATGGTAAAACCATCGAATTTGATAACGCTGGTTATTTTATACTGATGCGTCATGAACATTGTGATAGCTGATGTAATGTGCTATTTGTAGATCAACACCAAATAAGGTGCTACTAGCTTCACCTAATTGCCCGATCGGTTAGGCGTCTAACAGACACCTGATGATAACATGCGGACACATCCTGAAGCGATTGGTACACATGGCGTACTTTACAAACGTTCCTGTCGTGAGTTATGCTATCCCGAAGGAAGAAGACGACGACGACGACGGAGGAGAAACTTTAGGTGGGACTGGGTACGGACGATGGGGACGAGTATTTTTGTTCTCAAAAACTACACCGTCTTATGACACAGATATAACGCAGAACTGTTCTCCTTTTTGATATTGCTCGATTGCCACTAAGAGCGAAGTGATCCGACTCTTGGCTGTCCTGCTAGACGCGAGTGACGTTTTTAATGACTTCATGATACTGCAGGATTCCTATATGGAACCTACTCGCGTAGGTTCCGATGGTGGTGGAAGTACTATGCTGTTAGTCAGTGAGGATTGCTTTTCGTCCACTGTATAGTGTATTAATGTGGCAAAATGCTCAGACGTTGCTGGCCCCATGCTCAGACGTTGCTGGCCACATGCTCAGACATTGCTGGCCCCATGCTCAGACGTTGCTGGCCCCATGCTCAGACGTTGCTGGCCACATGCTCAGACATTGCTGGCCCCATGCTCAGACGTTGCAGGCCCCATGCTCAGACGTTGCAGGCCCCATTCTCAGACGTTGCTGGCCACATGCTCAGACATTGCTGGCCCCATGCTCAGACGTTGCAGGCCCCATGCTCAGACGTTGCAGGCCCCATGCTCACACGTTGTTGGCCCCATGCTCAGACGTTGCAGGCCCCATGCTCAGACATTGCTGGCCCCATGCTCAGACGTTACTGGCCCCATGCTCAGACGTTACTGACCCCATGCTCTGCCTTTGCCCTCGGATTACAGTGTATGTGCACTGTTTTGACATTTCTATTTCGCTGTAACTGCTTCTGTTCAATATACAACTCTTTGACTTATAAAAAATGAAATGAAATAAAGGAATCAAAAAAGCCTTTCTAGCAGGCCCATAGAGACTGTACTGTTCATCTGCCATTATTCATTTTGGCACACTCTTCTACGTCCCAGACAACAAGTTCTCTTCCCCTTACAAAGATCTTTGAAATATTCCTGTCATCTCCTACACATTGTAAAATAGCATACAGTTGAAAGCGATCATCTCACTCGTAGCACCCTCACCCTATCACATAGGAGGTCTCATCTTCACCATATCACACCCTCATCACACACAGGTCCTCACCTCACCATATCCCACAGGTCCCCACCCTCACCACATCCTCACCCTCACCATATCACACAGGTCCTCACCCTCACCACATCACACAGGTCCTCACTCTCACCATATCATACAGATTATTACCCTCACCATATCAGTCACTTACCAAGGTAGAAATACATCATAAATATGTCCTGAGAGAAGTATAGACAGCAAGAAAATTAAGACATACACCAACCACACTAATCACCCACACATTTATCCATCCTTGCATGTTCCCAAACACAATCAACCCACCTGCACCCACAATCACACACATGCACACACACACACACACCCACATACACACACACATACACACACACATACACACACATGCACACACACACACACACAGAGGTTTGTAACTTGGCTCTAACCTCATCTGTGTCGTCTGGAGTTACGTCAAAGACTCTCTCGTGGTGTGGTCCTTGAGTGCTTATCATGAGGGCATCAAACTGCTTCCCCACCTGATGGAAGTTAACATTTGTAGATCACACCTCTTCTGACCAACCACATACATGTTCCCTTCACAATCACAACACATACACACATACACAGTCATTCCACACACACACACACACACACACACATACACACACGCAACACACACATTTTGAGCAATACCTCAAAGCTTCCAATTATGTCGTCCATTGCGAGCACTGTGAGTCAATGGTAAAACAGTTCATCTACGTGCTTCCATCGCCATACAAAGGTTACCCACAGATCACTGCACCCATACATACACTAACCATCCACAGATCAGTAAAATAAGGCGCATAGATCAAGAGTTAAAGAGAACTGACAAGGATAACTGAGCCACATTTGGTGCGGTGTGTGCTGGTGGTGTATAAGTACTGGCGTTGTATGCGCGCAGGTGTATGTGTGCAGGTGTATGTGTGCTGGTGTATGTGTGTTGGTGTGTGTGTGTTGGTGTGTGTGTGCTGGTGAGGGTCAGCTGAATGGTGTTTCTGTGTAACCATGACAGCGGATAATTGCATACTGTGGTAATATAACCACCAGCCCTTGACCTTTGCCTAAGGTGGTGGTGGTATCCTCACCACCAATTAGATTGTTACGAAAGTGGGTTAGTGCTATTTTGGACAAACATGTCAAGACATAGGATGCCCACAACACAATGATGCAGACAGTGTTGATTACAGAACCCAGTGCAATATGTAATGACCCACTCTCCCCGCCCCTTTTATAATGACCCTCCCCCCTCCCTCCCTCCCCCCTCCCCCACTTTATCATGTATACTATAACCATTGTAGACAGTTGTGCTCTGAAGATACAAATTGTACAGCCGGACTGAATTCACGACATTTGGTTATACTTCGGAACTACAATGCGTTGAAATGTGAGCAACTAACATATTTTAATAAAGAATTTGCCGAATTATTATAAACACAAACCCTAAAGCAGTAAGCGTTTGTGCCAGCAGTACATTTCAGTAAACTCCATTAGGCGTGTTTTGACCCAGTACTCTAGCAGATCAGAACACATGATGCTAATGAATAATCTTCCAAAATTCAAAATTTAGATATTTTCTCCTCAACAAGAGCTAGAGTGGTGTGGGAGTGCTGAGGGTATTGAGTGGGAGTGTGGAGGTTGTGAGTGTGGAGGTGTAAAAAGGAGAGACTAGTGTGACAGTTTGTAGTAACCATAGAAACAATGGGTAGCACAAAAAAATTAATACACTTCATTTCATGGAGGGAATGGAAGGGAGGGAGTGAGGGGATGAGGGAAGAGGTAGGGAGGGAGGAGGGAGGGAGGAAGGGAGGAGGGAGGAGGGAGGGGGGCTAAGTGGATGAACTTTTTTTTTTGAGAAACGCACCAGTCCCCAGGCTAATCTTCAGATCCTTGTCAAGCAAATGCCTAGTATCAAGTAATCCACTCTGCATAAGGGGAAATGTAATACGAGCAACAGTACCGGTACATAGTACATGAACAGGTATACAAACAGGTAGTTAGGAAGTTCAAGGCGACAACGAAGAGGATGGATGACATGAATGGAAGGTCGGGATGTGGTCATTAAGGTTGTGAATGAATGGGTGTGGTGAATGAGGTCATGGGTGTGGTCAATACGATCCTGGGTGTGGTTAAAAAGGTAATGGGGGTGTGGGAGAAACGTACCATATATTGGAGATGGGACAATGAGATACGCCCACTCTGGTTGAGTGAAACAGGTCAATCTCCTCGTTGAGGTATACGCAATGTGCCATGACGGTCTGGGGAAGAGGGAGAGAAGAGGTTGATTGCAAGTAGTACAAAGAGATGGATGTGTGTGGGGGTGGGGACATGATGTAATGGGAGGTGTGGGCAGGGGAGGTATGAAGGTGTGGAGATATGTGGGGAAGGTGTGCAGAGATATGATGGTGGAGAGGGAAGAAGGGAAGAGAGAAGGAGGGAGGGAGGAGATGAGAAGGGGAAGGAGGAGAGGAGAAGGGGAGAGAGGAGAGAACAGGAGGGAGAAGGGGAGGAGAAGGGGAGGGAGGAGAGAAGGAGAGGGAGGAGAGGAGAAGGGGAAGGAGGAGAGGAGAAGGGGAGGGAGGAGAGGAGAAGGGGAGGGAGGAGAGAAGGAGAGGGAGGAGAGGAGAAGGGGAAAGAGGAGAGGAGAAGGGGAGGGAGGAGAGAAGGGGAGGGAGGAGAGGAGAAGGGAGGGAGGAGAGGAGAAGGGGAGAGAGGAGAGGAGAAAAGGAGGCAATGTGATCAGTGGAAGGAGATGGTTGGTGAAATGTTGAAGTGGGTCGACTTGAGTGCCTTGCCTTGTTGGTTAGGAGGTTGGCTGAATGGAATATGCTAGTACAGTCCTGGTGACTAGGGAACAGCTTCAAGGTGTACTCCACCTCGGCCTTCTGTTCGCAGATGTGGCTCTAGCAGAGAGGTTAAAGGACTGTTGGCTATGTTAGTGGCTAGATGGTGTGATGATAGTGTGGTGTATTTTGGTGGTATGATGGTGTGATGTGTACTTTGGTGGTGTGATGGTGTGATGATGTTTACTTGTGAAAATAAAAATTCTAGGACACAACTTAAGTGCACCACATGTTTTGAGTCAAAGCAGCTGGTGTGTGCATTGTGTGTGTGTGTGTGTGTGTGTGTGTGTGCATGTGTGTGTATTGTGTGTGTCTGTATTGCGTGTGTGTATTGTGTGTGTGTGTTTTGTGTGTGTGCATTGTGTGTGTATTGTGTGTGAGTCTATTGTGTGTGCATATGTGTGTGTGTTCACACATTTCTTTCCCTACCTGGATATGCAGGTCTTCATCTTTGGCTATCTTCCCCAGGGCATGCAGTAACTTTTCTGGACACGTTGGAGCAAATCGTGGAGTGATGACCGATTTCACAAGGTCGCTCTAGGGGTGTGTTGATGTGTTGATTTAGTACCAGGGCAGTCTGGGGCCCACGGTAAAAATGTTTCTCGGGTCCCCTAGTATATTTAACAGTTAGTCTCCCCCCCCCCCCCCCCCCCCCCTTTTATAGCAGCATAGATGCAAAGAAACCATTTATTACCAGCCCCCTGGGAGGACATTGCTTAAAGCCTGGTACAAAATTTTTTACTGATTCTTTCACAAGTAGCCTGTCTGCATTTTTTTGCATGGTCCCAACAGTGGCAACTTAATGTGGCGTACAACAAATGTAATATTATATTCCATCAGTGCTTTAATATCTGTCAGGCATCTGTTGGTTGAAGTTAAAACCATAAAGCTCATTGAAGTTTATCTATTGGGATTATGAAATCTAGCACTAACTCATCTCCCACATAGGCATATGTTTGCTGTACCCTCTATCTAGAAACGTTCTAATCATGGAATCATCCACTCCAGTCTGAAATCCTAGGCCCTTAAAGGAGAAAATAGGCATTGAGAAAATTATATGATTTTTTTTTTTTTGCTAGATCACTCACTAATATATAAGAACATGTTCACCTTACATGGATTATTCAAATTGGTTCCTTAATCATCCCTGCACTGGAATATAGTAGAATAATTTTTAATTTGCCGTTTATGTAATTTCAAAAAAAGCTGGTTGGCCTTTTGCTTTTGACAATTTCTTCTGCATACTTCTGACATCTCAAAAGCTGAGAACAATTCAGATATCAGATTCTGAGCCAGGCTTTTTTCTTCTCTGAATTGATAATCCCTATTTGGAACTCATTCCAGATAGTCAGTAGTGACCACAAGAAATGTAAAGTCTGGTCACCACCTAGTAGATTTGTCTCAATTCTGCAAACTGTAAGCTTATAAATTGGCTTTGTACAAGTGCATTGCAACTAATGCCGCCATTTACCTTATTTTGGTGTATGTATTGTGCACCCTATAATATGTGAATGAGTGAGCGTGTCCGAGGGTATGAAGAATGAGTTAAGGGGGAGTCAGTGAGGATGTGTGTGGCTGCCTATATAAACAGTGACGAAAACACTTGTTGTGTATTCCTTTTTAATACTACTGTAGCCATTGAGCAATGCATGATAAACATTGCTAGAAATCATTTTGTAAGATGGAGCACATTGGAAAGACATGCAGGTGTATGTATGTGATCTACTTAGCACTTGTAACTTGTATTGTTTCTTCAACTGCTTAAACAGCAATAACTAAGTCCTGTGTTTGTGTGTGTGTGTGTGTGTGTGTGGTGTGTGTGTGTGCGTGCGTGCGTGTGTGTATGTGTGTAATGTCTATGTACCGGTGTGTGTTTGTGCTTTGCCGGATTATAGGCTTCGGAGAGACAGAAGCCACTATTTCTGATACATGTACCTTATAACTTACTATTACTCATTTTACTTACTATTATTCTGCGTCCGTGGAGCTTTGTGTGAATAATTTTGAAACATTCGTACTTGCCTGAATGAAGCAGAAGACGGCTGACCATAGTCTCGTACCCAGACGTATAAATGGACGTTTTATACTATATACGTCTGGGTACGAGACTAGGCTGACCACTGTATTGTTGATAAGGACTCGTGTGTTGCCATAAAAACAAATCATTTAACTTTTGCCCTCGTTCTCTGAGGCCGAGGGAAGAGACATTTCGGATCTGAAAGGTGATCTTTGAATTGCGCTGAAAGTAATTCAAGAACGATAGTACCGCTGACAAAAATATACTTTAATCATAGATTATAACATTGTATTTCACAGTGGCATAACATGATTAAATTATGTCATCACTTGGTGAAAATATAAAATTTTAAATGCTATAATTATTCTCTGTTGGGTGTATACGTTGACTGCACCGGACTAGACTCAATTAATGAAATAATGGCATGTCGCACAATGTTTTCAATACAAATAGTACAACCATAGATTGTAAAATATCTATGCATGGTACAACACATGTGCTTGAGCGCATGGTCCGGCCTTTAAAATCTATACTAGGTGGTAGCATCAGCGAAAGTTTTGAAGTTCTTATTGTTCATAACGACCTGTGGTAGATAAAAATAGCGATTATTAACTTTTGTATCCACATGGGTGTATGCATGTGATGACCTCGTACCGCTGCAGGCTCGTCGGCATGCTTTGGCTGTAGAGAACCTATTTCCATTGCCCCCACATCCTCCATAGGTGAATCTTGTGCACCGCTTCTTAATAGCGTCATAGTAGAATGCCGGAATTGCCGCGAGGCAAGGTCCGGTCTCCCGTGGTAGGGAGCATACTGTGGGTGAGCAATTTTTTTTTTAACATATACGTGTGCAAGTTGATACATTATATCGGGGTGTGGGGGAGGGGGGGGGGGGGGTGTAGAACCATCATCAATACTGTTGCAATTATGGCATTATGTTATCGCATCATTTGCAATTGAGCTAGACTGATCCAGAGAGACCGCGTGTCTAACGCTGATTCAATAATAAGGCAAATAAAAAATCTAAACCCCCACCAAGGGATATCGCGAATGTTTTTTATAACGCATGTACTTACCGCAGAAACGGTTGCACTTTTTCAAAGTAGTGAACCTATTACCATTCCCGCCACAACCTCCGTACACAAACTTCTCGCACTTCTGTGAGGTCGAATTATGAAAGAACCTTGGAATTAAAGCCTCGCAAGGTCCAGACTCGGGATCCAAGTTGCACACGTCAAGTTGCTGTTCTGTATGGATTGATATAGACGCGCGTGTATATGATAACAATAATATCGACACATTTCATTTGCTTGATGGTATGTGACCACGCAGATGAATCAAAACACACATGCGGTGTGATATAAAAGAATCGAGAGCAAGAAGTGTGCTAGCTATACCGGGGCTCTCACCGTAACTAAGAATGTCATCTTCGTCATTCACTCCATAACTTGAGATGTCACCTTCTTCGTAACTTGAGACGGCTCCTCGGCAGTTCACGGCACCAACAGCCAGAAACGCGACAATGATGCCGATCAAAAAAGCCAGTGATGCCTGCATTTTGTGGTGTATATATCAACGTGTATATATATTGCTCACTGCAGCGACGCGCGGAATCTCTTTATATATTGGTTCCTAAATGTTATTAATTCACAAGATGCGTTAATTGTATCCGGCTGTCGACCTGGCTTCACCAGCGTTGTAAACAAATGCATTTTTCGGCAGGGCTGTGCGAACTAAGTCGCGTCTAGAACCACGAGTGGCTTCAACATTGCCCCTTTGTGGTTAATAAGGTAACCTATCAAAATCCAAGGACGCCGGGGATGAACAAGAAACGCAGTAGCGTTAGTAGCACTGTACCACGAGTAAGGCTGTTTTTTCTAACAATATAGAACACAGGGGGAAAAAGCGTGGAATAATTAAGAAATCATTTAGAAATCTTTGTGTGGTTGAACAGAGAATCATAATAAAGCGTGTGGTTTTTGTGTGATTTTCTGTTCAATCACACAAAGATTTCTAAATGATTTCTAAATGATTTGACGCTTTTTTTTCCCTGTGAAATATTTATGAAACAGTTTCCGATAAAATATTTTGTTAGGGTTGTTTTATTATTCTAAGAGATGTATCCGTGCTTGGCATATAGCGGTCGATATGATTAACCCCTAATCCTGTTCTGTAGGCTAACCCCTACACTCCCTGACTCTTGTTTGGGTTAACCCTTACACTCCATTAGGCGTGTTTTGACCCAATACTCTAGCAGATCAGAACACATGATGCTAATAAATAATCTTCCAAAATTCGATATTTTCTCCTCAACAAGAGCTAGAGTGGTGTGGGAGTGCTGAGGGTATTGAGTGGGAGTGTGGAGGTTGTGAGTGTGGAGGCATAATAAGGAGAGACTAGTGTGACAGTTTTTAGTAACCATAGAAACAATGGGTAGCACAAAAAAATTAATACACTTCATTCATTACAAGGAGGGAATGGAACGGAGGGAGTGATGGGAATTGTAAGAAAAAGATTCATTAGGAGGGGAAAAAACGAACAGTATTTGCGAAGTACGCCTCGATGCATTGTAGACAACCGGCTAGTGTCTTGCAATGAGTGATATAAATTGCTCATATGCTTTGCCCTTGAACATTAGACGTCGGCTAAATTAAGAATCCGTGTGTACGTGTAATATTATACATCCAATTGAAACTCTACTTTGGACATATTTTGTTACTAGGCTAATACTAGCTGCTTTAATTTGGGATGAGGTTGTCTAATATGAAGTCAATACACATTAAATGGGTGTGGTGGGTGAGGAGTTGGTGGGAGGGGCAGACAGTGTAACCTGTTTACTCGTGTGAGCTGTGGTGGGCTTCTATTATAATCACCAGGCTCAGCTATTGGCCAGCTACTATATACGGGGTAGGAGATAAGCAAGGCTTGGGTAAGTGAACAACTTACCCGTTCTAACTGAAAGTGTTGGCTTCTTGTGACCTTTTGCAGCCTCCCACGGCTCATCATTGGGGCGGTGTACAATGAGTTAAATGGGTAAGCCGATGTTGGATGGGGATCCGTATGTATGCGTAATAATACGGTATATATATAGATATATATATACATCCAATTGAAACTCTATGGTGGACGCATTTTGTTCCCGGCTAGCTGCTTTAATTTCTCCCTGTCAGAATCCTGAATCGAGCGCGCGCGTTAAAACAGACAACGCGTGATGAATACTTCCACTAGTCTAGCCAACATCAGTGAGCTAGATGATAACCTGGCCCGAATCCTGGGCCTATGAGAACTAAACAATGAAATTGCATTTTAAAAGTCTGCGCACTAAAATGTATATACCATAATTAAATTGTTCTGTACATGGCTTTAATTTGGGATAAGGTTGTTTAATATGAAGGGACTCCTACAACTGCTAAAGGGAATGGGGGGGAAACTATAAATCTGCGGGGTGTGATTGTTGGTTGTTGCACCCTGCAGGAAGGCGCGGTAGCCCAAAGGCGTTCGAGATATAGTGATAAATAAGATATAATCATGGCTAGGCATATTGGATCGTCGAAGCGAAAAGGTGATATAAAATTTTTTTCGATTAATGAAGGCCCACTGTAACTACATGTAAACAAATTTCCAGCGCGCATAAGAAAGAAATATTGGAGAACCTATTATCTCTTTTGCATGGTACGGTACAATAGTCTTATTGTCCGCGAAACCCTGTATTAATTATTGCTAGGCGGTTACAGGGTTTCAGTCAGACTATCAGTGTCCGATACTACGATCTTCGCTTTGGTTAGCACTGTTATCAATCTCGTATCGGATAAAGTTTATCCTATATACGATATTGATAACAGTGTTAATGTCTATTGTCCTGAGTGTCCACCCGGGGGTACAATTGGACACCCGGGTGGACAGCAAAATAAGTTTTTGCCGTTCGGTCACGGAAGAGACCTAGTGGCATTTAACGGTACTGGCTGATAGAACAAGTCTTTTCAGGATCGGGCCGAGATAAGTAAGGCTTAAATCCTTTCGATACCCGTAAAACGAGCCGCGCTAGCAGACCTATCCATTACGCTCCGACCGATCCGCATGGAGCGTAATGGATAGGCCCGCTAGCACGGCTTGTTTTACGAGTACCAAAAAGAGTTAAGCCTTGCTTATCTCGGCCCGATCCTGAAAAGACTTGTTCTGTAAGCCAGTACCGTTAAATGCAGCCAAGTCCCTTCCGTGACCGAACGGCAAAAACTTTTTTTGCTGTCCGCCCGGGTGTCCAATTGTACCCCCGGGTGGACATTCAGGACAATAGACATTAAGATCGTAGTAGCGAACTGAGCTTCCGTCCTTGTATGTACCTCTTATCTCGTTCCCAGACCATACTGACTCAAAGCATTATCGCAGGATACATCTGGCAGCACTATTTATATGGGATAATGCTTACGTCAACTTTCTAAATAGTAATTTGTACAGTACTAAGACCAGTCGCTTACTTCAATATATGCATAGAATCAAGCGACACAGGACAGTGGCTTGATCTGGGAGTGGCAACCGTACGTCAATTTAGATAAAGCCCAAGCAAGGATTTATGTTCCTATTAGATAAACCTCATGGATTGTTCCATTTCATATTAGGGACTTCAAGCAGGTCACCACCATCTTTGTTAGGGTCGATCATCATCTACGTTAGGGTCATTATCACTGCTAGGTAACCATCTGTGGTTAAGAGTCCTTATTACTGCAAGGCATCATTTTAATTATCGTTTTCTTTGTTATAGGGTTACCACAATTGTTGTGAACGGTACTATCACGATGACAATGCTTAGCATATAAGGTGGTGGAAGTACTGTGCTGTTAGTCAGTGGGCATTGCTTTTCATCCACTGTATTAATGTGGCAAAATGCTCAGACGTTGCTGGCCCCATGCTCAGACGTTGCTGGCCGCATGCTCAAACGTTGCTGGCCCCATACTCAGACGTTGCTGGCCCCATGCTCAGACGTTGCAGGCCCCATGCTCAGACGTTGCTGGCCCCATGCTCAGATGTTGCTGGCTCCATGCTCAGACGTTGCAGGCCCCATGCTCAGACGTTGCTGGCCCCATGCTCAGACGTTGCTGGCCCCATGCTCAGACGTTGCTGGCCCCATGCTCAGACGTTGCTGGCCCCATGCTCAGACGTTGCTGGCCCCATGCTCAGACGTAGCTGGCCCCATGCTCAGACGTTACTGGCCCCATGCTCAGACGTTGCTGGCCCCATGCTCAGACGTTGCTGGCCCCATGCTCAGACGTTGCTGGCCCCATGCTCAGATGTTGCTGGCCCCATGCTCAGACGTTGCTGGCCCCATGCTCAGACGTTGCTGGCCCCATGCTCAGACGTTGCTGGCCCCATGCTCAGACGTTGCAGGCCCCATGCTCACACGTTGTTGGCCCCATGCTCAGACGTTGCAGGCCCCATGCTCAGACATTGCTGGCCCCATGCTCAGACGTTACTGGCCCCATGCTCAGACGTTACTGACCCCATGCTCTGCCTTTGCCCTCGGATTACAGTGTATGTGCACTGTTTTGACATTTCTATTTCGCTGTAACTGCTTCTGTTCAATATACAACTCTTTGACTTATAAAAAATGAAATGAAATAAAGGAATCAAAAAAGCCTTTCTAGCAGGCCCATAGAGACTGTACTGTTCATCTGCCATTATTCATTTTGGCACACTCTTCTACGTCCCAGATAACAAGTTCTCTTCCCCTTACAAAGATCTTTGAAATATTCCTGTCATCACCTACACATTGTAAAATAACATACAGTTGGAAGCGATCATCTCACTCGTAGCACCCTCACCCTATCACACAGGAGGTCTCACCCTCACCATATTACACCCTCACCCTCACATAGGCCCCACCCTCACCATATCACACAGGTCCCCACCCTCACATCACACAGGTCCTCACTCTCACATTACAGGTCCACACCCTCACCATATCATACAGATTACCACCCTCACCACATCAGTCACTTACCAAGGTAGAAATACTTCATAAATATGTCCTGAGAGAAGTATAGACAGCAAGTAAATTAAAAGACATACACTAACCACACTGAAGTACCCACACAACACATATACACAATCACCCACACATTTATCCATCCTTGCACGTTCCCAAACAATCAACCCACCTGCACCCACAAACACTCACACACACACACACACACACACACACACACACACACACACACAGGTTTGTAACTTGGCTCTAACCTCATCTGTGTCGTCTGGAGTTACGTCAAAGACTCTCTCGTGGTGTGGTCCTTGAGTGCTTATCATGAGGGCATCAAACTGCTTCCCCACCTGATGGAAGTTAACATTTGTAGATCACACCCCTTCTGACCGACCACACACATGTTCCCTTCACAATCACCCTCACATTACAACACATACGCACATACACAGTCATGCCACAAACACACACACACACACACACACACACACACACAAAACACATTTTGAGCAATACCTCAAAGCTTCCAATTATGTCGTCCATTGCGAGCACTGTGTGGCAATGGTAAAACAGTTCATCTACGTGCTTCCATTGCCATACAAAGGTTACCCACAGATCACTGCCCCATACATACACTAACCATCTACAGATCAGTAAAATAAGGCGCATAGATCAAGAGTTAAAGAGAACTGACAAGGATAACTGAGCCACATTTGGTGCGGTGTGTGCTGGTGGTGTATAAGTACTGGCGTTGTATGCGCGCAGGTGTATGTGTGCAGGTGTATGTGTGCAGGTGTATGTGTGTTGGTGTATGTGTGCTGGTGTGTGTGTTGGTGTGTGTGTGCTGGTGAGGGTCAGCTGAATGGTGTTTCTGTGTAACCATGACAGCGGATAATTGCATACTGTGGTAATACAACCACCAGCCCTTGACCTTTGCCTAAGGTGGTGGTGGCATCCTCACCACCAATTAGATTGTTACGAAAGTGGTTAGTGCTTTTATGGACAAACATGTCAAGACATAGGATGCCCACAACACAATGATGCAGACAGTGTTGATTACAGAACCCAGTGCAATATGTAATGACCCACTCTCCCCGCCCCTTTTATAATGACCCTCCTCCCTCCCCCCTCCCCCACTTTATCATGTATAAAACAGTTATACTATAACTATTGTAGACAGTTGTGCTCTGAAGATGCAAATTGTACAGCCGGACTGAATTCACGACATTTGGTTATACTTCGGAACTACAATGCGTTGAAATGTGAGCAACTAACATTTTTAAATAAAGAATTTCCCGAATTATTATAAACACAAATGTACACTATTCCCTAAAGCAGTAAGCGTTTGTCCCAGCAGTACATTTCAGTGAACTGTAAATAGCTAGGGAGTATGTAAATAGCTAGGGAGATTGGAAGTGCTCATGCCATTACTTGCCTCTGCAGTGCATTGTATGTACATTGCACTGAGAAATATTAATATAATTATTATATTACTATATTCCAATTCATTGCAATACATTTCAGGGCACTGCAGTAAATTGCAGCATCAGAACGATAAAAAGCTAAATGCACATAGGATAAACACTGGGCATTTCCTAGCAACTCTGGACCATGGAGTCAGTGGATAAACACTGGGTCTCTGGACCATGGAGTCAGTGGATAAACACTGGGTCTCTGGACCATGGAGTCAGTGGATAAACACTGGGTCTCTGGACCATGGAGTCAGCGGAAAAACACTGGGTCTCTGGACCATGGAGTCAGTGGATAAACACTGGGTCTCTGGACCATGGAGTCAGTGGATAAACACTGGGTCTCTGGACCATGGAGTCAGTGGATAAACACTGGGTCTCTGGACCATGGAGTCAGTGGATAAACACTGGGTCTCTGGACCATGGAGTCAGTGGATAAACACTGGGTCTCTGGACCATGGAGTCAGTAGATAAACACTGGGTCTCTGGACCATGGAGTCAGTGGATAAACACTGGGTCTCTGGACCATGGAGTCAGTGGATAAACACTGGGTCTCTGGACCATGGAGTCAGTGGATAAACACTGGGTCTCTGGACCATGGAGTCAGTGGATAAACACTGGGTCTCTGGACCATGGAGTCAGTGCATAAACACTGGGTCTCTGGACCATGGAGTCAGTGGATAAACACTGGGTCTCTGGACCATGGAGTCAGTGGATAAACACTGGGTCTCTGGACCATGGAGTCAGTGGATAAACCCTGGGTCTCTGGACCATGGAGTCAGTGGATAAACACTGGGTCTCTGGACCATGGAGTCAGTGGATAAACACTGGGTCTCTGGACCATGGGAGTCAGTGGATAAACACTGGGTCTCTGGACCATGGAGTCAGTGGATAAACACTGGGTCTCTGGACCATGGAGTCAGTGGATAAACACTGGGTCTCTGGACCATGGAGTCAGTGCATAAACACTGGGTCTCTGGACCATGGAGTCAGTGGATAAACACTGGGTCTCTGGACCATGGAGTCAGTAGATAAACACTGGGTCTCTGGACCATGGAGTCAGTAGATAAACACTGGGTCTCTGGACCATGGAGTCAGTGGATTTTAAACACTGGGTCTCTGGACCATGGAGTCAGTAGATAATCTGGGCGTTTCTTCACACCAAGGACGTGCATAATCATCTTGAATGCTATAACAAGTTCTATTGATAACATCTTTTATCAAAATGGTGCAAACACAGACAGTGGCCACCAGAGGGAACATCCAAGGCTCTTGTCTCTGCCTTTGTTTGGTTACTTGTATACCAGATATGTGACATCTCATATGCTAAGCATCTCCCCATGTATTCCACGTACGATATATACATGTATACCACGTACGATACATACATGTATACCACGTATGATACATACATGTATACCACGTATGATACATACATGTATACCACGTACGATACATACATGTATACCACGTACGATACATACATGTATACCACGTACGATACATACATGTATACCACGTACGATACATACATGTATACCACGTACGATACATACATGTATACCACGTACGATACATACATGTATACCATGTACGATACATACATGTACATGTATGCCCCTCAACACAGCGGTATTTAACACTTCCACTGTTACATTTATCTTTCTGCCATCATCAAACACATGTTCATTTCTGCTGTCTTTTGTGTGCAACTCGGAGCAATGAGAATACCTGAGCCTAAAGGAATGGCCCAGAACAGATCAGGGCACTCCCACCTCCTAAACGACCACGGAGAGCAAACTAACAATTACAGTCCCTGTTAACACGGGGTCCACATTAGAGGGGTCCAATATTGATGGAATAGATGAGGTCCATATTAGAGGGGTCCAGGGTTAGATGGCATAGAGGGGGTCCATATTAAAGGGGTCCAATATTAGATGGCATAGAGGGGGTCCATATTTGAGGGGTCCAAATTAGATGGCATAGAAGGGGTCTATATTAGAGGGGTCCAAATTAGATGGGTCCCAAGAGGGGTTCATTTTAAAGTCCATATTAGAGGGGCCCATATTAAGGAGTTAATTTTAGAGGGGTCCCTTTTTTTTAGAGAGGGGTCCATTACTCAGCCTTAACTTCTGGGTCCAAAATGGAGGGATTCAAATTAGAGGGGTCCCATTTAGAGAGTGGTCCATTACAGAACCATAATTAAAATTAACTTCCACCTGTACCTTTGGCTCCGCCCAGTGTTCCCATGTAGAAGGCTTCATGGTGGGACAGCTCCCTGTACTCGGGTGGTTTGCTGAAGCTGAGAGCTTTGGAGCTCTGGACAGCCATCCGCATGGCTTCCAAGATGGAGGAAGAGTAACCCCCAGAGACGTCTATGGGAGGGGAAGGTGACATTAATGAGGAGAGGAGGTGGTGGATTGAAGGAGCAGGGACACCATGGTAGCTTAGTCCAGGGACACCCCCCCAGACGTACCCCCATGGTGGGGTCTAGTGGTACCCCCATGGTTGGGTCTAGTGGTACCCCATGGTGGGGTCTAGTGGTACCCCCATGGTGAGGTCTAGTGGTACCCCCATGGTTGGGTCTAGTGGTACCCCATGGTGGGGTCCAGGCATACCCAGGGCCTAGTGACTGCAGATGGAATCAGGTCTCAGAATAATGCATTGGGAACTGGACAGGATTAAGGTAAACCCCTACACTCCCTGACTGTAGGAGGGAGGGAGGGAAGGAGGGAGGGAGGAGGGAGGGAGGGAGGGAGGAGGGAGGGAGGGAGGGAGGGAGGGAGGGAGGAGGGAGGAAGGGACGGAGGGAGGAAGGAGGGAGGGAGAGAGGAGGGAGGGAGGGGAGGGGAAGGGAGGAGGGAGGGAGGGACGGTAGAGGGAGGGTCGGAGGGAGGGAGGGAGGAGGAAAGGAGGAGGGAGGGAGGGATGATGGGAGAGGATGAGAGGGAGGGAGGAGGGAAGGGTGAGGGAGGGAGGAGGGAAGGGTGAGGGAGGGAGGGAGGAGGAAGGGAGGGAGAGAGGAGGGAGGGAGGGAGGGAGGGAGGGAGGAGGGAGGAAGGAGGGAGGAGGGAGGGAGGGAGGAGGGAGGGAGGGAGGGAGGAGGGAGGGACGGAGGAAGGGAGGGAGGAGGGAGGGAGAGAGGAGGGAGGGAGGGGAGGGGGGGAGGAGGGAGGGAGGGTAGGGGGAGGGAGGAGGGAGGGAGGGAGGGAGGAGGGAGGGAGGGAGGGAGGAGGGAGGGAGGGAGGGAGGGAGGGAGGAGGGAGGGAGGAGGGAGGGAGGAGGGAGGGAGGAGGGAGGGAGGGATGAGGGATGGAGAATGGGAAGAGGAGGCTGAGTGGATGAACTTTTATTTTGAGAAACGCACCAGTCCCCAGGCTAATCTTCAGATCCTTGTCAAGCAAATGCCTAGCATCAAGTAATCCACTCTTAATACTGCATAAGGTGAAGTGTAATATAAGCACCAGTACAGATACATACACTGTGTAGTACATGATGTATACATACAGGTAGTTAGGAAGTTCAAGGTGACAACGAAGAGGATGGATGACATGAATGGAAGGTCATGATGTGGTCAATAAGGTTGTGGATGTGTGGGCAAGGTCAATGAGGTCATGGGTGTGGTCAATGTGATAATGGGTGTGGTCAATAAGACCATGAGTGTGGTTAATAAGGTAATGGGTGTGGTCAATAAAGGGTGCAGTTAATAGTAACTGATACGTACCATATATTGGAGACAGGGCAATGAGACACGCCCACTCTGGTTGCATGAAACAGGTCAATCTCCTTCTCTCTGAGGTATACACAATGTGCCATGACGGTCTGGGGAAGAGGGGGAGAAGATGTTGATTGCAAGTAGTACAAAGATATTGATGTGTGGGGGTGGAGGGGGTGGGGACATGATGTAAGGGGAGGTGTGGGTGGGGGAGACCTGTGTGAAGTGATATGATGGTGGAGAGGGAAGGAGGGAGGAGAGGAGGAGGGGAAGGAGAGAGGGGAGGGGAGGGGAAGGAGAGAGGGGAGGGGAGGTAATGTGATCAGTGGAAGCAGATGATTAGTGAAATGCTAAAGTGGACCGACTTGAGTGCCTTGCCTTGTTGGTTAGGAGGTTGGCTGAATGGAATATGCTGGCACAGTCCTGGTGACTTGGGAACAGCTTCAACGTGTACTCCACCTCGGCCTTCTGTTCGCAGATGTGGCTCTAGCAGAGGGGTTAAAGGACTGTTGGCTATGTTAGTGGTTAGATGGTGTGATAGTGTGGAGTATTTTGGTGGTATGATGGTGTGATGTGTACTTTGGTGGTGTGATGGTATGGTGATGTTTACTTGTGAAAATAAAAATTCAAGGACACAACTTAAGTGCACTACGATTGTTTTTGAGTCAAAGCAGCTGGCGTGTGCATTGTGTGTGTGTGCGTGTATTGTGTGTGCATGTGTGTGCATGTGTGTGTTTGTATTGCGTGTGTGTATTGTGTGTGTATTGTGTGTGTGTGTGTTGTGTGTGTGTATTGTGTGTGTGTATTGTGTGTGTGTATTGTGTGTGTGTATTGTGTGTGAGTGTATTGTGTGTGCATATGTGTGTGTGTTCACAGATTTCTTTCCCTACCTGGATATGCAGGTCTTCATCTTTGGCTATCTTCCCCAGGGCATGCAGTAACTTTTCTGAACACGTTGGAGCAAATCGTGGAGTGATGACCGGTTTCACAAGGTCGCTCTATGGGTTGTTGACAGGTTGATTTAGTACCAGGGCAGTCTGGGGCACGGGGTAAAAATGTTTCCCAGGCCCTAATATATTTAGCGGTCTGCCCCCCTCCCCCCCCCCCCCTTTTAGGCTGCCAGCTCAGAGCAACATAGATGCAAAGAAAAAAAATAATTAATAGCCCCCTGGGGGGACATTGCTTAAAGCCTGGTCGGGACATGGCTCTAAATGCCTTATAGTCCAGGCCTAGGGAATTTTGCCCCCCCCCCCCCCCCCACACTTACCTTCATTTCCTTCACAAACTCCACAAAGCTGCAAACAGACAGAGGCACGTTGCCATGACAGCCACACATGTTGCCATGACAGCCATGACAGTCACACAACTCACCTTATGGTGTCATCGATGGACTGCTGTGTGTCCTCTATGTAGTTGTCTGGGGACTCTTGATCCATGTTCACCTTTCCAACTAGAGCACGCTGTCCATGTTTGACTGAAGATTATGTGCGTGCGCGTACACACACACACACACAAGCGTTCATGACGTTTCTTCACTCTCCCACCCACCACGATACGTGAACACCCTCCTCTGCCCCTCCAACACAACACACACAAGGTATACATGTACGACGCAATTTGAGTGTGGGAAGGGTGTAAGCAAACGTAACAGGATGTAGCATCAGTGACCAATGGCTGCAGTATGTCACACCCCCACACACACACCCCTACAAAACCGTGATGGCAGCTGGAGAATGGTACGGTGGAGATGCGTGGAGCATGGCATGACCTCTGGTCCCCATTCCTATATGGTTCTGGTTCCTATTTCTATATGGTTCTGGTCCCCACACCTATGTGGCCCCTAGTCCCCACACCTATGTGGCCCCTAGTCCCCATACCTATGTGGCCCTAGTCCCCATACCTCCCAACACCTATGACCATGTGTGGGCCTCTGGTCCCCAGACCCACAAGACCCTACCTATGATCCTGCACAGCTCCTTGCATGACTCCAGGTGTATGGTCGCAAAGTAGCAGGCTGTTGTGGTCCCATGGCGAAGGCTTCGTTTCTGGGTAAAGAGCACCCATAAGTACAAGTCTACACCCACCTGCCCCCATCAGCTAACAATCTACAGCTCATTTAGTATCATTGACAGGTGATGGAGGTGTGATCTATCACCTGGCTATTATGACCCCATACAATCATAACTAATTAGCTGTAAATTTATTGAACACACACAAACAGACACATACACACACCACACACACACATACACACACATACACACACATATACACACATGCACACACACACATACACACACACACACACACACACACACACACACACACTCACAAGCCTATGTGGACTACTTACCACGGCCAGCGGGTAGTGTTGTCGTGCGAACTCAACGTCCTTGAAGCGGGACTCTATCGGGAACGTGTACTTCTTCAACCATTCCAACAGGGGCAGGTCGTAGCCCGTCCCTGTGAAAAAGTACTGTGGTGCGTGAATGTGCGTGTCGACGAAACCCGGTACGAGAAACTGGCTGTTGACGAGGTTAGTAAGCCACATCGGCCACGTCCGTATATCAATAGAGAGGAGTTTGCATAACAGACGTCAAAAAAAAAAAAACATGGAGTGCAAGCTTACTCGTGCGTTAGCTGTTCGACGAGGCTGGCATCAAAGTCGTGCTTCTCTGCTTGTTTGGACAAGTCCTCGCAAGGTTCGACGAACAATATCTGGCGAACGGAGTTGCGAGATAATACATAATGTGCCCGCGTAAACAAAAAAAAAAAAAATCGAGCTGGGCTGAGGCACGTTTACCTTACCTTCCCGCTGCCTTCGTCATAGCCTATGAGGTGGTCGTGTAGAATGTGTACTTTCTCCGGCCTTGTAGAATGAATCAGCATTCCCCTAATGACCCTCATCCTTGTACGGGGAAAGGAAAGGTCACGAAACAAATAGACCCCGTCAGGGGGCGTAAGTTTTTAAAAGACCACAAAATTAGCTTCATTACTTGCACACCCAATTAAATTATTGATTGCATTACGTAACGTGACATGAATTCTTTTAAATTAACGCCTGACTATATATTTATTCGCACTCGAGCGTGATTACAATGGCACGAAAGCGTAACTATGACTATGTGCGGAGTTAAGCGTACGTATGTATACAGTGCATTGAATCGCCTGGCACATAGATTGTAGAGGAGAGTCGGAGACTATTCAATACATGTAATATGGTTCACACAACTCACTAATTATTCATATCGACCTCCCCACACACACTCCTCAGGATACTGGCGGATGCAATTTGCGATTGATGGCGTTTTTAATACGTTATAAGGCCGGTGAGTCTAGATGTTACGTCATTCTAAAAATATAACTGCTTGTAATTAGCTCTGGCAGAAAATAATCATAGTTATCATTACAATATTGCTGCAATCAGTGATCAGTGATGGTATATATCGAGCTCTACGCGCAATTGGAACAGATAAAGAAGCAAGACTCTGTTATATGATGAGCCTATGATTGTTGTGTGAGACCACCCTCCACCCCCCCCCCCCCCCCCCACCCCCCGGAATTTGTATTAAATCGGCAGGCCATAAACGTGTAAACGAAATCGGTCAAAATCAGCTACACGTATAGACTCAATTTTCGGGTATTAATATCCTCCAAGAAATACGTACTGAGCCATCTAAACAGGTTAAATAACACATGGGCCGCTAGTATTTTAAAACGTTGTCGTTAGCCTGTAATCGTACAAAATCCTACTCAATGTGTAACACTGCTGTAGCCTTTTCCATAGATAGTTTAGAGATGGATTGGAAGCGCATCACGTGAGCCATTAAGACTACGCGCGCACTCCGTGATCACGCGAATCACACCTTTCTAGAGGGCAAATCGAGGCAAAAGTCGTCAAACTGTGCCATACTGATTTTTGGTGGACATTCCTCATTGAACGGTAAGTGTTCTGTAAGGTATTGACCTTACAATAGCCACTGTTTGTACTACGCGCGCTTCGTACCGATAATTTCACCACTATTGTGTGCTTATGTACCTTTTGTGAGAAACGGGTGAGTCTCCAAAGGTTTATTATGTTTTCTATGCTTATAGAGGTCATTTCTCTAGGAGGGATTTTTTTTAGTTATCTTCATCCGATCGTGTGTAACACCGTCATATAGTAGTTGAGGGCGTAAATTAGTATACCTCGTGCATGTACCTGTTTACGAGCCATCCTAAGTGGTTTTTTAATTCTACGAACCAATCCTTAGTGGTCAGTGAAAGCTCCAGGAGGGACTTTTTTCGTTTTTTGAAAATAGTACTTGGTTTTCTTAATACGCTGCCTCAAACAACGCGGATTTTTGTGATTTATGTACGAGGTTTTTAATTTTTCCCCCCACGTCTAGAGTTCTATGCTAACACTTAACTTCATCCGCGTTTCCTTATTTTCTTAGGTGGATCAAAACATTTATCAACATCGGATACCAACTTCTCTGCAAACTCGTAGAAGACCTCTTTACCGGCTATTAGGCAATGAAAACCACTGTAAGTGTTTCCGAGCGTCCTCAACAGCGCTTCTCGACGATGGAGTCTGAATCTTAAAGCCATCGTCAGCTAACACATTTCAACAGCTCTTTTCAGTATTTCGTCGTGTTTTGTCATTGCCTCAGCCATAGATTTAGTATCTGAAGTACAAGCAACTATCTATGTTCACAGCATACCAGCAGATCACGGAGTGTAGGTGATAATTCGTGACAATTAACCGTGCTTCCAATCCATCTCTAAACTATCTATGCCTTTTCCAAAGATTTCGCACGTTTAAAGGTGTGATTCTCACTAAGTAGGTTTCCAACTCCATATATATTATCTCTGGTGCTAGCTATGGTGTGGAATCGTGCCAAAAATTACACATGGTTTTGGTTGGCCACACATGGTTTTGAAAGGCGACACATGGTTTTGAAAGGCCACACGTGGTGTAGAAAAGACAGAAAGCTTCAGGATGCATGCGACAATGTTTCTCTTTGTGCGACAAAGTTTCAGCTTGCGTGACAAAGTTTCGGCTTGCGCGACAAAGTTTCAGCTTGCGCGACAAAGTTTCGGCTTGCGCGACAAAGTTTCAGAATGGGTGAGAAAATTTCAGAATGGATGACAAAGTTTCACAATGGGTGACAAAATTTCAGAATGGATGACAAAGTTTCAGAATGGATGACAAAGTTTCAGAATGGATGACAAAGTTTCAGAATGGAACGGATATTTAGAGCGGTCGTAGAGTTAGATTTGCCTTTATTAAAATGACTTTTCACGCAACATTAATAATTGAAACATCACAGGGAACTGGCAACAGTTTCAGCTGTAGGGTGTGCGGAACAGGCTGAGGATAGAAAAAGGGTGAAATTTTTCATGAGGTACCTCGCGGAACTCGTGAGGGTGAATATTTTCATTAAGTACCTCGCGGAACTCATGGGGGTGAAATTTTTCATGATGTACCTCGCGCAATTCGTGGGAGAGATCAGTAGCGGATCTAGGGGTGGGGGGGGGGGGGGGGGGGGGGGGGGGGGTTTTTAAATCCCCCCTCCCAGCCCTTCGATTATAGCAGGAAATTAGGCAATCTGCATTGATAGTTGTCATTTAAAACCCCCCACTCTTTATCTGCCACGCCCCCTTCGTACGTCCGCCCCTGGAGATTATTCCTGACGGACAATATTCTCATTATGATTAATTTTTAGTTGCCTCAGAACAGGCCTTGCATGTGACTCAGACGAGCAAATAAAAAAAAATAAAAAAACAGTTCAGTCACTGGGAAACATAAAAATGTCAATCCATTAAGACTCCTAGCCATTGGGTCTATCATTAAACATGCACAGGTCTTCGTATCCATCCTCTGAAATGCTAGTTGAAATTGCAGGTACGTGGACATCTCCATCTTCCTCCATCTCTGGCAGAGGACCATCATAATCTATACTATATAACTGAAAGACAACATTTGTGCATCATCAACAAATGGATGGTATAGGTTAGCTTATCTTAATAATAGGGGCAATCCATATGGTATGTCCCACTTTTCCACCGTCACGCATTATCCCATACTGATATATAAATCGTCACCCCCCCCCCCCCCTTCCTCCGCCCCCCCCCCCCCCCCCCGTCAACCCCATGCTCCCCTTTTAGCGTGATGCAATTTATGAACTGCCCCATACAATACAGTATACTAAGAGAGATGGACTGGAAACTTACAATAAAACATTATAGGCTACAGATAGACAGTTAAGTCCTATGGATCTTCAACTATTGATCCTCATGACAGGAGTGCCAGTGAGATGGCTCAAAGTAAGGCTAAGCTGGCCATACAATTGACGAATGGCATGAGAGGAGTGGCTAGGCGAGTTGCTAGGCGTGACAAGGTATGTATGGCCTCTGTAACCCCTAACTCCCAAAGTCTCTACTGCAATGGGGATACATGAACAGCCAAGCTCTAAGCATTTGGCATCATTAGAATTGTGCTTGCACACCTTGGCTGCCAGAGCTGCAGATCCACCCATCACCCTTGCTTCTAGTAATGTACTAGCTTGAATTTAGCGTAGATGTGACGGTCAGATCAAAGGCTGCTGGTTTACCCAAATCCCAAGGAGGAATGAGGAATGAGGATGTTCTTCATGCCCCACACCACTTCCTGCTTCAACACGAGGACCCAGACTTAGATGTAGACAATAATTAACAACACTCTGCTCTCGCATATTGCTAGAGCCAGCTCACAACACATTGCATGGTGAATACAAAGCCTGCTTCTATGCAGGCACACAATAGCACTGCACAGTATGACAACTGAGACAGCATCTCAACCAGCCCATAACAGTTGTTGGGCTTCTACGAGAGTTGGTCTGCTGATCTTTTATCCACCAGAGGTAGAGAAGCAAACATGCTAATTAATGGTATATGAATACTTTGACACCAACTTGAAATGTTTGGTTAATTCTGTTATTAAAGTGGAAAATACAAATATATATGAGACAGTGTCTAGCAAAATCACCCTTCTGGGTAGTTTTTCAAGTTTTCAATTTCTTAGATTTTCCGTGAACTCCCAAGAGCTTCTATCAAATGGTCCTTACGCACTCTAAATTGGACTATCTATCGCAAAGTTATTAGGCACACTGAATTTATAATTAGCCATACATTTCAATGCGAGCGTTACTTTTCTTTAGCTTTAGAGTAGCTTTTTCCAATTTTTATTTGTGTCTTTCAACCTACTCAACTCAATATCAGCAGGATTAACATTGACCTTCACAGGCTGTGGAGAAGCTATTTGCAACTTGTATTTCAATGCACAACGATAGATTACTGAAAGGATGCTTGCTTGTTTAATGGATCTGTTCAAGAGATTTATATGTGTCATTTTTTTTTCTCTATATGACCTAGTCGAACAAGTACATACATATTCCAAAGCATGGTCATAATAAATGCATATGAGTGCAGGCTCTTGAACATGGGTTGGACGTCTTGAAAATACATCAGTCATCCCCTTCAAGTGATTTGACATTATTAATACAGAGGGGGCAATGTGGATAGCAGAGGGAAATGGTCTACCTCGTGCAATGATTGCTTCACGAAGTGCTTTGCATATATAAAAATTGCTAGTAGCTGTATCCGTATGTGGAAGCCTTCTCCTCTAGGGTGACCTTTGGGATTGGCAACAGTCTAGGCTTTGGACATATTTGACCTTTTCTTTGAATAATGTGTTACCTTGTACAAGTTCTCACTTTTGTTGCATTAGTTCTAATGAGACTAAAGTTAATGTTGGTCTACAATTGCGTTGACTTCACAAAGCACTGTAGAAAAAAGGAATTTGTAAAATGAAAACACCCTTGGGGAGTTGCATTGACATTACGCGCTTATTATAACGTGACTCATTGCATGTTTTGTTAGCTCCATACTTCCGTGCTTCATGTGTCTTCCATCACTATCTACAAAGCAAAGATATCCATTTTGCTCATCAACACCGTAATTCCTGATTCCTTTCCCTTGGCTCTAATCTTTAGTTCTCCATTGAGTCTTCTGGTCATCATTCACTGTAGATATACATTCATCATGGAATATGACAATCTTCATTTGGTGCTCATTATTAGTGAATGTTTGAATCCGGTGATTACCCCAGTCCGAAACAATCGATCTATTGTTTGCATCTCCAATGACGGACATGGGACCATCAAACTGCCCCGGACCCACTCCCTTCTGATCAAATGTATTACAGAACGGTCCCATTAAAGTTAGCTTTAGTATTTGGTGATTGTGGCAGTCCACTACATACGTACATTTCATCTCCCTGATGAAGATACTGAGGGATCTATTAAACTCTCCATCACCAGTTCTAGCTCGCCTATAATAGTATCTTTCCTTTGGCCTGCTTGGTTGTAGATGCTATTATCAGCGCTCCCAACATATATGCCATAATGGATCCATGCATCCAATCACATTTGTTCGACATTACGTAGGTTGATATAGACACACTGCAAGATCATGAGGACTGTTCTGTTCTGTACATGCTGACCATCCATTGTATCACGTGATTTAGGGAAAGTAGCTTGCTCCCAGGCATACTCCTTTTATACCCAGCGATGGCGCATTGATTCTACACGCAATTGCGCGGCATTTACATTGCACCTCTGTCTTTAATCAAAAACTATACATCAATTTATTAGGTGCCTGTTTGCTGCTGGTGCACATAATGTTGCTGAATTAGTTGCTGAAGGACTAGTCAAGTTCTGTTAGCTGCTGCTGATAACGATGCTCAAAATACTACAATCCAAGTTGCCGCGATGAGGACTGGACATAGAGAGGGAGACCAAAGTTCTTAATCAATAACAGTCAGCTCCAGCTTGCTGATATGTTGCAGTTGCATTTTAAGGTTCCATATTTTGTTTCAGTGCCCACAATCAGACGTAGGATGAAAGATGCCGGGTTGTATGTTTCAGATTTATATTGTGCATTATCTGATGCACAGCGTGACGAAGTTTGACGAAGTTGTAAGGAATGTATTTCAACAATTTCCAAACTCTTGGTGTTTCAGTGCGCACAATCAGACGTACAAGGATGAAAGATGCCGGGTTGTATATGTTTATATGTACAGTATCTTATGCACAGCTTGACGAAGTTGTAAGAAATGTATTTCAACAATTTCCAAAACTCTGGATACCGTATGATGGCAGGCCACTTGCGACATCTTGTATGGCTAATTATAAATTCTAATTGTATGGCTAATTATAAATTCAGTGCCTAATAACTTTGCGATAGATAGTCCAATTTAGGATGCGTAAGGACCATTTGATAGAAGCTTTTGGGAGTTCACCGAAAATCAAAAAATTTGAAAACTTGAAAAACTACCCAGAAGGCTGATTTTGCTAGACACTGTCCCAATATATATTTATATTTAATTGTATTTTCCTCTTTAATAACAGGATTAACTACACATTTCAAGTTGGTGTCATATACCATTAATTAACATGTTTGCTTCTCCTCCTCTGGTGGATAAATGATCAGCAGACCAACTCTCAAAGAAGCCCAACAACTGTTATGGGTTGGTTGAGATGCTGTCTCAGTTGTCATACTGTGCAGTGCTATTGTGTGCCTGCATAGAAGCAGGCTTTGTATTCACCATGCAATGTGTTGTGAGCTGGCCCTAGCAATACGTGAGAGCAGAGTGTTGTTAATTATTGTCTACATCTAAGTCTGGGTCCTCGTGTTGAAGCATGAAGTGGTGTGGGGCATGAAAGACGTCCTCATTACTCATTCCTCATTGTGATTTGGGTAAACCAGCAGCCTTTGATCTGACCGTCACATCTATGCTAAATTCAAGCTAGTACATTACAGAAGCGAGTGTGATGGGTGGATCTGCAACTCTGGCAGCCAAGGTGTGCAAGCACAATTCTAATGATGCCAAATGCTTAGAGCTTGGCTGTTCATGTATCCCCATTGCAGTATAGACTTTGGGAGTTAGGGGTTACAGAAGCCATACATACCTTGTCACGCCTAGCTACTCGCCTAGCCACTCCTCTCATGCCATTCATCAATTGTATGGCCAGCTTAGCCTTACTTTGAGCCATCTCACTGGCACTCCTGTCACGGGGATCAATAGTTGAAGGTCCATAGGACTTAACTGACTATCTGTAGCCTATAATGTTTTATTGTAAGTTTCCAGTCCATCTCTCTTAGTATACTGTATTGTATGGGGCAGTTCATAAATTGCATCACGCTAAAGGGATGGGGGGGGGGGTGACGATTTATATATCAGTATGGGATAATGCGTGACGGTGGAAAAGTGTGACATACCATATGGATGGCCCTTATTATTAAGATAAGTTAACCTATAGTAAATACCATCTATTTGTTGATGATGCAAAAATGTTGTCTTTCAGTTATATGGCATAGATTATAAGGTCCACTGCCAGAGATGGAGGAAGATGAGATGTCCACGTACCTGCAATTTCAACTAGCATTTCAGAGGATGGATACGAAGACCTGTGCATGTTTAATGATAGACCCAATGGCTAGGAGTCATAATGGATTGACATTTATTTAGACGTTCCTGCACTATGTTTCCCAGTGACTGTACTGTTTTTATTTTTTATTTGCTCGTCTGAGTCACAAGTCCTGCTCTGAGGCAATTAAAATTAACCATAATGAAAGTATTGTTCGTCCGAGTTGCGCGAGGTACATCATGAAAATTTCACACCCATGAGTTCCGAGAGGCACTGCATGAAAAATTTCACTTTTTTTCTACCTTCAGCCTGTTCCGCACACCCTACAGATGAAACAGTTGCCAGTTCCCTGTGATGTTTCAATTATTCATGTATGCGTGACGGTCATTTTTAAAAAGGCAAATCTAAATCTACGACCGCTCTAAATATCCGTTGTCAAACCGCTTGTCACATCCATTCTGAAATTTTGTCACCCATTCTGAAACGTTGTCATCCATTCTGAAAATTTCTCACCCATTCTGAAACTTTGTCGTGCAAGCCAAAACTTTGTCGCGCAAGCTGAAACTTTGTCGCTCAAAGAGAAACATTGTCGCATGCATCCTGAAGCTTTCTGTCTTTTCTACAGCAACCTGGATACACAGCCAAATCTTAACAACCTGGTACAGGAAAGACTGCTGAACGGATAAGTTCCAGATTGTTGCGACAACATTCACATGTTAAGATTTGGCTGTGTATACGGTTATTAAAACGCTAATTTAGAGAAGGGTCAGTCGTTAATTTGGAGAATTATATTGCAATTTATCATCACAGGCACTGAACGAAATATGGCATCCTTCAAAGCGGCCCAGCTGGCCGAAGAGATGTCCCGGTTTGAGAATGAGATCATGGGTGCGAGCGCCAATGCGCCCAAAGGTCCAATTCCACTCTTTTCTCCTCGGTCGCTCCAGCATCCAACGAAACCAACTTCTCAGCAGCTTTTCCTACCTCCGGCGGTTCGGCAGCAAATGGGTGCCATGGGTCTACCGGTGCCGAGCCCTCAGATGAAGCCCATTCCTCCCGCAATGAGCGCAGGCCCCCCACCACAGGGGATGTCTCTCTCACTGTCCTCGTCACCTATGATGCTCAATGCACCCAACATGTCCCAGATGGCGCAGATTGCCCTGGCTTCCTCTGTCCAGGGCATGTCCTCGTCCTCGTCCGTGGACGCCAAGAAAATGCCGGAGGCGGTCGCGGCAGGCGGAGGGGATTCTCCCACCCGCGTAAAACAGAGCGGCAGGAGGAGGAAGAGGGACAAGAAGAAGCTAAGAATGGGAGGCGGGGCCGCCTGGGAGGACCCTACCCTGGACGAGTGGGACCAGAATGACTTCCGAATCTTCTGCGGCGACCTTGGGAATGATGTCAACGATGACACACTGGCCAGGGCATTTTCAAAGTACCCTTCGTACACTAAGGCCAAAGTGATCAGAGACAAACATTCTAAGAAGACAAAGGGCTATGGGTTTGTCAGTTTTAAGGACCCACACGATTTTGTTCAAGCGATGAGGGAGATGAATGGTAAGTATATTGGGAGTCGTCCAGTCAAATTGAGAAAGAGCACCTGGAAGGACAGGTCTTATGAAGTTGTAAAGAAAAAAGAGAAGGAAAAGAAAAAGCTGGGATTCAAATGATTCTTGCTTCACCTTGTTGGCAGTACATGTGTATATTTTGCAATGTGTATGTATATCCGCTCCAGTTTATTGGGTCACGTGCTACATGACGCAATCAAGTATTAGCATTATTGTTCTTACTTTTGTTACGGGCGAGGAATATGGAAACTCTGTTTGGAACGAGAATTTCGATCAGTGCATTGAAAGACTTTTCAAATTTGTAAGTCTCGGATTTATTACCCTTTCGGCAACTAAGCTAGCGGCTTTTTGTTTGTTTGGTTGTAATTAACGCGTCCCCGTAGGAACAAGGCCACTCAGCGACATCTTAAGAATGTGTACGCTTCCTTGTCTCTTGCTACACTGTCGGCTGCCTTTGGCGCTTTCGTCTTTTTCATCACAGCGTTCAGGGTGAGCGGCGCATTTGCCACAAGTGCATGTTGTGTGTGGGGGAATTCGTCGCATTCTGATGCTCGGATACGTGTATGTTAGCGTTAGGAGCTTCGTTCTTTGTGTGTGTGTGTGTGTGTGTGTGTGTGTGTGTGTGTGTGCGTGTGTGTGTGTGTGTGCGTGCGCGGAGTATCAAACGCACAGTAAACTTAACCTTTGACCGTCGTCATTGCAGACCAATCCGCTGCTAGCACGACATTTATGTAATTAGTTCATTGTGTCATGTGATGACGTGTTATGGCGTTGATAAAGTGTACACCACAAAGACCTTTTAATCTGGCGGTGTGATGGAGGGGGTGGAGGGGGTACAGGAGGATGACAGCTTCAAATAGTACCATTTAGGATTTGAGGGTAATAACGGTTGCAATGTTGTCAGTTACAAGTTACAAGGGTTTTCCCCACAAAGCATGGCTGGCTGCACACTTATGTATATGACGAAGTACATTGTACAGGTGTGGTGTAGATAAGAGGTAATGATTGGTCTGTAAAAGGCTAATAGAAACCTCAAATGGCATAATCAACAAAATATAAAATCCATAAGCAGAGCACCTACCACCTGAAATGCACTAGGGTGGCACTGGGAGGAGGGGGGGGGGCACAGATCGTTGTAAAGTTACAAGGGTTTTGCCCCACACCCTCACCCCCAGACCTTGGTCTGATATATGCTATCACTTGTATACAGTGTGGTGTGTCAGGGTTCGAAATACCGGGTGCCGCACCTGCCCCCCGCAGGTACTTTATTTTATTATGCAGGTAGCCCTGTACGTATACCTGTACTTTGCGCAGGTAAGTGCAGGCGAACGTAGTTTACATTAAATTCCAAAGGAATTTGCGCAAATTGCTCGCGAAAGCATTTAGCTTACGCGCGCATGCGTAAAAATTGATGATTAGTGGCTTATTAAGTGGTTAACGATCAAAATGCCGCCAAAGAAGGCCCGTATTTCGACTAGTGATGTCCCTGCATGGCAGCGTTTGAATTCTTGCAAATAAATTCATTCATATTGCCAAATCACAATTTAAAAAATACATGCACAACCATGCATGTGTCTACAAGTGTGCAGGTAGACATGCCAAAGTGCAGGTAGTATAGATACCCCATCTGCACCTTGTGCAGGTACTTTTTAAAGAATATTTCGATCCCTGTGTGTGCATGTTTCTGTCCAGCAATTACATAATATGCATTGGGACGTACATGTAGGTGTGAATCATGAATTTCACTACCTTGAAGCAGGAAGGCAAAGATGTATCTTGTGTGTAGGAATAATGTCACCAGGACACTTACTAAGTACAAGTGCCCCCCTGTCTTCCCCACCCCCTCCATCCCCTAATTGTCAGTGCCGCTGCGGTTGACAGTGCCCCCTGTGAGGGTTGGCAGAGCCCCCCATGGGGGTTATCAGTGCCCCCTGTGGAGGTTGACAGTGCCCCCCCTTGGGGCCCCCCTGTGGGGGTTGTTGCCCCCTGCAATGTAGGTAGCAGCTATACCCCCTTCCCCTCCGTGGGGTTTTAATGCACAATACTTGGCAGAAAGGCACACAACACGTGTGTGGACTGTGCTTTGAGATAGTTATTCTCCCTCGGTAGGCACAACGCAAGTGATTTCCCATATCCAGTTGGAACATACCTCCCTCCAACCACTGTATTGACATCTGTACTTGCCACAGTTTATTCTAGGGGGTTGAATAACCGGACCGTTAACCCCCTGAGGGACTGTTAGCCTCCTGATGGGAGGTTATTGGTGAGGGGTTAGTGGTGAGGTGAGTAGTGGTGAGGGGTTAGTGGTGAGGGTTAGTGGTGAGGGGTTAGTAGTGAGGGTTAATGGTGAGGTGAGTAGTAGTGAGGGTGAGGGGTTAGTGGTGAGGTGAGTAGTGGTGAGGGGTTAGTGGTGAGGGTTAATGGTGAGGGTTAGTGGTGAGGGTTAGTGGTGAGGGTTAGTGGTGAGGGTTAGTGGTGAGGGGTTAGTGGTGATGGTTAGTGGTGAGGGGTTAGTGGTGAGGGTTAGTGGTGAGGGGTTAGTGGTGAGGGTTAGTAGTGAGGGTTAGTGGTGAGGTGAGTAGTAGTGAGGGTGAGGGGTTAGTGGTGAGGAGATAGTGGTGAGGGGTTAGTGGTGAGGGTTAGTGGTGAGGGGTTAGTGGTGAGGGTTAGTGGTGAGGGGTTAGTGGTGAGGGTTAGTAGTGAGGGGTTAGTGGTGAGGAGATAGTGGTGAGGGGTTAGTGGTGAGGGTTAGTGGTGAGGGGTTTGTATAAGCTAGCAAAGCCTAATTATGTAAGTTGACTTCTTCCCAACCCCAATGCTATAGCAGATGCCGTTACCAGTAAGTAAGATCTGGTGTTTGTACTCCTTTTTCTGTCCATGACAACCAGAATTATGGTGACCCCAGTTTTGTTCAATGAATGTGATAACTGGCTTAATAAGCTAATACAACTATTATTGGGCCACAATAACGAAGTGACCAACCCACCAGGGGGCTAACGGTCCCATCAGGGGGCTAACAGTCCCATCAGGGGGTTAAGGGTCCCATCAGGGGGCTAACAGTCCCATCAGGGGGTTAAGGGTCCCATCAGGGGGCAAACAATCCCATCAGGGGGCTAACAATCCCATCAGGGGGCTAACGGTCCCATCAGGGTGCTAGCGATCCCATCAGGGGGTTAAGGGTCCCATCAGGGGGTAAACGGTCCCATCGGGGGGCTAACGGTCCCATCAGGGGGCTAACGATCCCATCAGGGGGCTAACAGTCCCATCAGGGGACTAACAGTCCCATCAGAGGGTTAACGGGGTTGAAAGTCCCATCAGGGGGCCAACTGTCCCCTCAGGGGTTAACGGTCCCTAACCCCTCAACAGTAACCCTCACCACTAACCTACAAAGTGGTTTGTGGTGAGGGGATTGTAGGAATGGGGGATTCTAAGTACCAGAAGGGGGGGGGGGGGGATATTGAGTGTCCTAGTCTGCCCCCCTTAGGGCATATACAGTCCCTCTTACCCTCTGCTAGGTTTCTATACTAGCAATTATTTACCCACGTTCTGTTTAGATGACTCAGTAAGAAAATGGAAATTTTTTTTGGCGGATATTAATACTCGAAAATTGCTCTGAAGTACATGTAGCGTCTACGGGTAGATGATTTTGATCGATTTCGTCTACATGTAGATGGTCCGTCGATTTAACATTAATACATGTACAACAATCGGAAACACGCTAACCAATGACGGGTAGTGCTTTTGGTGCAATCAGCATCACTAGAATTGAATAATGCAATGCATGTAATGTGAAATTATTTCACATGGTGTAGCCTCAGATGATATCTTTAAAAACAATGCCATCAGTAATCAGTTGGTGGTGTTGTGAGAACGACGATAAGGTTGTACTTTGAAGGGGGTCTCAGTTTTGATGGCTCAGTAAGGGGGTCTCAGTTTTGATGGCTCAGTAAGGGGGTCTCAGTTTTGATGGCTCAGTAAGGGGGTCTCAGTTTTGATGTTTCAGTAAGGGGGTCTCAGTTTTGATGGCTCAGTAAGGGGGTCTCAGTTTTGTAATTTTGTTCTGTAATTCAATTTATCAAATCGCAAACATAGATTTTAATATTTATTAATTTGCAATCGTACATGTATGTAACAGTCTGCTGTCGTTCGTTGCTCAGTGGTTGATTTGCATGTGTGGTAACACTTATTTTTAAAATTCAAGTCTAATCAACCGTCATATGTATTCTAACATTAAACTGAAGAGCAAGTCTCTATTTCACATGGTTTCATATGGTCTGCTCCTTGCCAGCAAAGCTCTTGCATTCTGACCAATCAGTGTTGCGCATAGGCTTCAGTGTATTGAAGATAACATTAATAATTGTGCATCAATGGAGAATTAATACATGTACTATTCTCTGCTATAATATATACATGTTCCAATAATTGTTGTATTTTGTGTTTTTGTTTTCCTGTGGCCCTCACAATTCAGTCAACACTAATAGCTAGTCTGGGCTCCATCGTCCTTCTGCTCATGCTGTATGCAACTCCTCACTCACCAGAGAACCTCAGGAAGCGTCTAGGTATGTGGGTGTGTGGGTGTGCTGCACATGTGTGTGCCTCACAGGTGGGTGTGTCCCCACATGTGGGTGTGTCCCCATATGTGGGTGTGTCCCATATGTGGGTGTGTCCCCATATCATCTGTACATGTACAGTGTATGCTTGTGGGGACTACTATGCCACATGTGGGGGCTACTATGCCACATGTGGGGACTACTATGTACATCATTCAGCTGTGAGGGTGACCTAGTGCGCTGCATTGATCACGTGGTCTTTGAGATACCTTGTTCTGATTCAAATATACTGCACTCTGGTACTTACGTTTTGGATTGTTGCATTAATTCTTCATGTACGTTTGGATTAGGATCTTACATGTACTCCAATTACTGCTACAACCGTTCATTTTGAGTAATTGTTTATCTGGGTGTGTGTGACCTGTATTCAATAATTGGGACAGTGTCCAGGAAAATCACCCTTCTGGGTAGTTTCTTCAAGTTTTTTTTGTTGATTTTTTGTGAACTCCAAAGAGTTTCTATCAAATGGTCCTTACACATCCTAAATTGGACTATCCATCATGAAGTTATAAGCCACTGAATTTATAATTAACCATACATTTCAATGCAAGCGTTACTTTTCTTTTGCTTGTCCTGGAAAATTTGAAAAAGTTTCAAAGGGGTGATTTTGCTGGACACTGTCTCAATTAGTTATGCTTTGAACCATCTTGAATAGCTATCACCAATTATTTAAAATGGCATGACTGTGCACTACATAGGGGCGTGGCACCTCTAGTACTACATGGGGGCGTGGCACCTCTAGTACTACATGGGGCGTGGCACCTCGTGTACTCTTTTGGTGACCTCTGAACTTTGGTTTTTGTAGATGGGGCCACACACCCTACCCCTGCATTCATGGCCGCTGGGCAGACATTGGCACGTTGTCATGGTTTCCTTGAGCACCGGTGGGCGGGGTGGGGAAGGGGTGGACTTCTCAACTGTATTGTGCATGTACTGTGTTTCTTGTACCTAAAATGTTGTGAAGGAAGCTGAAAGTATAACTGTCTTCTAATGTAGTGGGTTTGGCCTGTTTGTGTGAAATGTTGACAATGTGTGTTCTCTCCCACACTTACAGCCATGCTCTGTGGGTTTGGTTTCTGCTCTGGTACGTTACCCAACCTGTCACCTCTCTGAACCATGTTCCCATCCCTCTAGTCCCCATCCCTCTAATCTCCCTCCCTCTGGTCCCCATCTCCATAATCTCCCTCCCTCTGGTTCCCATCCCTCTAGTCCCCCTCCCTCTGGTCCCCATCCCTCTAGTCCCCCTCCCTCTGGTCCCCACCCCTCTAGTATCCCTCCATCTGGTCCCCATCCCTCTAGTCCCCCCTCCCTCTGGTCCCCATCCCTCTAGTATCCCTCTGGTCCCATCCCCATAGTCTCCCTCCCTCTAGTCTCCCTCCCTCTGGTCCCCATCCCTCTAGTCTCCCTCCCTCTGGTCCCCATCCCTCTAGTCTCCCTCCCTCTGGTCCCCATCCCTCTTATCCCATCCCTCTGAACCATGTTCCACATCCCTCTGGTCCCCATCCTTTTATCCACATGCACACCTTACATATCTGCACACACACACACACACAACCATTTATGTATGCAGGAATAAGCATGGGACCCCTTCTGCAAGCAGTTATTGAGATTAATCCAAAGTATGTTTAATGATGCATGTTTCTGTGGGCATGTGTATTTGTGTTTGTGTGTAGGTGTGTGTTTGTGTTTGTGTGTAGGTGTGTGTTTGTATGTGTGGGCGTGTATGTGCATGTGTGTGGGCGTGTATGTGCATGTGTGTGGGCGTGTATGTGCATGTGTGTGGGCGTGTATGTGCATGTGTGTGGGTGTGTATGTGCATGTGTGTGGGTGTGTATGTGCATGTGTGTGGGTGTGTATGTGCATGTGTGTGGGCGTGTATGTGCATGTGTGGGCGTGTATGTGCATGTGTGGGCGTGTATGTGCATGTGTGGGCGTGTATGTGCATGTGTGTGGGCGTGTGTGATGCTAGTCATCTAAACCGTCTCCTCCCCTTCCTCTGACCACACCCACCCAGCATCATCCCAACGGCCTTCCTGAGCACCTGCATTATATTTGCCTGCCTCAGTCTGGCTTCTCTGTACGCCGAGAGAAGGTCATATCTCTATCTTGGAGGTGAGAGTAGATGGTACTACCTGGGAGGTGTCAAGTAGCTATGGGGAGGAGGGGAGGTGTCAAGTAGCTATGGGGAGGAGGGGAGGTGTCAAGTAGCTATGGGGAGGAGGGGAGGTGTCAAGTAGCTATGGGGAGGAGGGGAGGTGTCAAGTAGCTATGGGGAGGAGGGAGGTGTCAAGTAGCTATGGGGAGGAGGGTAGGTGTCAAGTAGCTATGGGGAGGAGGGTAGGTGTCAAGTAGCTATGGGGAGGAGGGAGGTGTCAAGTAGCTATGGGGAGGAGGGAAGGTGTCAAGTAGTTATGGGGAGGAGGGTAGGTGTCAAGTAGCTATGGGGAGGAGGGAGGTGTCAAGTAGCTATGGGGAGGAGGGAAGGTGTCAAGTAGCTATGGGGAGGAGGGAGGTGTCAAGTAGCTATGGGGAGGAGGGAGGTGTCAAGTAGCTATGGGGAGGAGGGAAGGTGTCAAGTAGCTATGGGGAGGAGGGGAGGTGTCAAGTAGCTATGGGGAGGTGTCAAGTAGTTATGGGGAGGAGGGGAGGTGTCAAGTAGCTATGGGGAGGAGGGAGGTGTCAAGTAGCTATGGGGAGGAGGGTAGGTGTCAAGTAGCTATGGGGAGGAGGGAGATGTCAAGTAGCTATGGGGAGGAGGGGAGGTGTCAAGTAGCTATGGGGAGGAGGGAGGTGTCAAGTAGCTATGGGGAGGAGGGAGGTGTCAAGTAGCTATGGGGAGGAGGGAGGTGTCAAGTAGCTATGGGGAGGGGAGGTGTCAAGTAGCTATGGGGAGGAGGGAGGTGTCAAGTAGCTATGGGGAGGAGGGAGGTGTCAAGTAGCTATGGGGAGGAGGGAGGTGTCAAGTAGCTATGGGGAGGGGAGGTGTCAAGTAGCTATGGGGAGGAGGGAGGTGTCAAGTAGCTATGGGGAGGAGGGGAGGTGTCAAGTAGCTATGGGGAGGAGGGAGGTGTCAAGTAGCTATGGGGAGGGGAGGTGTCAAGTAGCTATGGGGAGGAGGGAGGTGTCAAGTAGCTATGGGGAGGAGGGGAGGTGTCAAGTAGCTATGGGGAGGAGGGGAGGTGTCAAGTAGCTATGGGGAGGAGGGAGGTGTCAAGTAGCTATGGGGAGGGAGATCCTGTGTAGTAGCTCAGAGCCGTAGCCAGAGGGAGTTCGTAACCAAGGAAATCCATAAAATAGCTAGTAAAACCTGATTTTACTAGCTATTTACGGGTTTCCCTGGTTACGAAACCCTTCTGGCTACGGCCCTGTAGTAGCTATGGGGAGGAGGGAGGTATCAAGTACTCTTGTAGTAGTAGCTATGGGGAGGAGGGAGGTATCAAGTACTCCTGTAGTAGTAGCTATGGGGAGGACGGAGGTATCAAGTACTCCTGTAGTAGTAGCTATGGGGAGGACGGAGGTATCAAGTACTCCTGTAGTAGTAGCTATGGGGAGGAGGGAGGTATCAAGTACTCCTGTAGTAGTAGCTATGGGGAGGAGGGAGGTATCAAGTACTCCTGTAGTAGTTATGGGGAGGAGGGAGGTATCAAGTACTCCTGTAGTAGTAGCTATGGGGAGGAGGGAGGTATCAAGTACTCCTGTAGTAGTAGCTATGGGGAGGAGGGAGGTATCAAGTACTCCTGTAGTAGTAGCTATGGGGAGGAGGGAGGTATCAAGTACTCCTGTAGTAGTTATGGGGAGGAGGGAGGTATCAAGTACTCCTGTAGTAGTAGTTATGGGGAGGAGGGAGGTATCAAGTACTCCTGTAGTAGTAGCTATGGGGAGGAGGGAGGTATCAAGTACTCCTGTAATAGCTTTGGGGAAGGCTCAGGAGTTTTTATCTAGCAGCTGCTGCTCTGGTCCCCAGGAATGCTGATGTCTGCACTGGCCCTGTTGATCACCATGTCCTTCTTCAACCTGTTCCTCCGGTCTTATTTTGCCTTTCAGGTGAGTGTGTGTGTATGTGTGTGTGTGTGTGTGTGTGTGTGTGTGTGTGTGTGTGTGTGTGTGTGCATTAGGACATAGAGGACATCCATGGAGGATTTGATAATATCTTGCATGCATCGATGTATGCATCATTAATGCACAATTTTGGCGTTGTCCCTCTGTGACACTCTCCTGATCTTTATTTGCAATCCGTAATGTGTAGTCTTGGTTGATGTGCAGGGTGTGTGGTTACAGATGCAGGGGGTGTGGTTATAGATGCAAGGGGTACGGTTATACATGTAGAGGGGTGTGGTTATAGATGCAAGGGGTACGGTTATATATGCAGGGGGTGTGGTTATAGATGCAGGGTGTGTGGCTATAGATTCAGAGGGTGTGGCTATTGTTGGGTACACGGTGTAGTAGTTAATGGATTCCCCTTACAAGCCCACCCCCATCCCCCATCCCCCAGAGATTTAGGCTTGGTCCCCCTACGAGTGGTCTTAAGCAGTAGGCATACCATCCACCTCACCTGTTCAGGTATACCACCCACCTCACCTGTTCAGCATACCATCCACCCCACCTGTTCATCATACCACCCACCCCACCTGTTCATCATACCATCCACCCCACCTGTTCATCATACCATCCACCTCACCTGTTCAGGCATACCACCCACCTCACCTGTTCAGGCATACCACCCACCCCACCTGTTCAGGTATACCACCCACCCCACCTGTTCATCATACCATCCACCTCACCTGTTCAGGCATACCACCCACCTCACCTGTTCAGGTATACCACCCACCTCACCTGTTCAGCATATCACCCACCTCACCTGTTCAGCATACCATCCACCCCACCTGTTCAGGCATACCACCCACCCCACCTGTTCATCATACCATCCACCCCACCTGTTCAGGTATACCACCCACCTCACCTGTTCAGGCATACCACCCACCTCACCGGTTCAGGTATACCATCCACCTCACCTGTTCAGCATATCACCCACCTCACCTGTTCAGCATATCACCCACCCCACCTGTTCAGGTATACCACCCATCCCACCTGTTCAGGTATACCACCCACCCCACCTGTTCAGGTATACCACCCACCCCACCTGTTCAGGCGTACCACCCACCCCACCTGTTCAAGAGGTAGGATGGGATGAGTGATTGTGTGATAATGTGAGGCTAGCTTCCTCCTTGTGCTGGACTTATTCAGTTAGGATGGGGTCACACAGGTCCTGTGGTAAGGCGTGGTATTCATCACAGCCGTAGGCCAGGTGTGTAGTAGGGTGTGGTATTCACCACAGCAGTAGACCAGATGTGTCCATGTTGCTGTATACAGCAAATCTGATTTTGTAACAGGTAGTGGTTTTGTCTATAAGCACACCTGTGTGTTACATGTGTAGACCTGCCTCTCGTGCCTGTGTTGAAATATGAAAGAGGGAGGGGAGGGAGAGATGGATGGAGGGAGGGTCCTTGATTGACGCAATCATATGAACAGGTTTATTGTTTAACATTGCATACATACATACATACATACATACATACATACATATATACATACATACATACATACATACATACATACATACATACATACATACATACATACATACATACATACATACATACATACATACATACATGCATACATACATGCATGCATACATGCATGTTCACAGGTTGAGCTCTACCTTGGACTGGTTGTGTTCTGTGGATTTGTGCTCTTCGACACACAGCTGATCGTCGAGCGGTTTAACCTTGGTGACTCAGATTACATCAAGCACTCACTCGATCTCTTCATCGACTTTGTTGATATTTTCAGACGCATTCTTATCATCATGTCCTCAAAGGTGAGTGCATTCGCTTTCACTTTCTGGTCTGTTCACCTTTGTCTTCTGTTTCCTACATGTTTTGCTTTCGTAGGAAAAGAAGGACCGGAAGAAGAATTGATGGGATTTCCCCCCACAACCATTGCAATTCAATAGCTTAGGGACACCGCTGGTTAGTTAGTTTTGGTAGTGACTATTTTAGATTTTCCCCCAGGAGCACTGCACCCTCAGCATGGCAGGGATGAAATGACATTGGAGGTGTGTGTGTGTGTTCCTGTTCTGTACGCTGGCATTGTCTGTAATGTTTTGCAAGAAGTTCGAAGAAATAGTGCTAGGGGTTGTGTCATAGGGGTAGGGAGGGTGTCATAGTACAAGGGAGGGTGTCATGGTGCTAGGGGTTGTGTCATAGTCAAGGGAGGGTGTCATGGTGCGAGGGAGGGTGTCGTGGTGCTAGGGAGGTGTCATGGTGCTTGGAGTGGTGTCATAGTGCAAGGGAGGTGTCGTGGTGCTAGGAGTGGTGTCATGGAGCTATGAAAGGTGTCGTGGTGCTAGGAGGGGTTATGGTGCTATGGAGGGTGGGGTGGATAGTAGGATAATGTGACTGTTGATATAAGGCATGTGTATTTGGCTGCTTCACATGGACAACTGATACCAACCAAGTGGGTTATTGAGATGAGAGGTGTGAGGTGACGTTAAAGAGGTGTGAAGTGATGTGAAGAGGCTCAAATGAATCCTTACATAGTTTATTATTGTATTGATATGAAGTGCTACATCCTTGTGGCTTGGTTCAACAGTACCTTGTTTGGCCAGAATTAATGAGATGACTTGAGGGGGGTCAGGGCCAGACTGTTTAACAAACCTAATCACACATCCTGTCAACCTGAGAAGACTTACACATTGAAGAGATTATATGAACATGTCTGAGTATGAATCTCATGATCAGATGGCCAGTCCACCCACATACATGCACATACAGTGGTGGCCATGTCTACCCTCAGACATACAGTGGTGGCCATGTCTACCCTCAGACATACAGTGGTGGTCATGTCTACCCTCATGCATACAGTGGTGGTCATGTCTACCCTCATACATACAGTGGTGGTCATGTCTACCCTCAGACATACAGTGGTGGCCATGTCTACCCTCATACATACAGTGGTGGCCATGTCTACCCTCATGCATACAGTGGTGGTCATGTCTACCCTCAGACATACAGTGGTGGTCATGTCTACCCTCATGCATACAGTGGTGGTCATGTCTACCCTCAGACATACAGTGGTGGTCATGTCTACCCTCATGCATACAGTGGTGGTCATGTCTACCCTCAGACATACAGTGGTGGCCATGTCTACCCTCATGCATACAGTGGTGGTCATGTCTACCCTCAGACATACAGTGGTGGTCATGTCTACCCTCAGACATACAGTGGTGGTCATGTCTACCCTCATGCATACAGTGGTGGTCATGTCTACCCTCAGACATACAGTGGTGGCCATGTCTACCCTCATGCATACAGTGGTGGTCATGTCTACCCTCATACATACAGTGGTGGTCATGTCTACCCTCAGACATACAGTGGTGGTCATGTCTACCCTCAGACATACAGTGGTGGCCATATCTACCTCAGACATACAGTGGTGGTCATGTCTACCCTCAGACATACAGTGGTGGTCATGTCTACCCTCAGACATACAGTGGTGGCCATGTCTACCCTCATACATACAGTGGTGGTCATGTCTACCCTCAGACATACAGTGGTGGCCATGTCTACCCTCAGACATACAGTGGTGGTCATGTCTACCCTCAGACATACAGTGGTGGCCATGTCTACCCTCATACATACAGTGGTGGTCATGTCTACCCTCAGACATACAGTGGTGGTCATGTCTACCCTCATACATACAGTGGTGGTCATGTCTACCCTCAGACATACAGTGGTGGCCATGTCTACCCTCAGACATACAGTGGTGGCCATGTCTACCCTCATGCATACAGTGGTGGTCATGTCTACCCTCATACATACAGTGGTGGTCATGTCTACCCTCAGACATACAGTGGTGGCCATGTCTACCCTCAGACATACAGTGGTGGTCATGTCTACCCTCATACATACAGTGGTGGTCATGTCTACCCTCATACATACAGTGGTGGCCATGACTACCTTCATGCATACAGTGGTGGCCATGTCTACCCTCATACATACAGTGGTGGTCATGTCTACCCTCATGCATACAGTGGTGGTCATGTCTACCTTCATGCGTACAGTGGTGGTCATGTCTACCCTCGTACATACAGTGGTGGCCATGTCTACCCTCATACATACAGTGGTGGCCATGTCTACCCTCAGACATACAGTGGTGGTCATGTCTACCCTCAGACATACAGTGGTGGTCATGTCTACCCTCAGACATACAGTGGTGGCCATGTCTACCCTCAGACATACAGTGGTGGTCATGTCTACCCTCAGACATACAGTGGTGGTCATGTCTACCCTCATGCATACAGTGGTGGCCATGTCTACCCTCATGCATACAGTGGTGGTCATGTCTACCCTCAGACATACAGTGGTGGCCATGTCTACCCTCAGACATACAGTGGTGGTCATGTCTACCCTCAGACATACAGTGGTGGTCATTCTACCCTCATACATACAGTGGTGGCCATGTCTACCCTCATGCATACAGTGGTGGCCATGTCTACCCTCATGCATACAGTGGTGGTCATGTCTACCCTCAGACATACAGTGGTGGTCATTCTACCCTCATACATACAGTGGTGGCCATGTCTACCTTCGTGCATACAGTGGTGGCCATGTCTACCCTCATACATACAGTGGTGGTCATGTCTACCCTCATACATACAGTGGTGGTCATGTCTACCCTCATGCATACAGTGGTGGCCATATCTACCTCAGACATACAGTGGTGGTCATGTCTACCCTCATACATACAGTGGTGGTCATGTCTACCCTCATGCATACAGTGGTGGTCATGTCTACCCTCAGACATACAGTGGTGGTCATGTCTACCCTCATACATACAGTGGTGGTCATGTCTACCCTCATACATACAGTGGTGGCCATGTCTACCCTCATACATACAGTGGTGGTCATGACTACCCTCATACATACAGTGGTGGCCATGTCCATTCATCTCATGCATTGCAACTCATAATATGATAATGTGATCCTCAAATTATGTTCGTACATTAAAATTACTAACCTAAAAGCAACTATAAATTCAAGTGTTTTTAATCCTCTCACTACAACAGCGCAGCTTTTTTGTCTGTTTTCGACAGAATTATGTGATCCTTCATCGTGCTCCGATGTTCTTCAGTTTTAAGGCTTCCTCTATGGAAATTTGGGAAGCCAAATTAGGATGCTTCCCGGCTGCACTTAGCTCAGTATTAAGTTAACAGGTACCAGGTTCAACATATTCTGATCCATCTTTCCTGCTGAGCATTAGTTTATGGCTAAACAAATATTGTAGTCATGTCCTGTCAAGTGAAGGCATTACATCCTGTCAAGTGAAAGCATTTATTGAGTAGATTGATCACATGGACTCCCTGACAGAATCCATCTTCTCAGGGATAGAACCATTATTCAGCTCCTTCGGAGATCAAGCTTGGCCATTAACCAATCAAAGCAGCATATATATGTTCCACCCATGTTGACGACTGCACAACTGGACCAAAAATGGAAGTGCCTACGTGTGCCTTATCATTCCCACAATGATATGATCTTATCCTGTGGATTTCCTTGTAGGGCAAGAGCATGTGTGAATATGTACGGTGCTAGGTGTGGCAGGTGTGTGCAGGTGGTACGTACCCATCTGCCCCTGTGCAGGGATGTTTGCTTCCCACATGCAGATAGCAGGGTCAATTATGAAGGGAAAAAAATAAAGTTTACAATGAGCTATTGTCTGAACCCCTGGGGCTGTGTAGCCTAGCTAGCCCCACCACATGGGCGATCAATAGAGCAACAGCAGTAATTGAACAAATCCAGACTGTCTTTATTTTTTATGGGTTGGACATGCATAGACCCCACTTTATGCAGGTCATGTAAACCTGGGGCCAACCCTACACTACCCAATCTGCGAGTCAGTAATGCATGTATGTTTGGGGTTAAAGCTGAAAGCGAAAGCTATGATACATATTTTTTTATTGAATATGATAATGAGTGGTAGGAATGGTGGGCCCCAGGTCTGTTTTGAATTTACCTGCTGTAAAGAAGTTTAATCTTTTAATTGATGGCACATTTTAACAGGTTATTACATCTTAACAGCAGCGAAATGTCACACCTACAAATCTATTGATGGTGTGTGGCAACATGTCAGTGCACATTGGCTTGAAAAATGCATGATGTAGAATTCAGTAACGTTCAGTTGAACTAGTCTTTTCCAACAACTGTCACTGTTAATGCATCAGGAAAGACTTCCAATGGCTGCTTGGTGTTCACGGAGGAGAGCTTGTACACCATCACCCCGGCATGGGCAGTGTCGCTGTCCCCTCTGGTGATGCAACGTGTCTGGGTTTTCTCACTCAATGTAACTGTGTCTCTGCTGTCAGAATGAGTTGCTGTATGGAAAAGGAATGAAACACGTTTTATAAAGACTGCAATGATGTGTGATAGCACTCTGATGTACCGGAGCTGATTGCCATGGTAACTGGTTCCATTCCAAGCAGTGGATGGGTGATCTTTATACATATTTCAATGCTTTGTCCTGCAATGGCCCTCATCTCACTCACTGTAAATCCAACTGTTATACCTAATGATAGACAATAATAATAATGATGTTGGCATGTCCTTTCTAATCTTGTTCACTCACTCTTGTTGAAGTACACATATGTGAGATTCCTTCCCGTTAGATCAACGTAGGATGCCTGTGTTTTGTCCTCCAGTTGAAGCTTCACTGCAAATCCAATACTTGCAGTGTTGAAAAGAGACATGTCTATCGATACGTTATATTCGGGGTCTTCCGAAAAAAGGAATGTTTTGTTACCAATCACGTTCCCAATGTACGGAGCTGTAGGGAATATACATATGTTAGATGGTAGAGTTCTTTGTCGGAAAACTTAAGTACACTTACCTCCATCGTTTGTTGCGTTGTCTACCAGTTCCAAAAATACCAGCCTGAACTTTAACGGCTTGGCCGATACCACACTTCCCCTAATAACTGTGACAATTGCTTTAGAGCTGTCATCGGTGACGTAATAGGCCCCGCATGAGAAATTTACCACGATTACTGTCGGGGGGTGGGTGGGGGGTGAGCAAAAGGAAAATAAAATGCGCAGACATGTCGTTTGACTACTTGTGTTAATTGCGTACCGTTAGTATCAATGATGGCTACTGTGAGGGGAACGACGAACTCGTTCTGGCCCGTACTCGACAATTGGGGGTTGATCCGAAAGACGTCAATATCCTCCAGCGTTACGTTGTTGTTCGAGGTGAACATAGTGACAGGTAGCTTACTGTATAGCGAGGTCAGGTACGGCCATGAGGCGGGAACGATATTGCACTTCTTATTAGACCCTGTGTGATGGGAGTTTTTCATTTTTAAAAATGATAGTCACTTGTCTGTCTAGTCGCTTACCTGTTCGATTCAGGGCTGCCGCCGTAAACTGGACTCTGCGTATTGATGGAAGCATCCCTTTCAACAGTCCGAAGTACACGGTGAGGCCCCGAGGTTTTCCCTCTCCCACCGATGTTTTGCTTAGCAGCTTATTGTCGGTCATAGAAGCGAAGAAGCCATATACTGCAGCGAGAGAGAGAGAGAGAGAGAGAGAGAGAGAGAGAGAGAGAGAGAGAGAGAGAGAGAGAGAGAGAGAGAGAGAGGGGGGGGGGGGGACAAGATGGAGTTGTGCTTTTACTTTTAGCCACTTGAATTACTTTAATCAACTTACCCACGCAAGTCGTGCATCCTTCGACGTTAGAAGTGCTGTAAGACCTTCCATCGTTGGCGACGCAGCACTGCTTTACCGCTGGCCCCGGTTCGCTACTTATGACCGTTACATTCCCGTTACTGCAGTGCGTTGATTCCGTATAACAAAAGAGATCTGCACCACCTGCAAATAGGGAAGAGGCCATGCATCATGCCACCGATCGGAATAATTTTGGCAGCCTTTTCGTAAGTCTAACTCCTAGAGCCGCACTAATCTCACCTCTTGGCTGCAGGGTTCCCAGCAATAGTGTCAGCAAAAGTCCTCTAGCTAGCATCTTTCAGAGCTCTGATGGATCACTGACCTCTCTAGTAGTAATAAATACATGTAGAGCGTAACGCCTCACAATTTATAGCCTAGTCGTATTTGCATGACCACACCTCCTCACGTCATGCATATGTAATGAGATTATCACATAGTCCTAAGCATAGTTGCATGCACAAATGGTTGCAAACGAGCGCAGGGGCGGATCGGGGTGGGGGTGACTTCTGACTTACCCTTGGGCCCAGTCATGAATAATTACCTAATAAAGCGATCGAGCGGTGTGCGTTATATGAGTCGTGTCGTACCCAGGTCCACTCCACAGCAGCAATCATCACCGCTACATGGTTGATTTCCCACACAGCAGCGGATGATTTCATCGCTGCTAATCTATCCCATACGCCGCTGCGGAAAACAGGGCTTGGGTACGAGACTAACCCACCAGCTGTGTCTGGTGCGGCACGGAACTTCCTTCTGAGATCAAATTTGTTGTATGGCTATCGGAGCCCGCTAGGTGACCCAGGCAACTGCCACCCTGGGTAGTTTAAAGCAAGAAATAATAAATAATAAATAATAAATAAGTCTGCCGTTGAGCCCTCATCGAATGGCTCAATTGTGGTGATTGGCTGTTGAATAGGGAGTATGATGCATAACTCGGTTTAGATTTTATATTCTTATACTGGTCAGATGCTTTTGGGATTTATCATGGTACTGAATTAAAATTTAGTAGAGAATTCAAGCAAGGTCATTGCATTTACGAAGAACCTGCCAAACGATAGTAGTTGTGCCTGCATGTGCAAAAAGCATTTGCAGCCGATGACAGCATGCCTGCGCTAAATGGGGTGAAACATAACAACAAATGTTAGAACAGCGTTCTAGCAAGTGTTTCACTCCATTTAGCGCGGGCATGCTTCCTGTTCTGCAAATAAGTACAAGTCGATAAAACCCGGTTGTATTTGATGCTATTGTGGATCACATATAAAAATGTCTTTGTACCTGCAGGTCTGTCATGCACGTGCGGGATTCACCACAACACCAGCACTCGTACACTACGATGCGCATGATTTAGCGTCTCGTTGAACAGAACAAGAGTAGAAACTCAAAGCGTACCAGAGAACTAGTCTCGTCCCCAGACCCAGATTCCCAACAGCTGCGGGTGGATTACATCACCGCTACGTGGAAAGTGGGTCTGGGAAATAAGAACGACGCACTTGTTCCGAGCGTCCCTCAATGTTTATGTACGGCAATCTAAATTTAGAACTAATCTTGCACAATTAGATATCAATAAGCGCTATCATTTCCGCATGATATTACTACGCGTGTTAAGTACAATTATCTGAGTGTATATTTATCACTCATGTCGAGTCATGTACAATTCTTTATACCTAATAAGAGGTTGCTCCTGATCTCAATTACCATGGGTAGGGGAATAGGCAGCCATGAATGATATGGCTCATGGAGCCCCCAGTGTCTACATACTCTATGCATAAGCGGCTGCAACTGGTTGGTGCAATGGATATGATCTACAGATGACCCAGTGACTACGTATATAATGCAGCTACATCTGTAGATTGTCTATAGATAAGGCCTGCGAACCACAAGGCAAACTACATGCACCTATACTAATATGCTTCCTCTACAGCCAAGCAATTCGTCGTACGCGTATGACAGCACTGAATATTTTAGCGATTTGGCGTATCCAGTTGGCAAACTGACGAAAATATCTTTTCCTTGCATGGAGGTCTTAATTGCCTCCATTTGTTGCGGACGTGGGTCAGCAAATCCTAACCTTTGAACCGCGCGCAAAATCACCTCCTGAATATGCGTATCTTGCTCACACATTCCCGCTTCGATGTCTAATTGAGCCACACCTTCCACTTGAAATCAGGTAATCAGCAACATGCATGTGTTATTATGGTTACGTCAGCGTCATTACGTCTCAATGTTTTGGGACGCTCGGAACAAGTGCGTCGTTTTTATTTCCCAGACCCACTTTCCACGTAGCGGTGATGTAATCCACCCGCAGCTGTTGGGAATCTGGGTCTGGGGACGAGACTACCAGAAAACAAGAATAGTGTAGGTACAGCGTTGTATATTATCTTGATACATGACATGAAAGTGCGTTTCCTCGTTTAGCTTGAGGCTAGCATATTGTATCATCTAAATAAATTGAAGGTTTAATGAGCGAGGTGAGTCTGAAAGAATACGAAGACTGAAAGCTGCCGGAATACATTTCGCACGAACCACATGTATTGCTTTTGATTGCCATCGTTCTACGTGTTTTTCGTAAAACATTTAACTGATCAAGTCAGTGGTGAAGAGAAGGTCCGATAATATCGCGATAGAATACGGGCAGTGATGCGGTAAAACCACAAGCATTTCTGTGGCTTGATAAGATACCACATTTGCACGTGACACGCGTATATTTGCGATGTTCTATAAGCAGGCAGTGTATTCTCCTGCGTATATACACTACAGTATATACACCATTGTATTCTTAAGATTTTTGCACCGTGTCCGGTTAGGCAATCCAGTAATCTATACAATGACGTCAACGAAGGTGGGAGTATGCTGAATCAAACGAATATTTAAAAGGAAGGAAACAAGGGACAAGTAATTAGAGGAAAATGTGCGAAATATATGATAATTGGATAATTTGCATTTCCCCTTCTTATTAAAACACTTGTTTCCTTCCGGACTTTACACAACTATTGCCTTCCAATCTTATATGCCACTAACGTTCTCATTGATTACTTGTTTCATGATATTATTATTATTTAAAACTCCAACATAAACCAATACACCAAAAACTAAACACCCGGTCGTAGACTCTGGTATCTAATGCCACTTTTCGTGACTACCAATACTAATAGTTATAAATAAAGTCATGTGCAAAAGTCAGTGTATGGATAAATATTACCATCTGTTGCGGTAGGATATCAATCATAATCATCAAGACAGGCAGTCGCATGACAACTGTCTTAATTGTTATCGGTGGTATAGTTAAGTATCCAAAAGGATAAGACCGTTTCGGCGAATCGCTTGACCCACTCTATGACCAAGAGCTTAGGGAGAAAGAATTCCGCCTCAAGTTCTTAAGCACAACAAAAAATCCGTTGAAACATTATTAGGGCAATTAGAAGGTTTGCTACTATTAGGACCTATTGATTATTATTAACAGTGGGTAGAATCCAAAAGCACAGCGACTTGCTGGCTGCCGGTGGGGAGAGTGGCAAACAAGCCCAATCCTGATAAAGATGTGACCCCCGATCAGCGTAAAATAGTCGAACAGTTTGTAGCCTAGTTTAACTGCTGCTTCTGTTATACCCCCGGTATCCACAGCGCACGTGACATATCACACGAAAAACTGTAGATAATATAATCGCACGCAGACAATCTGATTGGAGATGCCTATAGCTAATTCCGGTCGTGGTGGTCGCGAAAAGATATATACCGGACCCAACGGCGTCACCAGCTGCTGCGATCGGGTCTAGGGCCGAGACTTCGTTCTAGTGCGGCATCTATGGAAGAGGGGATGCCCTGATGTGTGGAGCGAGGGGCATCCACATGGCTCACAGCTGAAAAAAAAAATACAATCAATGATATGATGACTCTGATATGCTGCACTTCGCTGGCGGGCTGCCAAATTAATAAAGATACCAATATTAATGCAGCACTCATAACATTGACCACAATTTAATGAACTCAAACACCATTACAATGCTTCCCTCTTTCATAGCGCAGCAATGCCTAATCTAACAAACAGGGTGCATTCAAACCTTGTTAGTTTACATTGAGGAAGTCACTAATTATTTAGCATGATTTCTCGGTGGTAGGAAGTCTTGTAATATAGGCTCTTCCTTGAGAATATATCTAATAATGTCATCATAGGTGCGTGGGGAGGTTGATACAGCCACTTGAATTGCTTTCAACAGTATAATATTCTTGTCTTTCTCTTGAGCAGCTTGGACCTTATCTCTTATATTTGAAGTAATTATTTCCATTGAATACAATGAAGCTGCCAGTGCATCAGCATTTTGAATGCCGTCAACCAGCGTTTGATAGTTTGATTTAAAGACTTCTGCAGGATCTGTACATAGTGCATAATGTATGAAGAAGTATTTTATAAATGAATTGCTCATAATACATGAACTCACCAATTATCCACAAGAGGGGCTTAATATCACCAAGAAGGTCTAGTTTAATTCTTTTGGATGTTTCTTTAGAGCAAATAACGTGCTTTCTTTTAACCGCTTCGGTACTGAATTTGACCACGTGCCTTTCGGACTTTTGGCATGGGCAAACAAAAGTTAACTTTGGTTTCGCTTTAAATCTGGTCATAACAGAGGAAACTATTTTAGGACATATGTCTTGAAGCGCTTCTACATCATTATCATGAAAATGAATTTCTATATGACTTACATAATCCACAAATGTAACTACACTTAATCCAGAGTATTTCATCTTGACTATATTAGAATGGACACAAAGAGGTTGATCTAGCTTATCAGAAGCAAGCTCCCATTCCTCGTTTGAAAGCAATGATGTAATTAGAAATCCAAATGCTCCACATTCCAGCCACCTGTCTTCGTAATAGTCTGCAATTGGTGCAACTGTGTCAGGATGTTTTGATAGTAACTGTTCAATATCTTTAGACTCCAGACCTTTGAGCAGTGATGGCATGAAGTAGTCACCCTTAAAGTGACATATAATTCCTAGGTGTAGGAGCAACTTAATCAAATCTTGTGCCCTAAGCATTGATGGTTCATATAATTGTGGCATATCTAACTCCATCCACTCAAGAATGGTAATTGAAATTATACCTTTTTGGTGAGCTGTTATCAGCATAGCGTCAGTGGTGTGGGAACAACCTATGCCATACACAATGTATTTTATTATATATGTGATAATATTGAGAAGTGACTGAGGGTTTACAAACACCACATTGGGAAGCACAGTTGGATAGTACAATATCACATTTAGATTGGAGAAGAATATGAGTGCTGCTTCAGTGTCATCTTTCATCTGAAGTCTCATGGCAACTTGAATACACTGGTCATAACTAAGGACATCATGACTGATATTTTTGGAGAGGGCGGCTTGTAACTCTTGATGAAAAATGAGCCATTTTAATGGAATTTTTTGAGGGTTCATTCTTTGCCTCATTGAAAGAATAGATGTACGCAATTGATTAATATTCACTTTGTCAGTTGTATCTGGCTCTTTTGTATTTAATGAATACATTATATCCTTACCCTCTTCATTACTGAACATGACATATCGATTTTTCAATGGTGTTAGCAATTGGTGCAGAAGTTCATTTTTATCTTGCCTTGTCTCCTCTTCATTTTCTAAGTCTCGGTGTGTACCAACTATTATAAGCCTTGAGTTGCCATCTTTATCAGCTGCCTGTATGGGTTGAGCGCAGCATCTGAGTATTTCTATATTGGTCATTAAGGATTTACTGGAATGAATGCATTTGCCTTCCTCGTAATACTCTATAGCAGGTTTGTCACTCAGCTTGTCACACAATCTAAGAACAAATATATTTAGATTGTTATGATGTAGGGGCTCTGGTGTGTTGGTAATGGTGTGGCGCATAAATGCTGGTAAAAGTTGATGAAACTGCGGCTGTCCTCCGGAGTCAATGAAGTACACCCAATCAATATCTCGCAGTGGAGATGTATTGCTTGAGTCAGCAATAAAAGGCACAAGGTTTTCTTCAACTTCAGATATTTTGTTAGTTTCTACAGTAGCAGGTAGCGGTGCTGATATAGTGTATGGAGTATTTGCTTCAGTTGATTGCAGAAGGGGACTTGTGTAAGGTATTTCACTATTAGGTTTGACATTATCATTGACAGAATGCCCTAGTAATTCATACAGCTGTGCATCAGTGATCTTTTCAAATGTACTGCTGTCTTTAAGCACAGTTTGGATGGCCTGGACTGGCCTCTCCATTAATGACGTACTCCTTCTGACATCTGGGGGTGGTTCATTGAATAACAATCGCAAGAGGTGAGTTTTTCCAACACCAGCAGCTCCTATTATTAAAACCTTGATAAGGTAAGCAGACACAAAGCCCTCTTTGAGAGCCTGTTTGTATCTGATTACAGCTTTTCTGGGATCCTCTGGAACTCGCTTCTTTGTTTCTATTATTATAATCCAGCTTTAAGTAATATTAGACCTTTTTGGTATCATAGAATCTTACCTGTATTTGTAAATATTATTTCTCCATTCCATATTTGAATTGGACACCATCCTGGCTGTGATAAAAAGTTGTAAAAGTGTAAATGTTTATAAAAATCTAAATGACTTACAACCATAGGACCTAGAGCATTTGAAACTGATTCATGAGTCTAAAAATAAATTGTAGATTGCATGAAACAATCACGTTATCATATGTATGAATACATAATAATCTCTTAGGTCCTGGCTCATCAAGGCCATAGTCAGGTGGGGGGGTTATACTGGGTTAGCATTATGAAAGGAAAAAAATGACATGCTGTTATGAAATTGCGCACTGTATTACAACCGTAGATATTTCAAAAGCGTTAGTATCGTACCCAGATCCTTGTCTTACATCATCTATATTATCACAAATAACATCATTAGTTTTCATTAAAGATGTCACGCATAATTGCAGAATGGTGGTAATTATCAGGCATTTCATTTTTGGATGGCAAAGAAGGAGCTATATATATTGCCTCGGAAGAGTGGTTTTGCGATAGAACTAACATCTGATGACTCAGAAACGAGTGTTAGTACAAAAATGGCTTCATTTACCTTTTTGTAGCTAAAGATGACCTCTAACTTGATAGAATAGTAATTATTAACCGGACTTAAAAACTGATGCAGCCAAAAGGTGTAATTTATCACTTTTTGGGTATACTACAATTTTGGTACGATCCATTGCACACATGGGGAGGAATTCTGCTTACAACATTACTAGTACTGGGGTCACTATAATCGTTAATATAGTTACGTGATGCCTTTTTACTTTCAGTATATATTGAATCATAGTTGTGCACTAAAGTGCATTGTCCGATTTACATTTTAACTCATTTGTTATTGAAATAAATCAAGTAAACAGAAAACATTATTGGAGCATGTTTTTTAATACAGCTGCAGTTGTGTCTGTGATGCAGGGTCTGGGTACGAGATTCGTTTGTCTGTCAAAGTACGTCACAAAGCAGCCTCCCTGGAAGTCGAAAGGTCATTATTAGGAACTTCAGACAATTCTTCCAGCACCTGCACTACAGTGCCCCATCTAAGCATCATCTCTCCTGAAGCAGAGACTGGGGCAAGTGCCTTTCAGGCAGCAACCTAGTAACAGCTTGAATCCAGCTTCCAGTCTCCACTGTCCTGCCTCAACTATACAACAGCATGGAATCTTGCGATGCAGAGTGCCTGTAAGTAGTACCAGTCATTTAGCATCAAGTAACAGCTTACTAGTATCATGTCTAACAGCTCAAACCAAGCTTCCAGTCCTCACTATCATGCCAGAAATGTCTTGCCTATCTTGCATGTGCATGATTATTTTCATGAATATTAATAAGCCCCCCCTCCCCCCCCTCCAAAATTTAATAAATGACTATGGCCATGCTTATTTCCAAACTTGCTGCAATAACCAGCTAAAAGCCTAGATATTAATGAAAAGGTAGATTTATTACCTGAATCTCATCTACTGGCCTAGAACTTCATCCACATGTAGAATCCTGGTTGCCATCAAATGTTTGCATGGAATATAGATGTGCAATTTGTTCCCATAACATGCTCAATCTCCTTGGCCACCATGCTAATGTAAATTCATTGGGGATGTTGTGCCTTGGCACAATCAACTATGCGATACCTTTGTTCAGACATGCTGTTTTGCTGGTGTCAGTGCTATTATTGAAGCTGGAAGTAATCGAGCACTGCTGAGAGCATTAAAAAATAACATTATTTAACATTCACGCATGCTGTGGGGCTCAACGAGTGTGCTGCGAGCCGCAGCACCTACATAAGCTACTCCTACTTTTGGACGGGTCAGCGGGACGCGCCCCATAGCTGGGAGTGTGTGTGCTTTGACCTGTGTGTAGCCCCACCCAGGGTTGCGTAGGCTTATGCAGGTCCGAACCCCGTACACAAGGTCACATCACTGCTAACGAGTGATGGAGATTTGGAGGTGGCTGTAGGGGCGGGTGGTGGCTCAAAGAGTCTTCTCGCTAGCTGCCAGCGACGCATGGAGTTAATAGCTTGAATGCGCATGCGCAGGGCGCCTAAGATGTGCGTGTGCTGTGGGGCGTGCTACGTTAGCCATGTTTAACTACGTTAAACTTCATATCCGGGCACGTTTTGCATGAACCGTCCCAAATGTTAATTGCTCTACATATGGATCACTTTAAGTCTAAACTTCAAAATGACATAGCTATCAACCTCCAGTTCGCAACTTTAGTTACAACTTATCCCAACTGAACAACTGACATTATTCCATGTATACCTAGAAGGATCCCTGTCACTACCCAGGTGAAAAAATACACGTAGTAACGCGTTATTACGCGTGAAAATGGGACATAAATAACGCCAAAACACGCGATTTTCAAGATGATTATCTCCTTGATTGTGCAATACAATAGAGTTGAATTTTGCCTATACACAAAGCGGTCCAGTGTGTATAAAGTTCCAAAGACTGGTTGGTTTGGCATGCATCGTTCCGAAGATATTCACATTCAAGTACGAACTTGATTTCTTGGGAAAGTATACAAAAGCCCGCGAAATTAAGCTAGTACATTGAATGTGAATATCATCGGAGCGATGCATGCCAAACCAACCAGTCTTTGGAACTTTATACACACTGGACCGCTTTGTGTATAGGCAAAATTCAACTCTATTGTATTGCACAATCAAGGAGATAATCATCTTGAAAATCGCGTGTTTTGGCGTTATTTATGTCCCATTTTCACGCGTAATAACGCGTTACTACGTGTATTTTTTCACCCGGGTATTAATTTGTCCTGTTTGTTTTTACATAACCCATGAGTTAGGAAGATACACTTGTGCAAAGTAACTTTTGAACCAATACCTGTATGCCACTCAACGTTTGAATCGGATATGGTTAGCTTAAATCATTGGTGCAAAATGATTGGCAACTGTGTAAGTATACTTTGTAGGTACATGTATATCTTCACAAATGCAAAAGTAAAAATTTACAAACAGGACAGACAAATGGCCTCTTTATGTTCACAAGGGTGCAACTGTATGTGTAATTAACCATGTTAAAAAGGTGTGGCATGAATGTTTTGTAGTATTAATTGTTTGGAAGCCATAGTGATTCAAACAGATAGCATACACTTGCTTATCCAAGCCTCAAGTGTAGCTTCCTTTATGAGAATAGCTATTTGCTTATTGTAATCCATGCATAATACTTGTGTGCATAAAATATGCTTTCTGAAAGCGCATACCCATTGCACAGGAGTGCCAGATAAAGTTTGAGGAGCCCAGATTCTGGTTTTCTCATCTTGGATCTGTACAGCTCCAGGAGGTAGCATCTATAGAAATGAGAATGGATAATGAGTTCTGTGGCATCTCAACAGCAACTTTTACAGGTTGGCATGGTGGAAGGGTAATTCCCATTCTTTCCTTCATATACTGGATAATAGAGGCATTGTTTGAGCTTGTGGCTCCATCAAGGGGTATAAAGCCATCAATATCTTTGTAATGAAAGTCACATCCACACCCCTGCTCCTCAACCAAGTACTTCACCACATTGAGGTTACCTATTATGCATGCAATGTGCAATAGAGATCTATTCCATACACCACGAATCTTAGGATCGCACTTCCTTTCTTCAAGAAGATATTTTAGCACACCAAAGTTATCAAAGTGCACTGCAGCAAAGAGGGGAAAATTTCCATCCGTGTCCATTAATGTGGGATCACATCTATGTTTCTCCACTAAGTACTTAACCATGTCTAGATTCTTTTTGCAAGCATAGAATACTGGTGTTCGGTTCAGTTTGCCTCGACATTCTGGGTTGCAATGTTTTTCTTCAATAAAATAGATTAGTATGTCAAGATGACCAGAAAATGCAGCACTATGCAGTGGAGTGTTTCCTTCTGTGTCCTTCTCAAAAGGGTCACAGTTGTGTTTCTCTATCAGATACTTGACTATAGCTAGATTTCCATTTTCTTCACATGCGTTATGCAGCAGCGTTCTCCCAAGGTGACCTGGACATTTAGCACTGTACTTCTTTGTTTCAAGAAAATACTTCAAGGTATCTAGGCTACCTGAAAGTGCTGCAACATTCAGTGAGGTATCTTCTTTCTCATCCTTCTTTGTTGGGTTGCATCTATGGTTTTCTACAAGATATTTCACCACACTGATACTGGCACTTCTTTCGCAAGCATTATGTAGTGGAGATCGACCAAACTGACCTGGACTTTCTGGAGTGCAATGTGTTTCTTCAATAAGGTAAGTTACAATATCTAGGTGACCTGCGCGTGAAGCCACATTCAAAGGAGTGTCTCCATGTTTATCTTTTAAAGTGGGATTACAGTTATGCTTTTCTATCAAGTACTTCACCAAATGTAGGCTTCCATTATCTTGACATGCATTGTGTAGTAATGTTCGATCATCCTGACCAAGGCATCCAGGAGAACAGTTAATTTCTTCAATAAAATACCTAAGAATATCAAGTCGTCCTGAACATGCAGCCACATTGAGTGCAGTATCTCCGCTTTCATCTTTCAGCTGAGGATCATATCCATCATTTTCCACCAAACCTTTCACCTTGAACAGGTCCCCATCAATGCAATCTTTATGTAGTAGCTGAAAATGAAAAAGTCATGCACACATAAAGTCGTAATGGAATCACACAATGAAAAGAGTGTTGTGATATGTGGACAGTGGTGTATCTACCATAACTCACACCCCCCCCCCCCACCTCCTAGAGACTTCTATATATCATTGAGTAATCTAGCAACAATCTAGCTATCACTATAATGTTGCCGGGGTATCAAGGTACAAAGTTAACGCTAAATGTTGGGACTCGGGAGGGGCCAGAGGTTCTTGCTCCTCCACATCAGGGTACCCTTTTCCATAGATGCAGCACTTCTAGGTTGGGACTCCCCCATCCCTGCCTTTTTGGGCCATTCCATCCGATAGATGCCCTCTCCCCCTCTGCATAGTATACCCCCTCCTGCTGAGCAAGTAGATGCAACTCTCACTTCCATCTCCGCATATAGAGACCATTCCCGATAACCACCTTGGCATCTGGGAAGAGGGGTCTACTATTGTTGCAGTCCAATTGGACACCATGTCATTATCACCCAAAGACTATGAATACGGGTGTTCATATAAGGTAGTATTTAGTACAAATTGCTTATAGTTTCAAATTTGTCAACTGTGTGCAGGTTATATATATTGCAGGAGCAAGGAGGGTGTGAGAATGATGAATAACACTAAACTAAATGGTCTTATTTCAAAATTGTCTAGTTGCTATCTCTCATCTCATGAAGAAATTAAAAACATGTTAAACAAGTATAATAAAAACATTTTCTATGTGAAAGTTGGTGGCATATAGGATTGGAAGGCAATAGTTGTGTAAAAAGGAAGGACTGACATATCGTTCAGGTAATTTTTCTGTAAAAATAGGCAAGTAATCTAAAACTAACAACGAGCTCCAGCTAGCTTAAACTTTTGTAGTGTGAGCATCATTGCAGGAACATAAAAAAGATTGGCGGTCATGATATATATATATAATTATGCAATTGAGTGCTAGCTAGTTTTGATAACGCCATCATATAAAACATGTCTGACAAGTGAAGAAAACATTCAACAATGTGAAAGTTTGAGGGAAAGGCAAGGATGGTGTACAAGGAAGGGAATAAGGTTTTTGGGAAGGTAAATAAGAAAAAAAACTATATTTAATACTTAGTGTTGTTCTGTTACATTTACACCAGCTAAACACAGGTATTTGTCTATTTCCCTTAAGTTTCTCTAAAGCCTTGTTTCATATATTTACACCAACTTTGCCTTCAATTCATAAATTCCATTGGAATATGGTTTTCTCCTCTATTTGAATAATGATGTGCTAAATTTCATAGATTGTCCAGTGTTAAACTGGTTTAACAAAGTCCCAAACTGGTTTAACATACTTCGACCATCTTTTACGCAGCATAAAATGCCCCTGCTTCAATAGCACCAATTTCTTTCTGCATACCTCCTATGCATTGCTAGCCGTGCTATTTGTTGTGTTATAAGCAATCTTCATCCACCCAATTTTTTTCCACCATGTTAACTACCATGGCTTAAGGACTGGCTATTGAAAGAAACATTTGTGCCTCTTCAAAGGCCATTATTGGCTAGAGGGCTGCCTGCTAGAAGAGCAAGGTTGTGAATGGCATTGCAACTATTCAGGCCGAAGATGGCGGTCAGCGTTTCGTCAGTAAACAAGGACTTTACAGCGCTAGAGCTCTTATAGGTTTTGCTTACACTGTGTCTAATGAGTATTTTGGAGTCTATATTAGTGGAAATATAACATTGAGTTATATTTCCACTAATATAGGCTCCAAAATACTCATTTACACATTTTTTTTGAAGCTCCTTGTGTTTCTTAATCCACACCACAGTTAGTGCTTACATCCACTCCCTTCTGTTCAGCATAATAATTACGGGCTTTTGCTTTGCATGCTTCTGAAAATCGATGATCGTTCAATACGTGCTCTCAGCTAATGAGGTATTCAGCTTGTTGTTTGGCTCTATTCTTTTGTTGCACATACATATACAAAAGCATCTTCAAACAAAAGCACAGAAAACCTAGAGACAACTGATTAATTTTCTGCTAAATCAATCATTTAAATAAAAGCATGGAGGCGTAGTCTTAGTAACAGCCAACTATGAATTATCAGTTGCATTATGGAACGAAGTTATATTGTGCATCATATTCAACCTCATTCCGCAAATGCATAATAATTCCATATCTTTTGGTACAAATGGTATCATTTAGGATCAATCAGAGTTATACTAAGATGAGAATGGGGCTGTATTTCCGTTGTCTAAAGTTGTACATTTTCACGAAGTCCGACAGCGTGATTTTAACACCTTGGTCAATTCCAACTGTAATCAACGCTATCCAATTATCAAGAATTCACTAGGCGTGGCTCACAATTAGGATTTCACGATCTGGGCATATAGGAGCATCAAGGCCCATGGAAAAAATGTTAGAACGGGGGTCCAATTAACAGAATAAAGGGGAAGCATGAGGAAGATTTGAATATTGCTAAATATTAAATCATAGATTGACGGAGCGTGACTTCAGTAATGACTTTAGCCACTGAACGTTCAATAAAACACTTGCATTGGGGATTCCAGTCATTCCAGCGCTTTTCTTTTTACCTTGTACACATACTACTGTGTGGCATGCAGCTTTAAACACAATCCCATTATGCCAGCTACAGCCTAGTCAGTCCGGTCATAATCCACGCCAGAAGCGCAGAACTGTGGAACACCCCCTTGAAACTCACCCAGTATGGTGACTGGCGTCCCCTTTATTCCTTTATTCCCACTAAATCGAACCCCCCTTTCTAAAATCCTGCGCACGGGCCTGTAAGATGAATTTAAAGATCAACCACTGTGTCCAGATTTACTTGATTATCGTAGTCTATATGCAGGACAGTGATGAGTGAGATCAATCTATTCTCAGTCATTCCTACTCTCTAGCTCATGAAATTCCATAGACGTTGCAACACAATTGCACTGCGTTGCACATGAAGTCAAAGTGACAGGAATTGTAGAAGCCATATGTACTACTGTATATGTGACACTGTCATCCTTATGATACTTTTTCAAATTTTCCAGGACAAGCAGCACTTGCATTGAAATGTATGGCTAATTATAAATTCAGTGTCTTATAAAGTTATGGTGGATAGCCAATTTTGGATGCGTAAGGACCATTTGATAGAAAGAGTTAAGAGTTCACAGAAAATCAAAAAATTTGAAAACTTGAAAAACTACCCAGAAGGGTGATTTTGCTGGACACTGTCCCATATAAATATGAGCATGTACAGTTAACAAGCGTGTCAGCACACAACAAAAGTTAAAACAGTAGACGTGGCTTAACTAAACTGTAGGGGGAGGCAGCCTGGCCGTCGAACCCCCCCCCCCTCCCCCTTCGTCCTGGGTACGGGACTCTAATACTAGGATGGTTATTAAAAGAATTTTTTAAAAATTTTTGGTAATGAATAACTATTGCGAATTGTTATCAAATACACTCCTGACTCGGAACAGTGTAAAGTAACAGCTCTGAATAATGGAAAATTACAGGGGTACCACAATTGAAATGTTAACTCTTTGAGCGCCAAGTGCATATACATGTATGCATACATGCTCACTAAATGACAATAATCTGCCTTACCATTCATGCATGTGGTGTGGATCAAAATCACCTTGATTACCATTGTAGATAATACAAGTGCAATACCTGACCATTGTAAGTAACCTCATAGTCATGCAAATATTTGAACATATTTGGGCCCAGCATAAGAACATTTTGTGTGTCCAAATTATAACTTGCTGGTACCTTTTGTTGCAATAACCCATTAGCAAAAGGTGGATGAGACATACTACACTGATCTGGGATACACATTCTTATTTTTAGTGGTGCATTAGTGAAGTGAAGTGAGGTCATCCGAATAATGGGGTTCTTTAGGCAGTGCGAGAAGACTTCGTACATGTACTGATATGGTTACAAGTGCAGTATGCATCATCAGTTGTGACTGATCAACACATTCTTGCAAGCAAGATCTAAATCATGCATGAATGGTGTAACGTTTGTGTGTGCATGCATGCATTCATAAACAAACTTGGCGTTCAAAGAGTTAATGTCAGTGCGGTAGCGATTATGAAGTGAATGTCAAGTCATGCTCTATTACGCCACATTAGCCTACGCCCTCCGTTTGCAAGGGTCTGATTTTGTTACCGCAAATTTGATTTTCTAACTTCTTGACCGCCGCTTCTAGCTTTGCAGAACATGTACATATGACTTGTTTTATATATGTACAAGAATCTAGATGACAATGCTACCGGGCGAAATAAGATCAGTGTTAGTCGAATTCGGCAGGTTGTGTGCAAATCTATAGAGAGGTTGCAGTGTCATCCCGGGAAGGTTCACACTTACGTTGATTCACTCGCCGCCATGTTTTTTGGTGTCTTAACTATTAATACGTCAGGATTTATTTAAAAAGTGTGGCGCCTACAGTATGAACAATGCGAGCACGTATTATAAAGAGCTGTTGCCTAGCGAGAAAGAGAGATACGACAAAAAGCTACAATGAATTTATGGACCTGGAACATATCTGACCAGCGTTGGGTAGATGATGTTTCTAAGTGGCCTCCAGTTGACTACCCCAGTATGTATACCTACATGATTGAAACACCCGGAGGTTACACAAGAGAAAGGCTGAGGGCGTTTAAGAGTCTTGAAGCTTACAACTAACATCAAAGGTTAATTGTCTATTAAAGTTGTTAACATTTCTACCCACTTAGGCGTTGTAAGAGAGAATTCGGGAAAATTTATGTTTTTTGGTGTCCCCAGTTCTGCTACAGAATGTTTAATAGAACTGCAGACACAAAAAAACATGGACGCTGATTTTCCCGTGATGACACTGCATCCTCTCTTTATTTATGTAGTGGTTGGGTGCATACTGTATTATATCATGACCTTGGTCATGACAATAAACACTGCTTTCTGAAAGCACTTGTAAACCCATCTCAGCGCCTGTCTGAAAAGCCGCACCAACCATGGGTAGCTGTTCAGAAACAATGTGGAACTGTTGTTACAGCTCACTGTACTTGTATGGCTGGGTATGTTTTGGTTTTTGTATACAGCTTAAGGACAATCATACATGTTAAAGAATGGGAGACGTGTGCTCACATGTTGGCGCAGTACTCTTTAAGGTGGAAGCCTGTGTAAGACTTGGTAACCAGCACGTCACTTCCATGCACATGGAATCAGACATTTTCAACAAAGGTATGTACATTCATTCTCTTCACCTACATGTATGATCTTCATATAGCATACTGCATATTCTAGGTTAATCCAGCTCTGGTAGTGGACATTAATTTTAACCGTCCTAAGCGATTTAAACCAGCAACTCTACAGGAGACTCCTAAACTACAAAGATCACTTAGTAGATTGTCAAGGTTGTGGATATGAAATCCATTCTAAAGTCAGTGCATAAAGCTAATCCTTCTGCTGCTATTTTTACTGTTCTCCCCAGTTTCAGTACAGAGGCACATATATCAGCATGCAGTGCTTTGGAAACCAGACTTCCTCAACCTCTATCATCTTTGTACAATGCTAAGAATCGTCTTCTTCCAAAGGGGCTACTTTCTGAACTTGTTCAACACACCACACTCACTGTAAATGAGGAAGAGGCATCCTATTTAGAGAGGTCAACTAGGGGTCAGGCAAGCACAGCAGTATGGTTTGAACATAGAGTAGGAAGAATTGCTGCATCTGTATTTGGACGTGTTGCCAAATGTCCTTTCCTACCTCTTTAGTTAAAACAATCAAATACAGTTGTTCCAGCCATTAAATGGGTGTTGAAATGAGCAAGAAGCACGTGAGGCTTATGCTAATATTACGGCAGTAAAGCATGCAACTTTCAAGATCAATCCAGCTGGACTTCGTGTGTGCACAAAGCAACCATTTCTGGTGCAACCCCAGATGGTGTGGTTTCTTGCAGCTGTTGTAATGAAGGTCTGCTTGAGATCAAATGCCCTTTCAAGTATCGGAATAGTCAACCAGCCAGTATAGAGGATGAATCCTTCTACCACCACAAAGTTGGCAGTGAAGTCACACTGACAAAAACCATGACTACTACTATCAAGTACAAGGGCAGATGGCCATCTGGAAGAAACCGTACTGTGACTTCGTTTGTTAGACAACAAAAGGGATAATCATCACCCGGATACAAGCTGATGGCAAATTTTTGAATAATTACGCCCAGTGTTAGAATTTTTTTTTGCAAAATACATCCTGCCAGAACTGTTGACATGAAGCCTTGATCCTACCTGCATACAAAGCTCAACCGATCAAGCAGAAAACAGTACAAATGTGTACTGCATTTTCAAACGTGAAGCCTTTGGACCAATGGTTGCTTGCAATGCTCTTAGGTGTACAGGAGAATGGTTTCATTATGAGTGTGTTGAACCAACAGAAGACCCAGACCCTGATTCTGAGTGGTATTGTGATGCTTGTAGATCAAAATTGAATATTTAAACTGAATAAAACTGAACAATACATATAAATTGTAATTCATGTTACAACATTATTACAAAAGTTCACTAAAGCTGCAGTGACAATTATGATTTTGTCTATGGTGGCCACATCTGTATCTGCTGGTCTTTTTATCAATGAAATAGGCAATGTACCTTTTTAGTATAGTGAATTTTTGTTTCATTTGTCCAATGACACATTCTTCACGAATCCGTACATGATATATCTGGTAGGACTTTTCAACCTCTCTTGCAGATAACTGCTTTTTTCCTTTGTGGAAAGCAGGAATCTCAAGCATTGCTCCCCTGATAAGTAACTCATCTTCAATATTAAATCCACGATCAGCAAGTACCAAGTCTCCCTCCTCTATCATATCAAGAAAACCCGATTTTTGTGTGATGACTTTATCAGACACTCTGTCCTCTACGGTGGCCCGGTAGGTTGCGCTCTCGAGCGATGAGCTTCGAGCGGTTTAGATGTTGTGCTCAAGACACAAAAGCTGTTAAGTTCAGAGCTATGACGCAATCAGCATTGCGGCCGTAAGCCCAAAGCCCAGAGCAATGACGCAATTAGAGCTCCACCCAAAGCCACAATGACTCGAGCAATGACGCAATGACTCAGACTGAGTTGGCGTTTAGTCCCAAAGGCGTTTAGTCTCAGAGCTCAGGGAGAACTATGGGATGGATAGGCTATATTATGTCATATTCATGTTTACAGTGTCACGTGACGGAAAGTTTAGCAACATGCTTCGCAACGATTCTAAAGTGGAACGTATGAAAGGCAGCTCATTGTTCGCGTACTGAGGTAGAGGCTATCATCCTTATCAAATTGGCAGGTGGTCCGGTAGTTGCGCTCTTGAGCGATGAGCTTCGAGCGGTTTAGATGGTTTAGCCTGCAAAGTTGATAAGGATGATAGCCTCTATGCGAACATGAGCTGCCTTTCTTACGTTCCACTTTAGAATTTTTTCTCGATCTCCCCACGTACCTGTAACGAGATGTTTATTACAAATACGGCAATGGGGTGAGTCCTGATGAATCTGATTGCTGCAATCCATTGTTTCCTCTAAAATCCATCCGCTGGGATACGAAACAGACGGATATCTTCATCCTTTTTTCTTAAGCACCTCAAACGGTAAAAAAGCTTAGGCATTGTACGTGCTTGACACTTTAATGGTGACTTAAAAATAGTTATGACACGGTGGAGAGTGAATCAACATAAGTGTGAACCTTCCCAGGATGACATTGCAACCTCTCTATACCACCTATCACACTGTTTTGTTCACAAATTGACGATTTTTCCTCCCCCTTTGTGTTTATTTGTAAACACGCACTGGTGTATGTCAATTGTGTGTACATGTATTGCTAAGCAAGCGTTAAGCCAGTCATCTGCCAGGTAATAAGATAAGAAAACCACAACAGAGGGCGTAGGCTACCATGACCTTTTAGTTACGTATAGCACGTGACTCGAGATTTACACAGCACTGACAGCAGTTTGTTTAACATTTTGTAATCTGCAGCATCGCTATCGCCTTGGCATCAACACCTTTTAATTGTGGTACCGCAAAAATGCAATGGTGTGAACAATCAATTCGAATTAACGCACAATTTATCATGGCCGCCGATGTATAAATATGATCGTAAACCACTTTTAAGGAGAAAACCAAGAACGAATACCCAACCAATTCACTCAAAAGCTTCCCCCCCCCGTCATTTCTGTACGTGAAAATCCGCCAAATTATTGTATTTAACAGGGGCGGATAAAGAAGGGGGGGGGGGGGGGGGGGGGGGGGGGGGGGGGTGGGGGAGTGCAACCCTCCTGTCATATAAGATTCCTCCTCCTTCCCTAGGCAGTGCAGCCCCCCCTCCCCACACACACATATATCGTATGGAGTCACCCCCCCTATTCGAAAATCCTGTATCCGCCTTTTGTTTAATTATATAATCTCAAGAATAACTGCAGACGAATGAAACTCACCAGTGTGCGCTGGCTTCCATCATCGTTATATGCTGCCATATCATGTAGAGAGGCTGCGGTTGCGGACTTGCCCAAACGATGATATGGGTCCGTGACCGCTCCGTATAACGCATGCACGGATATGTTAGGCGTAGATTGTGAATTTGCGCAATTTATATAAATTGCGCAGCGCAATTTGTGAATTCACAACTTGAGACACAATTATAAATTGTTGCGCAAACTGTGAATCGTACTATGCACGGTCCGTTTATAAATTGCGCAACGAAAGTTATGTTGCGCAATTTGGGAACTGCAAATAAATCCAAATGGTATGAAGTTACAGTAAACACATGCAACACACCAACCCGTGAACTGTACATGTATGTGTATCCCTGGCGATTTAGTTCATCCTTTGGCACACATAGTGCATTTCCGGATCTCTAATACTGCATCAGGAATATGTTCACAGGACTTGTGATACCACTCCTTGCATATGTTACATTATATCAGCTTCAGCTGGCACACGGCATGTGCAGAATATATATATGTACTCCGATTTGGGCCTCCCTGGCTTTATTGGCTTCGATGGAAATGGTACAATTAGTTCTTTAGACAAGCATTCAAGAAAATGTGACCATAGCTTTGTCTGTTCATATTCACGACTAGCTGGGTCGTCGGCATAAGCCAAATCAATAGTAAATGCTATAGCGTATGCACCAGAGTCTGAAGCTCCTTTTTGAAACTGCACTTTTGAATTTTCAATGTTATTCGTTGATTATCAGTGCGAAGCAAAGAAGCTATTTGCAATTTTGTGTCAGTAGACACTGAACTGTGCACACTGTCATAAATATTTAAACAATCAGATGATACGTGTTCGATTGCAATCCAGTGACTTCCTTCAACACGAAGTACTTGAATGAATGCTTCATTAGTTACTGGGAAGGAAAGGTTCTGACCTAATAAACAGTTATGAAATCCTGCCAAAGATGGGAACTGGTTCTGAATCATTTTGATAGCTTCATTTATGTGGGCATCTTCAAACCATTTACCATGTTTCACAGCTTCATCTAGTTTTTCATCAGATGTAATGTAACTTTCTTTTCCACTTTTTGGTTGAGTTTGGTAGGCCTTTTTAGTGGTAGTTTTGTGATGCCAGTTATTGTACAGTTTGACTCCATTTGATTGGTGCATGATTTGGATTTCGAGTGGCAATGACTGTTGCAATTAAATCCAGTAGCTCTACTCAGACAAGCACAATGTTTATCTTTACAACCTTCATTTCATCTTGTCTTTTCCTATCTGAGCAGCTTCTCTCAGTGTTATGGTAGGCAGTTTGGAATGATCCTTATTGGTACAGACCCCTTAAATGGCATTCACTCGCCACTTGGATACCAGTTAGATAGGATTCCATGTTCACTCCTGAAAATAAATCATCACTAATATCTCTGCAGTGAAATATTTAGTACCCCACCTCATATACATGCACTCCAAATTTGTAACTCAAAGCAGTAATTCTTTAAACATCTAGACACAACCCATGTCCAGAGAGTTTCAAATAACTACCTTTACATACAAAATTCACAAGAAGCTTACTGTAGTTGGTAAAAATCATGTCTAACTTCAATAACATAGCATAGTAGGTATTGCATTGATGTCGTTTCCTCTTGGCATACTGGGTCTTCATTCTTCCAACGTTTTTGAGATACTCTTTATCAGCTGCTTCACTGAGGGGAGGGGGATTATGTATAATAAGTATGGATACATGCTTATAACAAAACTGACCTTAATATATGTCTGATGGGTTCTTTTTGCAAGTGGAGGTTTAACGGATGTATATCATCCTGATGAGAATTGCTAGTTTGTGCAGGACACATTAGTAGCAACGATTGTTCATTTGAAACTGATGATTTAGGAAGAATTTGGGGGGTGGCAAAATTAACGTAGGACTGTCAGGATTTGAAGTACTTATAGGTGAATTTCTAACAAGGGAAGTGGTTGAAGGACTGTGAGATGCGGACCGAACTGGAGATACTGATGAACGAGTAAAAGTTGATGGCTTAACAGGAAAGGTGACTGAAGGACTGTGAGATGCTTGCTAAACAGGAGACACTGATGAACGAGTAAATCTTGATGGCTTATAACATGAGAGGAGATTGAAGGACTGTGAGATGCTTGCCGAACAGGAGACACTGATGGAGTATGATCTGGAGATTGAAAAGGAAACACGGAGTATGGCTGTTTAATATAATGAAGCGAAAAAAGCAAAAATCCTATTAAAAATTCTGAATAGTCACATACATGCACAGATGTGAGATCAATACACATTATGCTTACCATCCATTATATCAGCCACTTCTTCCTCCATGACACATGGTCCTTTTCCTTTAGGAAGTTCTGCAAATGGTGTTGTTCTGGGAGGTTGACCATAAACCACTTCATATGGACGTTTCTTCAAGGTGCGGCACACTTGTGTGTTAAGGTTATCTGCATGCATGGTTAAAATTGCTTTACAAACAGCACACATTGAATGTGTGACAACCAATCAGTCCATGGAGCATTTCCAGTACCTCTCCATTCCTGTTTCATTGCTTGGATCTGCATCTCAACACAGTGGTTACCCTTTTCCACCAATCCTTGCGATTGAGAATGGTGGGGACACCCATTAATTATCACAACTTGACTTGGTCATAATGTCAGTGTTTCTTTGACGATTTCATTTACAAACTCCCTGCCATTATCAGACTGCAGTATCTTAGGAAGCCCCAAATAAGGAAACACTTTTGTTGCGAGCCCAACACCTCTACAAATTCTTTCTTACGCACTGGAAATTAGTCTGTCCATCATGGAATTGCAGTGGCCTGAATTTTTAATTACGCGTACATTTTTATTGCACGCGTAGACTTTGATGCTCCTTCCTGGAAATTTTTATATTATAATTTTTATGCCTCGACCCCATATATAAAAATGATTCACGTTTGAATCGCCGAATGGTAAAGCTATTTACTTCCTATTTTCAACACTTCATACTACATCCTTTCTCTATGGTAAAGTACATTTTGGAGTCTTGCATTAGCTTCGTACCAGTGGCGCAACGCGCCCGATACCTCTTTGGATTCAAACGCTCCATGTCTTCCGGCAGGAAAATTCAATTCACTTTTGGTTTATGCGTAGAGGGATCCTGTACCTATTGATTTGAACTGTTCTTTAATTCTTACTTGATCCATTACAGAGATACATCTGCGCAAAGTAATTCTCGTTCATTTCGCGCCATTAACCTATAATTACAACCTGGTTCCCGCTACTCCGAGACACGAAATACAATAACCTCCCGTGCCCATGCTACTATATTAACATGTACAACTGAAGTTCCACCGTGTTTCCGCTTCTTACAAACGTCAGTGGTAGGTGTGGCTGGGGTGGGTGCGGGAAATGGGGGAGCGCTGTAAGTTCCCCACTTGAGAAGCTTTGCGACTTTTTTGTATTACATGCAATCATGAAACCCCTTTGAAAAAGCAGTTTTAACTGATTGGATTGCGCTGTTTAAAAATAATAAAACGCATACATTTACGCATGGTATGAAAACAAAATTAATTACATAACATTCATAACAATAATTGGAACAGTGTTCAGCAAAATTACCCTGGTGATAAATTTTGAAATTTTCCAGGGCAAGCAAAAGAAAAGTAACGCTCGCATTGAAAAGTATGGCTGATTATAAATTCAGTGCCTAATGCCTTTACGATGGATAGTCCAATTTGGGATGCGTAAGAACCATTTGATAGAAGCTCTTTGGAGTTCATGGAAAAAAAAAAAAATTTGAAAACTTGAAAAACTACCCATGCAGAAGGGCGATTATGCTGGACACTGTCCCAATTAATGCTATTTGTCGTGTATTATAAATTCTCATCTCATTCTTCGAGGATGCAAATGTGTCTATTATGTTCTCGACTGGCACAGTGATGGTTGAACCATCAAAAGAGCCAAACCGTTTTAACGATCCTCGATCTCATATAATTCTTACCACGAAATGACCGTTCTGCTTCACAACTTGTCAGAGGTCATACTGTGATGATTGTGCAAATATTACTGCACCTTGCTATGACCTTTTTCCCACTAGGTTACCTACATCCAATGCTGTGTATACATGTATATATTACCGCTTGTACTTATGCAACCGAACGTATCGTCGTGTCAATACATTTGCCTGATTTTCTCCTGGGCTCTGTAGTGATGATGATGTACATTCTGGTACAGTTGGCAGGCTTGTGGGAGCAAGGTGTTGCACAGTAAGTTTTTGAATCTTTTTTTCAAGTCATATACATGTATATGCACACAATGAAGAATCCAAAACACTGCAAGATATACGAAAACAAAATCAATAATTTTACTCCATGAACGTGACCAGAGGTGCATCATATTCGTATTGCAAACCCTTTTCGAACATAAAGGAAAGTGTGAATGCAGTAGAGAAGGAACCTTGGGCCAAGAGTGGGGCAGCTGGGAGGGGGGGAGTTTTAATTTGTTTCCTATATAGTTAATCCATGTCAATATTGAGTGTGTCCGCATTTTGGCAGTTGGACTGTAGCACTGATTACTCTGTATGCACATCTATGTAAGGTAGCAAATCTTGTAATATGGGTTCTTCACTGAGAGCATCACTTCTGAAGTTACAATAAGCGTCTGGTGAGATTGATACGGCCATACGAATTGCTTCCAACAGTATCTTATTCTTTTTCTTCCCATGAGCAGCATGGACCATATCTCTTACATTTGCAGCAATTATTTTACTTGTATACAATGAAGCTGCCAGTGCATCAGAATTTTGAATACCATTCACCAGCTTTTGGTAGTTTGATTTAAGAACCTCTGCTGGATCTGTATGGATGGTGAATAGCACAGTGGTGTAGGTTCATGGGGAGTGCAAAGTGGTTGTGCTTAAGAGCAGTAATTACATAACAGAACTTACCCAGTATCCAGACTAGAGGATTAATACCAATTTCCTCTAGCTTGATTCTTCTGCTTTGTACTTTAGAGCAAACTATAACTAGTTGCCTTCTTCTAACTGCTGGAGTACTGAATTTGACAACGTGCCTTTCAGAACTCTGACACGGGCAAACAAAAGTTAACTTTGGTTTCACTTTAAAACTGTTCATAACAGAGGAAACTATTTTAGGACATATATCTTGAAGTGTTTGTATGTCATCATCATGAATGTGAATTTCTATATGACTCACATAATCCACTACTGTAACGAGATAGCAATAGTAGTACACCTTGATTATATTTGAATAGACACAGACAGGTTGAATAAGCTCATCAAAAGCAAGCATCCATTCCTTTGATGAAAGCAACGATGTAATTAGAAATCCAAAGGCTCCACATTCCAGCCACCTGTCTTCGTAATGGACTGCAATTGGTGCAACTGTGTCAGGATGTTTGGATAGTAACTCTTCAAAATCTTTGGACTCAAGGCCTTTGAGCAGTGATGGCATGAAGTAGTCATCTTTAAAGTGACATATAATTCCTAAGTGTAGGAGCAACTTAATCGAATCTTGTGCACTAAGCATTGATGGTTTATATAATTGTGGCATATCTAACTCCATCCACTCAAGAATGGTGATTGAAAATATACCTTTTTGGCGAGCCTTTATTAACACTGAGTCGGTGGTATGGGAACAACCTATGCCATACACAATGTATTTTATTACACTTGTGATTATATTGAGAAGTGACTGAGGGTTTACAAACACCACATTGGGAAGCACAGTTGGATAGTACAATATCACATTTAGATTGGAGAAGAATATGAGTGCTGCTTCAGTGTCATCTTTCATCTGAAGTCTTATGGCAACTTGAATACACTGGTCATAACTAAGGACATCATTACTGATACTTTTACAGAGGCCCTGTAATTCCTGATGGAAAACGAGCCATTTTAAAGGAATGTTTTGGGGTTTCATTCTTTTCCTAATTGAAAGAATAGATGTACGCAAGTCATTAATAATTAGTTTGTCAGCCTCATCTGGTGCTTTTGTGTTTAATGAAAACATTACTTCATTTCCTTTGTCACTATTTAATATAACATATCCATCATCGGATGGTTTCAGTAATTGAAGTAACAGTTTATTTTTATCTTCCCTTGTCTCCTCTTCATTTTCTAAGTCTCGGTGAGTACCAACTATTATAAGCCTTGAGTTGCCATCTTTATCAGCTGCCTGTATGGGTTGAGCGCAGCATCTGAGTATTTCTACATTGGTCATTAAGGATTTACTGGAATGAATGCATTTGCCTTCCTCATAATACTCTGTAGTAGGTTGGTCACTGAGCTTGTCACACAATCTAAGGACGAATATATTTAGATTGTTATGATGTAGGGGCTCTGGTGTGTTGGTAATGGTGCGACACATAAATGCTGGTAAAAGTTGATGAAACTGAGGCTGTCCTCCTGAGTCAATGAAATACACCCAATCAATATCTCGCAGTGGAGATGTATTGCTTGAGTCGGCAATGAAGGGTACAAGGTTTTATTCAACTTCAGATATTTTGTTAATTTCTACAGTAGCAGGTAGCGGTGCTGATATAGTATATGGAGTATTTGCTTCAGTTGATTGCAGAAGGGGACTTGTGTAAGTTATTTCACTATTAGGTTTGACATTATCATTGACAGAATGTCCAAGTAATTCATACAGCTGTGCATCAGTGATCTTTTCAAATGTACTGCTGTCTTTAAGCACAGTTTGGATGGCCTGGACTGGCCTCTCCATTAATGACGTACTTCTCCTAACATCTGGGGGTGGTTCATTAAATAGTGAACGCAGGAGATGAGTTTTTCCAACACCAGCAGCTCCTATTATTAAAACCTTGATAAGGTAAGCAGACACAAAGCCCTCTTTGAGAGCCTGTTTGTATCTGATAACTGCTTTTCTTGGATCCTCTTGAACTCTAATCTTCATTTCTATTACAAAAGCAATCTCTTTACATATCAGGCTCTTGCCATCCTTTGAACGTACCTGGATTTGTATATATAATTTTTCCATCCCATAGTTGGATTGGAGCCCAACCTGGCTGTTATATACAGGCGCAAGGCGTAAACGTAAATACAGAAAAGCCTCAATAACTTACAACCATTGATCCTAGGTCATTTGAAACCGATGGGTGAGTCTAAAATTAGATCACATGAAATGACTTATTTTTGTATGAATTTGCCATGAATGCTACTTATCACTTCATTCACATTGGCAATAATAGTATTAGACCTGGCTCAATGCCATGCAGCTTAGCCTATTTATCATGGTTACAATAGTTGTTGTTGCACTCCACATGTCTTGGTCATTGGTTGCATAGGAAGAACTATTATTAAAGCAAGGATTAATTGCTGATGGAAGTCATTCCAATGCCATTACAGAGAATTATTTCAATTCACTGGAATTGTTTGCATATCCTACTTCTAACAATCCATACCACCTGTTACATCTTTCCAACAATCAAAGGCTTCTCAATACAACTGCAATCGCCATTAAATTATAATAACAAGATTCGCTGCTAGCAATGCATGTTTAGGTTAAACTATTTAATAGATAAGACTTATGCGTTTTTATTTTTTAAGCACTTAATCCATGTACATACCCATTGCACAGGAGTGCCAGATAAAGTTTGAGGAACCCATATTCTGGTTTTCACATCTTGCAGCTGCACAGCTCCAGGAGGCAGTATCTATAAAGGTCCAGACCATGTATTAGCACAGAGGCACATCACCAGTAAACCTTACAGGTTGAAAAGGTGATATTGTAATTCCCATTCTTTCCTTCAAATACTCTCTAACAGAGGCATTGTTTGAACTTGTGGCTGCATCAAGTGGAATAAATCCAAGAGCATCTTGGTGATGAAGGTCACATTCACACCCTTTCTCTTCGACCAGGTACCTCACGACACTTATGTTACCAATAATGCATGCAAAGTACAGTAGAGATCTATCCCATCGACCACGACTCTTTGGGTCACACTTTCGTTCTTCGATAAAATATTTCAGCGCACTGAAGTTGTCGTACTCCACAGCAGCAAAGAGAGGATTGTATCCGTTCATGTCGTTACACATGGGGTCACATCCATGTCTCTCCACCAAGTACTTCACCATGTCTACATTCTTACTACAGGCATTGTATAATGGTGTTCGGTTCAATTTGCCTGGACATTCTGGATTGCAATTTCTTTCTTCTATAAGATAGATTAGTATGTCTAGGTGGCCTGAACATGCAGCCAAATTGAGTGCAGTATCTCCGCTTTCATCTTTCAGCTGAGGATCATATCCATCATTTTCCACAAAATGTTTCACCTTGAATAGGTCACCATCGATGCAGGCTTTGTGTAGCAGCTGGGGTAAAGAATAATATTTCAATTGAAAATGCAGGTAATCAAGGGTGTATAGCCTTTACTGAAGTGTGGGCGGACGCATGTGTGTAATGTATTCAAGAATTATGATGACCCGTAGAATGAAAAGAAAGAAATTTACTCAGGTTGATGATATTTGCAATGTAATAACCATTAATATTTATGATAGAAAAAAATTAATTAATGAGGAAGGATGCAATGGTAAGCTCAGAACCCTGGCTTGCAGATACCCTAGTATCCACCTGAGGAGTTAAAGATACTGCTGCCTTTGACATCACAGTAACTTCACTGCTAAGCCACTGAAGTGGGGTTTTCTGCTGGTGTAGCGGCAACAGCTGCGGAATCACGGAAGCATGAAAAAATGAGGGTAAGTGCTCAGAGCTTGGTTGGCTGTGCATTCCACTAGCGGTTGAAACATATGGTGCCCGGGGTGAAGAGACATGCAGTGCTTTCTCCCATATAGCTATGCGAGAAGCCCTCTGGCCAATCTTGGGAGGTATATATGGCAGGCTCAGTATTATACTTGTACAAGCAAAAGCCAGAGTGATCCTTGCAAGAACACTTCTAGCTACTGCCATGTTGGTTGACCCTACCATGCAGTTGAATGCTACTACAATAAAAACCATCATTGTTTGAAAACGTTACATTTATAAGTTTACGTTGTAACATGCATAAAATTATGAAACTAGGACAAATAGTACATAAATATTACATACACAAATGGATTAAAGGTTCCCCAATGTAGTATCCAGTATCAATGACCTCATCACTAAGCATTTGCTCGAATAAGAGTGGCAGCAGGTTTACCACACAGGTTAGACCACAACCATTGATTTCGATATCAATTGGTTGGTAAGAATGGCAATCCGGGTCTCAATGAACACAATTGTTCTGCGTGCTTCAGCTCCCCATGCATCATGTGTTTCCATAGCTAAAGGTGTGTAACCACACCCATTCTGTGCACTTGGCATCATACTTAGCGTGCTTTCTTACATCAGCTGCTTTATAGCTGCTGCACCCATTGAAACTCCTGTTTCCATAATAATAAAGAGGCGAGGTGACTACGATGTCATAAGCAGCACTAGCAGAACCACGGGGAGTTAATGACTATGATGTCAGCTGGACAGAAGTGAGCCACGTCCTTACATAACCCACCATCTGCTTCCAAATGACATGACAGGGATGCCTGGCCGCATTGTAACTTACATGGCGGTTAGGTACATCCTCCCATGTTTGCAGTGACACTATGGTGATGAGTATGGATTTAAACCCAACAACCATTTGACTACAGTGTAGTACCCCTTATAACAAAATTAATCTCTATGACTACAATTAACCCTAGAGTGTCATGGTGCTGGTCTTGTATTGCTGGAAGCTAGTGCCTATGATGTTTGTACTGACACTTCACAGCAAGCCTGCATGCCTGGTTGCAAAATGTATAGAAAGGTATGTTGAGCCTCCTGACTCCTCAATATGGAACACTACAATTACTGCACATTCCCTACTGCAGTACCCGGTTCAACAATATGAATTGAACCAAGTGAAGAGGCTGTGAAGGCAAGTGCAAGTTTAAGTAATCCCAATTGGGCGGAAGAATGTTGTATGCTGAGATTTATCTAGTCCACTCCCAGCTTCAATGCTAGCTAGCACCAGCACTTTCAAATCAGCATGTCTGCATGCACAAAGCTGTCTCAAGGATGGTTATGCTGAGACACAACAGCTACACGTGTTACAGCATGATGGTGGGGACCATTGATGGCAACCTGGATTACATCAGGATCTAACAGAACGCAAAATGATGAGTGTGCGGAGGATAATGAGAGTGACAGAACTTCTATGCAGATATAAAAAGGACAATGTTGCAAAACAATTACGGGGTATTTATAAGGAGCCTCGCGTTTTGTTCTGTTAAGAAGAAGTGATACAGAAACATTAGGAAGGTAAAAAGAATGCCTCCATAGTGTTTAGAAACGGAGCTATTGGAATGAAAGCTAACTACAGCATATTACAATGGTCCGATAGCTAAGGGCGGTGTTTCAATAGAACCATTCATGTGTACGGCACCCTAATCTCTTTCATACTTCCTGTCACTTTGCCCCAGAGGTCAAAGGATGTTCCCTTGCAAAGAGACCATTTAATGCTATTTGTATTTTTGGAGTAAACAAGATTATATAGCAGTTTAGACTCCGTTACAGCAGTAATAAAAACATGTGGGTTGAATTATCTATGTATTGTGAATATTAGTTCTTTATCTTAATCTATAAAAACCTGAAATGACGTAAGGCACACCTTATGGTGTATCTGCTGGAGGTGTATGTGCAAAGAAAAACAGAAGCTCAGAGAATGTATGAATTTGAAATTGCTCCATTTATATGGAAAAAAAAAAGGAGTAAACCAAGTGGAGGAAAATTTGACTGGACACGAGCGTGTTACACGCCTTTGAGATCTCTAATTTCATAGAGTCAGACAATCCTATTTCGTTTACTCATTCGATTGGAACGACGAGCTACGCTATCCGTCATCGGCGCGGGAGTGCGTTATCTTCACTGTTGACTTAGGCACTTTGAATACGTTTGATGGAACAGATTCCAAGGTTGATAGGGAAAAACCAAGGTCTTTTTCTACCTGTGAATTGGATGCGATCTCTTAATAGCGAACGATCGGCAGAATAGGCCAAATGCACGTGCCGACAAAATTAGACCGGCCGACCGATTATTCACCGCGCCCCACATATATTGTGGCAGACCCCTAGCTTGGCATCGTATACTCCAACCAACTCTTACGTCAGTACATACTAACTATTGTCAGAAACTCACCGTTGTACGCTGGATTACGTTAGTGCTTCCACCATCTTTGTTTACTGCCATATATTGAATCCTATTGAATCGCGGATTTACGGCCAATTTTCTACACATTTGAATCAAATCCACTACCGATCTTACGTGATTGACTAATGAGGCGGAAGAAATTTCCAATGATATCCGAGAAATTATCGGATATCATTGGAAATTTCTTCCGCCTTTAGCCGATTTGATTCAAATTGTAGAAAATTGACCGTGTCGTTTCGTCCGTTAGTGCATGGGGTATTTCTGCAAGGGAGTTTCAGCGTTAGGGTAGTGATGATGTAATCCGGTTGGGGGTTGGACACATCTGGTGATACTGACAGCCAGGAGGACGCATGTGGTGAGGAAAATGAAAGCAACCGTGCTCTGTCAGCAGTGGAGGAGTTTCCAACAGCAGATTGAATTAACATGTGAGTGTCTAATATGCATGAATTAAATCTCTTTTTGCATGGGAGTCTGACCACACAGATAGGAGCTAGGGAGTCTATGTGCAGCACCTCATTTGGAGGAACAGCAGAATTAAAGCCTGCATGCAACTGCAGAACAGAGGTCTGTGAATCAAGCCTACAGAGCGAATGGAGGCTGTATATGCTGCGGGTGCATGTTGGTATTGTGAGAGAAGACCCAACCCCTACTTACTATAAGGGCTAGAATTGATTGCCTCTAAGCAACATCTGTAGTGTCTACAGTGGAGAGCTGCACGATAGAATGGAGGTGTGATACGTGCAAGATGGACAAGCCGACATGCAGAAACCATTGCACATATGGAGCAGAGTTAGGGCAGGCTGGGGGGGGGGGGGGGGGGGGGGGGGGTTTAGGGGGGTTAGGGTCAGGTTTAGACGATCGAGCCCACCTCCACTGTAACTCCCATGTGAGCCTGACGAAAAAAGTTAGCCACAACATTCCACAGCAACTAGGTTATGTCGGGGTCACTATATTGCCTCCATGAGTACTTGTAATGGTATGATGCCCAAGGGTTGGGGGTCCAGGGCTTTCTCAGAGCAGCAGGACACAGAGATGGCTCTGACCTTTGGTAAGGTAAATCCGTCGCTGGGAACCATCAAAATAATAATACTTTTTGTTGCACTTCAACATTGAAATAACACCATTGTAACCATTTGGTACTCCATTGATGAGGGTCCCGTCTTAGCAAATCATAAGCCCCCTCCTCTTCCCAACCATCTCAGTTAATCTGTGTGTGGTATTCTTTTTGACTTGTTGTTGGTACAACTGGTCTGTTGTGTAAAAGTATAATATGCTCTGAATGTTTGTTTTTAATAATATACTCGATGGAGGTAGATAAATATAAACGTGCTTCACATCTCATCAACCTTAATAGTTTTTAATGCCTAAACTAGTTACCTTTAAATGTGGCTACATGGAATTTTGTATAGCAAGAAGGACGCCTGACAAAACAAACTGAAGCCATGTTTAAGAGGAAGATCATGTTTCAAAGGTATATATGTCATGCCTAAAAAATACTTTAGTAACTATGTGGATACCTATGTGGCGCCGTAATTATTTAACTGATTTGCAGCGATTTTTTTTGGTTATTTAGCGATGCAAACGTGCACGAAATATACGGAAACAGACGGAAGAATTTGACGGAGATAGACGGAAATATACGACTAGTAAGTGCTACTTGTGATCGGCCATACACCTACAATACCGCTGCCGTACTACGTACACGTATATTACTATATACCATAAAGTATCCGACCCCATCGAATAAACAATGGCTCGTAATTAAAGGCTGCTCAAAGGCTGCAGCAAAATGCATGTAGCCACATAAGAAAATCATCGATATATGATCTAGTCATTACATACTTCAAGCTTGTAAAACGTTAATTTTCATTCGCTGCATCCTGCCGGGGGTGGCCAAACTGACCAACATATCAAATTTACCAGTTCTGCTTGTATGGGACTGAAACTTGGAATCATCCTCATGCATGCATCTCACAGCTAATACCAGAACCATGCAGCATGATGAGATCATTGCAGCTGGCTGGTACAGACTGCTTCTTTATATTTATTTCTGCAACGTGCTAGTAGCTAGGGCACGAGCGTTTTGTCGCATCAGCCGGATGTGGATATTGTTTCAGAGGCTGAGGCATGCATGTTGTTGTATAGCAAGCGTCGTGTAATTCTGTTCAATTCCTCAAGCGCCTCATTAATAATATCCCCCCCCCCCCCTCCCCCCCCTACCCCCCCCCCCCCCCCCCCGCCCCTAAGCTTGGATAGGTCGATAGGTTTTATCCAGTGTTATGAATTTCACTCCACAAAATACTCTCTGTAATGAGATACGAGCCGGAGTAGAACCACTGTACTCGTATGAACGTACAGTAATCGGTCAACACGAGCGATTAATCATAATTAACATCACGCGACCAACCTAATTATTTTAAAAATAAATTCCGTACTTCACTCCTGCGCATGTCAAGGCGTATATGACCATTTTCATTTGTCATTCGACCACCCCGTAATCTGCCATACGTCAGCGCCCCATGCACAATATAAATTAATAAACGATGTGCAATGTCGGCGCATGCACAGCTATTAAAATGGTTTTATTTCAAAATTGCAATAGTTACAATTTCTCATTCATGAAGAAATTCAAAACATATGAAACATGTTAATTAAAACATTATAGGATTGGAAGGCAATAGTGTGTAAAAGGGAATGAAACAAGGGTCAAATAATAAGGGAAGATGTAATAGTCCTATATATTTCGTTTATATTAATAGTATAGCACTAATGTGTCTGTATTGTACATGTATATGTGCAACATTAGGATAAATGCATACTTTAAGCTTAATCTAGAGAGTTATATATGCATGACCTTATTATATTGGTCTAAGACCCCTAGCCAGGATAGCCCTGCATGACCATAGATCTCGCTCACTTATGCTTTTACCCCACACCAGGGGAGTTTAAAATAATTCATTTATCACTATAATGCTTCTGTGAAAATATTACAGGAGGAAGCAGGAGGAGGGGGGGTAGGTGTTAAACGACCGCTACTGTCTCAAATCTACAATCTCCAACCTATTACATTTATTAACTGATGAAAAGGTACATAGGGAGCACGCACGTGTCATCACATAAACCATAGACAAGGTTTTTTTTTTTTTTTAACGTGAGTTTTTATGCCGCGAATGGGTTACTACCGCGCGCTAAGCTGTGATGTAATCCACCCATCCAGCCCTTTCAGGCAGTGTTGCAACTTTATTTTGTGCACGAATAACTTAAACTTACAGTGCAACTCATCTATTCCGGCCGTGACGTCACGCAGGTTATAATTACATTCCATGCATACTTGAAACTGGTTCGAAATAAAGAACCACCTTTTTCAAGATTCTGGCGCATATCCCCACCGCATGTTCATGCACATGCTTGCATCCTTGCCATTAGTGTATACACGTAGTTGTGCCAAGATGGTGGCTTGTGGCATGTAAGTAAAATCCGTTACCACATCTGATGTATGGGGGGCGGGGGCACAAATCAGTGTTAATGATTTATCACATTCTTATTTGATCGCATTGATTCAATCACCACGAGAATTAACGATATGTCACCACGCAATCTGGTAAGGTGGTAAAAAGCCTCATGTGGCG
>OY811974.1:12205411-12341993 GCA_963681505.1 Eunapius fragilis | reverse complement strand
GGAGGGGAGGAGGGAGGAGGGAGGAGAGGAGGGAGGGAGAGGAGGGAAGAGGGAGAAGGGATGAGGGAGGGGAGGAGGGAAGAGGAGGGAAGAGGGAGAAGGGATGAGGGAGAGGAGGAGGGAGGAGGGAGGGAGAGGAGGAAGAGGGAGAAGGGAGGAGGGGGAAGAGAGATGGGAGGAGAGCGTGGGAGGAGGGAGGGGAGGAGGGAGGAGGGAGGGAAGGAGGGAGGAGGGAGAGGAGAAGGGAGGGAGAGGAGGGAGGAGGGATGGGAGGATGGAGGGAAGGAGGGAGGGGAGGAGGGAGGGAGGAGGGAGGGAGGAGGGAGGGGGAGGGGGAGGAGGGAGGGGAGGAGGGAGGGAGGGGGAGGAGGGAGGAGGGAGGGGAGGAGGGAGGGGGAGGAGGGAGGGGGAGGAGGGAGGGGGAGGAGGGAGGGGGAGGAGGGAGGGGGAGGGAGGGGGAGGAGGGAGGAGGGAGGGGAGGAGGGAGGAGGGAGGGGAGGAGGGAGGAGGGAGGAGGAGGAGGGAGGAGGGGGGAGGAGGGAGGGGGATGGGGAGGGGAGGAGGGAGGGGGAGGAGGGAGGGGGAGGAGGGAGGGGGAGGAGGGAGGGGGAGAAGGGATGAGGGAGGGAGGGAGGAGGGAGGGGGAGGAGGGAGGGAGGAGGGAGGGGGAGGAGGGAGGGAGGAGGGAGGGGGAGGAGGGAGGGAGGAGGGAGGGGGAGGAGGGAGGGAGGAGGGAGGGGGAGGAGGGAGGGAGGAGGGAGGGGGAGGAGGGAGGGAGGAGGGAGGGGGAGGAGGGAGGGAGGAGGGAGGGGGAGGAGGGAGGGAGGAGGGAGGGGGAGGAGGGAGGGGGAGGAGGGAGGGAGGAGGGAGGAGGGAGGGGAGGAGGAGGGAGGAGGGAGGAGGGAGGGGGAGGGAGGAGGGAGGGGAGGGGAGGGAGGGGAGGGGAGGGAGGAGGGAGAGGAGGGGGAGGAAGGAGGGAGGGAGGAGGGAGGAGGGAGGAGGGAGGAGGGAGGAGGGAGGAGGGAGAGGAGGGGAGGAAGGAGGGAGGGAGGAGGGAGGAGGGAGGAGGGAGGAGGGAGGAGGGAGGAGGGAGGGAGGGAGGGAGGGAGGGAGGAGGGAGGGAGGAGGGAGGAGTGAGTGAGGAGGGAGGGAGGAGGGGGAGGAGGGAGGAGGGAGGGGAGGAGGGAGGGAGGAGAGAGGGGAGGAGGGAGTGAGGAGGGAGGGGAGGAGGGAGGGGAGGAGGGAGGGAGGAGGGAGGGGAGGAGGGAGGGAGGAGGGAGGGAGGAGGGAGGGAGGAGGGAGGGAGGAGGGAGGGAGGAGGGAGGGGAGGAGGGAGTTGGAGGAATAGAGGGAGGAGGTATGGTGGAAGAAATGTCGGGCGGTGAGGGTAAGAGGGAAAGAACAGTGGTTAAGAGAAATGGTAGGAAGGATGAGGAGTGCCTGTGGTTACGAAACGAACTCCCACAATTGGATCAAGGCTGTTAAAGATAATACTGTGTCAACATGCTGTGCGTGGTGGGTAGGGTGGGAACTCCTTAATGGTCTGTTGGTGTGGGAATACATCACAGATGAGGTGGGGCCTGATGATGCCCATACTTGGGAGCGAAAGGCTGTATTAGCTCATCCTCAAGGCAACTCTCTCTTATGTCCACTGGGGATTTGAGTAGGGGGCACACGGGAGGGCACAGATCAAGTATTTGTGTTTGATGTGTGCAATGATCTAGATAAGGCTTGCAACACTGGAAATAACACATGTTCTGTGGCCACCTTGGCATGAATCTTATGTTGAAATGTCTTTTTTCCTTTCCCCCAAAATAAAAAGAAGTAGGAACAAGTTTGTGATATAGCCTTTAATAAGAAAACTACTTTTTTTTTTGTTCAGGATACTGATGGTATGCATTGTATGCAAGAAGTTCAGTATGGAAATACTTTGAAAGGTTAATATGGTAAAGAATTCTGAGCATAGAAGGAGAAGAGGGAGAGGGGGGAAGGAGGTCTGATAAGGAAGAGGAGGAGGAGAGGGAAATAGAGCAGAGGGGAGGGTGAGGAAAGAGCCATGGCGTGGAGGGGAGGGTGAGGAACAACTGCAGAATGCACATACGCTCAAATGTGTATTCGTTTTGCTATTAGTGCAGCTCTTGGTATTTTAACAAATTGAGCCACATTGCATAGTGCCCCACCTACTGGAGGGGCAGGAAGAGTGCAATTTGTAGTGCTAATGACCAATTAAACTGCAAAGTAGCACGTTAAGTAGTTGCACCTTTTTAAGAGGTATGTCCCACGTGTGACCACACTCACACTGTACAAGGATAACACCACATGAGGAGTATATCACATGCAAAGTGACACCAATGATATCCACCTTCCACTCAGAGTCAGGAATCATTGTGGAGCGAGTTCATCACACTTATATTTTTTCTTACCGGAGGTGTTGACAGACTTATGTGGGTTCTGACAACATGGCAATGAAGTGTTTCCTGCTGCAATATTTTCCCTGTAAGACAACCAGTGTCATACTTAATAGGACACATTTTATGACACCTTTCTAGGAACAAGAATACATTTAGGGAAGAGGTGCCAAGCAGATGAAGTTGTGATGGTATTCAGCTGTTCCAAACACACAGAAGTATACCTAGAGAGATGTATCTTCTAAGTGGCCCGGGCCAGCCAGTTGTTTCAAACATCAGAATTTTGAGTATTCCAATTCATTCAATGGTTGAATATAAGAAAATTTGCATCCATTAAGAGACCTAGTGGTTCTTTCATGCATTCAAAGCAATTATTTCTAACTCTAAGCGAAATGTGTGTGCTATAACTTCAGGCATTTGGTTCAGCAAATTAATGTGGTATTAATATTTCAGTGTAACTGGCAGGGTATAGAGGTGTGACAAAGGCAGCAAATAAATACACACTCAAAATAATATGATACCAATGAAAGAATAGTTTGTTTAGTTAACAAATTTTTCTGAATCATGCTTTTTTCCATTGTCCCTTTCAACAACTGTCACTGTTAATGCATCAGGAAAGACTTCCAATGGCTGCTTGGTATTCATGGAGGAGAGCTTGTACACCATCACCCCGACATGGGCAGTGTCCCTGTCCCCTCTGGTGATGCAACGTGTCTGGGTTTTCTCACTCAATGTAACTGTGTCTCTGCTGCCAGAATGAGTTGCTGCATGGAAAAGGAATGAAACACGTTTTATAGAGACTGCAATGATGTGTGATAGCACTCTGATGTACCGGAGCTGATTGCCATGGTAACTGGTTCCATTCCCAGCAGTGGATGGGTGATGTTTACACATATTTCAATGCTTTGTCCTGCAATGGTCCTCATCTCACTCACTGTAAATCCAACTGTTATACCTAATGATAGACAATAATAATAATGATGTTGGCATGTCCTTTCTAATCTTGTTCACTCACTCTTGTTGAAGTACACATATGTGAGATTCCTTCCCGTTAGATCAACGTAGGATGCCTGCGTTTTGTCCTCCAGTTGAAGCTTCACTGCAAATCCAATACTTGCAGTGTTGAAACGAGACATGTCTATCGATACGTTATATTCCGGTTCTTTCGAAAAAACGAATGTAGTGCCACCAATAACGTCCCCAATGTACGGAGCTGTAAAGTGAATAGATTTAGCGGGGTACGAATCCTTGTGGTAACGTGCACTTCAATACACTTACCTCCATCTCTAGTTTCGTTGTCTACCAGTTCCAAAAATGCCAGCCTGAACCTTAACGGTTTGGCCGCTACCGCAATTCCCCTGATGATTGTGACAACTGCTTTAGAGCTGTCATCGTTGACGTAATAGGCACCACGAGTAAAATTTACCTCCATTACTGCAAACATGATGCAGCAACGTAAGAGGGGAGAGGAGGAGAAATGGTGATGATACATTGATTCTTTAAAGTGAGTGACGTACCATTGGTATTCAAGATGGCCACGGTAAGAGGAGTGACAAATTCATTATCACCCGCACTCGACAGCTGTGGGGTTATCCGAATTACGTTGCTGTCCTGTTGAGCGACGTCGTCGCTAGAAGCGGATATATCGACGGGGAAATTCAAGAGCCGCGGGGACAAATAGGTATACGCAGCCGGTACGATGTTGACATTGTTGCATTTTTGGGAACCTGCACCTTCGGGCGAGATTAGGATGACCTTGACAGAAAGCGGGTTATAACGGGCAGCTTACCTTGTCCTTGGTACAGGGTATCCGCCTTAAACTGGACTCTACGCATTGCTGGAAGCATCCCTTTCAGCAGGCCGAAGTGCACGGTGAGTCCAGGCTTTCCCTCAAGCATCGACGTGTTGCTCAGCAGCTTGCCATCGGAAGCAAAGAAGCCATACACTGAAGCAAAGAGAGAGAGAGAGAGAGAGAGAGAGAGAGAGAGAGAGAGAGAGTAATCGAGAACACTATATACCTGTTTCCGCGATGCATGTCACAATTACACTAATTTTAAAATTTAAATAGCATGCACACACTTGAAATTTACCAACGCAAGATGTGCACCCTTCGCGACTATATGTTCTGTAAGACTTCCCTCCGTTGGAAACACAGCACTCTTTTACGGCAGCGCTTAATTCGCCTCGTATGATCGTTACATTCCCGCTTTTGCAAGACTGCATCTCCGTATAACAAACGAGGTCAGCACTAACTGCGCATATGTAGGAAACAGATAAAGCACTGTCATTGCACCATACATACAGGCGGAGACGATGAAATATTTCGCAAATACCTTTGTGCTGCAGCCGAGAGACGAGAGCAAGTACTAGCAATAGAATGCCTATTCGTGACGACATCTTAGTATAGGCGCTCACGAAGACGATTGATTGTAGGCGTTGAATGACCGAGGGACTGCAAAAGCGGGTTAAATAGTGACCATGTACCAGCGCACGTGCATGCATGCATGAGGATATCCGCAAATTTTATTAATCTTGTTAGATATACCGGCTGTTTGAATCTCATCCATCAGCAACCTGATATTATCATACACTTATACAAATTGCGTATAGTTTGTTAACTCCATACACTTTCCCGCCTTGATCCTGGATGCAATGGATCTCAGCTTCTCACGACGATGCACGCATGCGTGAACCTCCTCGGACGTTATTATGCGTGGCCCTGGATAGACATGGATACGAATGACATATATGCTTTTCTTTTTTTGCGAGTAGTTACTTGTGCATGTATACGTTAGTGGGCATCTTAGAAACTAAATTGAGGCACCATGTGTTGCGTGCATTGGATTATAGGTATCCATCGCCCCCACACGCACTCGTTAATTGGTTGAAAATTATGCTAATTGGACGGAATTTCTCGGACAATCTATTTATACGTTATAAGTATTGCGGTCATGGCTAGTCATGATATGCTAGAGTAAATCCAACCCTTTGGTTTCATACCCGCGGATGTTAAACCATTACGCCAATAGAAATAATTTTAATATCAGTGAACGGCACTAACATTGCATGCATGGAATACTGTATTCGCGCTCGAAAATGAATGGTGATACAGCTTTCTTACACACACTCACTGGATTGGGGCCGTCCATAAAGTACGTCACGCGCAAGGGGGAGGAGGGGGGGGGTCTCAGTCAGCGTGACGATGCATACATTAAGTATACCATCAGTATGGGATAATGCGTGACGAGGGGGGGGGGGAGGGGGGGGGGGGGGGGGGGTCAAAAAAAGCGTGACGTACTTTATGGACAGCCCCATTCTGATTGAATGTGACCACTAATTTAGAGTCAGGAAATGTCACTAACCAATGTTTCCGGTTTCAAAGGAATTGATCCATGCATGCAGCTAGTAATTTACCACAACAATTTTCCTTGTATTGAAACAATGCGTAGTAATAAATTCTATGTAGCGTAAGAGTCCTACCCTCTCGGATCTGTGCATGTTTATGCTTACAGTAAATGTGTTTGCGTACTGCTCTGAATCATGCCGTCGATCCCCCTCCCCCCCCCGTATGCCTTCTCCTTCTTTGATTCCATGCAGACTCAGAAGTCACGTGCAAGATTTGAATGCTAATGACTTCTTTAAGCTTGTTCCTATGGTTTTTTTCATTTTGGGAAGAAGGAAAGAAAGATATTTCAACAGTAAGACTCGTATACACACCTGTGTGTAGCGTCCCAATACGCAATGTTATACTCCGTGAAGTGCATAACATGCGCATAACGTGTGGATAACAGAAGAATACACACGTTATACAGTACTGTATAACAATGCCTTTTACACTGTGCCATTCTCCTCCTCTCTACAATAAATGTATAACACCGAGTATAACAGAAGTATAACATTGAGTATACCTATGTATAACAACGCAGTATAACACACTCGTGATATTCATAATCCTCGTTTCCAAGCAACACAACCATGGGAAACCATAAAGTAACGTATCCAAAGTCCACGCATTATGCGGTTAGCATAAAAGTTAGTTCTTTGTGGATGCCACATCTGCTCCCTTGTCCAGTGTGTAGAAAAATGCACCTACATCCTGTTGGCAAATGACCTGGTGATATTCTACACCATACACAGAACAGTATCAGTAAACTAACCAGCACATTGCGATGAAATCAGAAAGCACCAGGTACTCTTATAACACACACCAAGTGGTCATCCTGCGCTTGTAAGGGAGGCAACATGACCTCTCAGAACCTGCGTAATATTAATATTCTAATGCACATCACATAGCAGAGCAGTGCCCATTGAACTAACCATGCATCAGCAAGATGTCAAAAGCACCATGCACTCTAAAGCCACCATGGTGGACATCATGCAACACTTGGCTTCAACCTGTGTGATATTCCAAACGTTGCACACCATACACAAAGCATCAGCCATTGAACTTACCACACATTGCCAGGACGTCACAAGCATGCACCATGCACTCTACAGACACCATGTTGGACATCCTGTAAGAAAGGTAACGCTTGATTTCAACCTGTGTGATATGTTGCAAACCATACACAAAGCAAACTTTATCCACTTAGAGGACACTATAGTAGGCATCCTGAAAGAGAGATAAAACTTGGTTTCTAAATGTTGCACAAAGCAGCACCATTTAACTTACAAGATGTCAAAGAACCATGCACTCTAAGGACACCATGTTGGACACCCTGTAAGAAAGGCAACACTTGGCTTCAAACAATTGCAACCTGTGTGATGTTCTAAATGTTGCACATCATACACATAGCAGCACCCATTGAACTTACCACACATTGCCAATATATAAGAAGCACTATGCACAGTGAGGCCGCTTTTATGGTCATCTGTAAGAAAGGCAACACTTGGCTTCAAACAACCTGTGCGATGTTCTAAATGTTGCACATCATACACAAAAAGGCGAAGAAGACACATTACTGCTGAACAACAAAACAGGTCACAGATGCATTGAAAAGATGCGCAGACCAATACTCTGTAAACCTACATGTACACTAAACTCTACGGGCTTCCACAATTAGATGCACTTACGCTCAGCAACTGGGTAGCAAGATACAAAATTGACATCATACATTATTATTGACTTGTTGACCTGAAGAAATCATGAAGTAATGTACGACTGAGCGCCAAGCTAGTAGGTAAAAGAGAAGAAGTATATCGCACGTTGCTTTTCCAATCCGCTTGACGCTTCAGCCTTGACTTTGCGCACGTGTGGGTTTTAAAAATCAATTAATTATGAGACTTATACTGACGGGTGAGATGCACCCACATGCGTTGACATAACGTCATGCATGTATAGTATACTGACATACAGAACACGTCATGCATGTATAGCATACTGACATACACGTCATGCATGTATAGTATACTGACACACATGTCATACTGACACACGATTTTGCTATACTTGCAGCTGTTGGTATTTTAACAAATTGAGCCACATTGCATAGTGCCCCACCTACTGGAGGGGCAGGAAGAGGACCATTGTGGACATGAATAATGTTAATTAGCTAATGGCTAATTAAACTGCATGCCGCGGCAAAGTAGTCCATTAAGTAGTGGTCATGATAACAAGACAATGTCCCACGTGTCCCCACCCTCACACTGTGTAAGGATAACGCAGCATGCAGACAGTCTGTTGCATGCAAAGTTACACCAATGATATCACCTTCCACTCAGACGTTCAGGAATCATTGTTAGAGTGAGTTCATCACATGCACATCAAGTGTTTCTTACTGGAGGTGTTGCGTTTCCTGCCACAATATTTTCCCTGTCATACTTAATAGTTTTGACAATATATGACTGGAATAGGCATAAAGATGATTGCGCCATCTAGATATGGTATTCAGCTAACAATTACAAAGGTTGTAAAAAGGATAACAGATGTCTGCCTTCTAAAATGGCCTTGAATATGGTCATTTGCCAAAGGTGAATATTGTAATGATTCAGTGTAACTGGAAGGGAGAAGCGGAGGGTTAAAGGCAGAAAATAAACTGATACAATGCACTTAACACCGGTTCCATGAGAAACGAGTACATTTTACGTGGTTTTTTTGGGATTTGCAAAAACTAAAATGTGTCGGAGCTAAAGTTTCAATGTTTGTATTGGGTATTAAATGTTTATTGATCAGTTGGATGATGAAATATATCTTTTTTTCTCCCTACAGGTTGAAGGTTCAGGACCTGCAATCTTTGAAAGTGAAGCGGTCCGAGTGGTTACCCGAAAAACAACACTTTTTTTTTAACATCATGGCCAGCAATACAAAGGACTTTATTTGATGCTAGTATCTAGCCAAACACTTTGGCATATTATTTGAGCTAAATACAAGCATTAAACTCTGATTTTTAGCGTTTGTTGCTGTTCCGCATCTTGTTGATTGATACATGTATATATTATTCATTGTGTCGCGCATGCGCTTATTACATTCTCTAGAGCATGTACGATTTTCATTTCTAACATTCGTCTACATTATTGTGTTATGATAATTGACAGCAAAACATATCTGCTATTATCTGCTGTTGTAGGAATACTTCACAATACAGATTTTTGATACTCTTGTATTCGCTTGATCAAATCACTCTTACTTCCTGACTTCTTTAGGCTGTGTTCTTGCAAAAAGACTTTAAGCTGCTTCACATTCAGATGATATAGGTCCTCAGCAGACCTATCAATTTCAGTATCGTTTGATTGGTGACTATTAGTCCTTCCTCTTTTAACCCCTCTACTACTCCCTTCTTGTTCAGCAGGATACTTTCGTTGACCAATTCTTTGGTACACCAATCTAATTTGACCAACAACTGGGACTTCTGAGAGTAACAAAAGTCCATCTGTGTATTGAGCAACAAGTCTGGCTTGCACTGCCTCAGCAGATACCTTATGACGGCTTTTAACTGTGTTTCCCTCTACAACCTGTCCCAAACCTTCCTGCCAGCATTGCGCAATATATTCTTGAACTCTTTTGCTCATCTGTGGATGTAGATTTTTTGTACAATGTGCCCAACCTAAACAAAAATTTCCCTCAAATGAGGCATACACTGATACCTCATTGCTTCTTACACTTGTAACCATGGCTGCTGACTGACCATCCATTGTAAAGTCTCGAGTTGCCAAGACTTTATTTGCATAATGCAGTGCAGCATTAATGGCATTACTTTGCCTTGTAGAACCTTTACATTTGTGTTTCTCTTTACAATGCAGTCTTAAAATGTCGATGGCAGAGCTCACATTGTGGGAAAATGCTGCATATCTCTTTAATAGCTTCAGTCTTGGTGCAATCCATTTCCTCTTTTTTCAGTTGTCGTTTGCTCTTCTTAGCAGGAATACTGGTATACCGAGAATGTGCCATAGTTGTATGCTTCTCAGAACCCATATTATGAAACTGAACTTTGCATCCACTAAAATTGTCCCCTGCATTACCAAATGGGTCTTGCTCATAAGATGAACAGGGAACAGTGGTCAATTTCTTGATGAGTGATGGTACAGACTGCCCTAAGTTGTGGAAAAATGAAACGGTAGGGTTACTGGAATGATGATTGTATGTAGCAGCTAAAAAGGTTGAGATGCCATTAATTGGGGCTACTTTGGCAGCCATAAATGGTGGATCATACTTTGGTTTGACAAGAAGCACTGTGGTATTTCTGACACATTTTGTACTTAGTGCAATTGCAAGTTGTTTCGGTGTTGATACTTTTCTTCCACCTTCTCCTTCTCGAATGTAGGCCTCCACTCTTGATTGCTGGTGTGAGAAATGAGAATCACATATGTCTTTACCAGCTGCTGCTTCATTGTGATAATATGCAATGAGGCTCATTCCACATGCACTAACCGCTTGGTGTATGAACATTTTTGTCACCTTTCCAGAGAAATTCTTTGCATTGTCACTTTGAAAAATGACTCGTCTTAGGTGAGGAAAACGATGGTGGAGTGCTTGCAGTCCAGCCTCTAGGCATGATACCACAATTAATGCATCACTCTTCTCATCATCAAGAACGATGCAATCAATGAAATGCAGATGCATTCCTTCTCCACTACTTTCCATGCTACTGTCTTGCACACTCACACTGGTATGAACTTCACAATCAGATTCAAATTCCACACACGTGCATGATGTAGCATCATTTTCTATTATCTCCTCATCATTGCCTTGTTCACGTTCTTTGTCGTAAACTTCCTCACAGTTCTTGCACTCCTCGTTGCAAGCATCATCCATACATCCATCATCATTATTCTTACATTCATCATTATAATCTTCATCGTCATAATCACTTTCATTATCTTTTTCTCCATAATATTCGTCAAATTCTTCATAATCTTCATACTCTTCCTGGCACTCTTCTTCACAATCATGGTCTTGAAGAAAATCTTCTTCATCACATTCTTCATAATCTTCATACTCTTCCTGGTACTCTTCTTCACAATCATGGTCTTGAAGAAAATCTTCATCACATTCTTCATACTCTTCCTGAACCTCCTCTTCACAATCACGGTCTTGAAGATATCCAACTGGTTCAATATTTACATCATACTTCTCTTTGCACTGTTCACTTTCTTCTCTACCTCCTTCCGCATGATCTTCCTGTTCTGTATAAACCCCATCACTATCTTCAGCAGTTGCACATTGCCCTGGATCCAAGTCATGTTTAACATATGCCCCCATCCCAAACCACTGCATCCCTTTTTTCCCATAATATGCATCCCCACCTTCTCGAAATCCTCTGGCCCAGAACTTCTGCTTAAAATCAAATACAATATACACTGTGTCCTGTTCCATATTATGTCTTGCCTGCCTCATAAGATACTGCTGCTGAACATCATGTACCACATGAGACATATACCGGAATGTTCGTCGTTCGCACTGATATATGGTGACAAGTATATCAGCAAGAAGAGTCACATCTTTTAGCTTTTGTATTGCTGTCCACCTTAGATGATCATAAAAAAGAAATGGGCAACGGCATGCTTCACATTCAAGTTGCCCACATGAATCAGTGGGATTTTTGGTACATGTGCCATACCTTTTCTCAGTATCTAAGCTGTATTGTGGGAGGTGTGTTGAAGAAGTTCTAGTGTCAGCTTTGACATTTCCAGCAATGCTTTTGCAGAGATCCAATTGTTGTTTCACCAATTCTATGAGCTCTTTTTGCTTGGCATCAGAAGTTTCATTCAGATCGAGAGCCAAGCTTGAAACTGTTTTGGACAGCCCTAAAACCTTCTTCTCCTGCTCATGAACATGTGCCTCTGGTACTGATTGATGCTGGTTACCAAAACTGGAACCATATTGATACTGGACACCTTCTAGAACATGGTGCGCATAAGAATAAGATAAAAAAGTACATACAGTTGATTTTTGCTGATACAATTGTAACCGCAGTGATTGATCTGCATCAGATGCAGGTGCAACAGTGTCAATTATTTTCTCCACAATATAATAGTTATCATGATGAAAAATGACCTTAATATAGTCAACACCAGCTCTGCTGTCCTGTTTCCTGCTTCCGCCACTGATTTCCCTTGTGATGGTGTAAACGAGAGACTTCTTCATGCAAGGTATGTCAGCTGGAAATTTAGCACTGTGTTTTGATAGATAGTCATTGTAAATTTCTTGCACATCTCGTTTCAGCACCAGAGATTTCATCTGCGCTATATTATCAATAGCAGTATGTTTCAATGATAACAATGAGCGCTTTTTTGGTAGCCACGCGAGTCTTGAAATGATGTCGTATGAGTAGATTGTATCAACCACTAGTTGAACTACTTCTTCCCTCAGTCTGTGTCGACTAATCACTCTTGGTGGTAGTTCAAGACCTTTGTGGAGGTACGCTGAATCAACCTTTGCTTGAAATAGCAAGGAACGTATACGGCCAGATGAATGTTTCGACCCATCTTCAGACAATAATAGCTGCACATAGGAGAAGGGTAGGCCATTGAGATGTGCCAGGAAACGACGAGCAGGGATGGATGTTTGGGGCCCACATTTATTTGCCGATATTATAATGCCCTTTGCTATTTCATGCAAATTTTCTGATGGGTCTTCAATATAAGACTGAGTTTCAACTTCAAACCCATTATCAACACATGCAACTGGAATTCTGAAAATCTCTTTCAATTTGGCTGTTGGTGACAAGTTCAAAGATGGCAACAGTAATTTTATTAATCCAAGGACACCTTTTCTAAAGACTCTCTCAACAGTGCAAAATTCCTTATCATCAATGTCGTTCCTGTTCTTCACTTTCATTCTTGTCTTCATGGATGGAAGATTATTTATATCACCATATGCCTCCTCAAGACCCATGAATTTGTAAACATTCAAAATGTTAGATTTAGAAGCAACTTGGTCAGTTGGCAGAGCTGAATTCCCTTCTTCGGGTACCATGTCACCTAAATATGTAGGTCGGGAAGCTCTATACTCGTTCCGGCGTTGAGGCTCTATAGAACCCAACAGATCATGCTTCCGTGGACGCCCTAAAAGTTTAGGACACTTACAACAGGCACTGCAAATCCCAGAATTACATCTTCCACATGTAGTTTTTTTATGAGAACAACACTGCGAACTGTCAGACATATTGGTTCCTCCCACAAAAGTAACCCGCAAAGGATATGAATAAATGTAAAACATTAGCAACTAAAAGCTGATGTATCTTGCAATCAATATATTATTTTGATCACTTTTCAGAACTAAAATGACTTTATAATATTAAGAAAGACATTTAGGCTAAGTTTGTGCATGGAAACTGCATAGAAAAAATCTGTATTTTTAGCTTTAAAGTACCGCGAAACGATGGAATCGGTTGGGCGTGCCCGAATACAGCATAGCCGTTATGAATGGGTTCTTTAAAATAATTTCAGGGTACGTCATGCCAGTGGATATAGTATCAAAATTTACAATTGCTTTTGAGATACATGCATGACCGATTAGTTTTCACTTTTGCTGTTCCAAACAAATGTGTACCCGTTTCTCATGGAACCGGTGTTAAGAATAATATTTGCAGCAATGAACCATTGGCAGCATTGTCAGCAATAAGCATTATATAGGCACATACTAAGCCGCCTGTGAAGACGTGTATGGAATCAAACGTTTGGGGAAAAGAGAAGTCTCCATCTAATTCGAGAAGCTGTTTTGTGAGGGCTTACTGACCAATCAGACTGCATACATACTGTGTCAGAGAACATCACAGACAGATTGAGTGAGTTTATTGATGCGGAGGCGTAGGTTTCCTATCGCTTCCCCATCACTCCTTAGCTGCATATACTTCCTTTTTGTGTAATTCAGCCGATGCCTCCTCAGCCCATGCCTCCTCAGCCCATGCCTCCTCAGCCCATGCCTCCTCAGCCCATGCCTACTCAGCCCATGCCTCCTCAGCCCATGCCTTCTTAGATCACTTACATCTAATGTTAATGGACCCATCTTTCTGCAGTGGGATAGAAGGTTTGATGTACCGGGAACTCTGATAAAGGAGGGGGAAAAAATTAAAGTCTCCAGTGGGAGCGCCAAGTAACTCAAAGTCAGAACTGGAGCGTTAAATAAGTAAACCATTCTGCATTTTATGATATGGTACAAGAATGCGTTCAGTTATATGCATTATGATTATTCAAGCCACGTATTCAAGACAACTCCATCACTCAATTAGTTCTTTTTGTTCTTCATATTGTAGGATTCATCAAATCTTCCAGATAAATTATTTTATATATATATATATATAAACACAAACATTTTTTATTATAGGTTGTTGATGTAGATAATTCACTTCCAATAGGCTACATAGCAGGTGCCTTGGCAACCAACACAAATGTTGCGGCAGGACGTGTCAGACTATTTGTGTACTCCCGGTTATGTTATCCCTCATGACAGATTGGTGCTGAACCTGTAAGTTCTCAGTACTTCTATAATCTCTGTCAACACATGGAGCTTGTTCCGGGCGCAGTGATCGAGCCAAAGTCAAAAGTGGTTTCAGCTCTCTTCCCTGCCCAGCATTAACCCCCCCCCCCCCCCCCCCCCCCCCCGGCCAGGGCTGCCAAAGGCCAGCCGGCCTGTCAGGCCGGACCACGCCCCCTCGTTGTGCGAATACGTGCTGAAAGTACAGATCAAGCTTACAGAATTCAAATAGTGCATGAAGATGGTGCAATTATAATAAATCATACTGAGATGCGAATGAATATGGAACAGTTTATTATTTATAGCACATTGAGCAATAGCATTGGCTTATTTCTTTCGAAGCCTCCATGCATTGTGCTTTAGCCTAATTGATGTCTCCAGCCGTTGGGGAAGTACAACAACTTGGCTCTTGAAAACACTCCGCTCTCTGATGGAGCGGATGGCGCTGGAATAGCCAAGTACTTTCGAGCAAGCTTTGCAATAGTGGTAAATTGTGTGTTGTGCATTTTACACCATTCTAAAGGATCTAAAGAGGACATGACATCTACTGATCTGATCTCTGAGAGACGAAGCCATGCAAAAATCATAATTCCTCCTTCACTGTGTTGCGAAGACTGCTACACACACATTTTTGATCCTTGTGATGCCGTTCAATGTGTCTAGACAAAGTGGAATGTTCCCTGGAGAACGGTCTGTGGCAGTTATCATACCACGCTTTATCTGCGCGTACTCCTCTGATGTATGGACCTTAAGAAATAAGACCAGACAGCGGATGTGTTTGCATTACTACAGTACTACTAAACCTTCGCAATGGCGTGAATCTCACGAGTTCCTCGGAATTGTATTCCCACAGATCCGGGTTTGAAACAGGTTTGAGCCGCTGAGCAGAATCTGGCAGAAGGTATAGGAATCGTTGAAACCGACGGACACGCTTCGTTAATTGACATCGTATAACGTAACACAATAAATGATTGACATTTATAAACTATAATTTGGCCTGCCAGGCCGACCTATCAGGCCGGACCCCTAGCTGGCCTACGGCAGCCCTGCACCCCCCCCCCCCTCCCCCCCCCTCCCCCGTTCGCTGTAATGCTGCATGAGGCAACCTTAAAGAGCTGAAACCAATTTTGAGAATACCTCTTACATGAGCTTCTGTGGCCGGCCCAAGCCCCATACGCGCGACTGTGCAAGAGTTGCGTTGCGGGGTGCACATTCTACAAACTATAATGCGCCGTAGCAACAAAGCTGGCATGCATGCACTATTATAGAAAAATGATGCCTTCTGTATTTTCGTCAGTGTTCTGATATGACCAACTTGTTTTGTGCCGCCGTATTTTCTTTATTTTTTTATTTTAATTTTTAACCCTGTGATCGTCACGGGCGTTGTTAAGGCATTGCGCTATTATTCCAAATTTTCGTATCAATAACGCGGTGTATGGTCATGTTTACGTTCTCACAATATGTCACACAGCATTTCTATAGTATCCGTTGACCAGACAGTTTTAAAAAAGCCATAAATGGGAATAATCAGGGTACATCAGCACATTCAATTCATCATCAACAGTTTCTATTCTATAGTTTCTGTTATGTAAAGTAACTCAATAAATGTAACCTGATCCTCATACTCGCACGCGATTGCCTTAAGAGTTAATGTTATGCATCATTCCGATTGTATCACTCAATGTGTCTCCACCAATGCCATCATGTGTATATGCTAGGGTAGATTTATATTTTTAGTTCCGGTAACCATGCCACCAATTCATACCTGCATGCCATAGGTCCACAAAAAGTATATTGTATGATAATTACCAAACCGTCAACATTGGAAGCTGTCACAGCCGAGCTTAGGAAGCACGACCCCAAATCTTACAGGTGGGATAGGCTTGTATCCCCTTGGCTGGAGTGAATTAACTACATCACAAAAACACAGAAAGTCAAAATCAAAGCTGTTGTATATACATGAGTAACATCCTTGTGTTTAAATAAAATCATTTAGGCAACAATCGTTGCAAATGATGCAATTCGATGCAATACTTTAATGTGACGGAGTGGTTCTTTTTTTAAAAATTAATAATGTCTTGAATATCTTGGCTTGAATTTGAAAAGGTACTCAATTATACATTCATAATTCATAATTAAATACATGTACAATACAATTTAACACAGTTTATAATTCTACATTGTCTTTGATGGGTATAGGCATATACCCAGGATGGCCCTTGAGATGGCTCTGACGAGGGTGAAGTTTAGCCTGCCATACATTTCACCCAAGACTTGGCTCATGTGGCAGGAAGGGGTGGTGGTGATGCAGGTTGCAAGGCGGGAGAAGGTGGCATGAGCTTCTTTGCCCCGGTTGCCGTAAGTCTCTACAGCGAGTGGGACACAAACCCATCCCAGCTCAGAGCACTTGGGGTCATTGGCTCTGTGCTTTCGCACCTCTACCAAAGGTAATTATAAATAATAACATTATTACTGAACATATTACCATATCGTAATGCAAGTATGTTTACCTTAACTTAGTTATCACTACATGTTGATGGGTCCACCTTCTCCTGTCCGGCATCCTGAATTGCCACTTCCTCTTCCTGGCACAAGAGAAAAACTAAGGTGAAATGTCTGGCAGGGCTTAACGTCACCCTCGTCCAAGCCTATGCCAGGGCTATTTATATTTACCCACCACAGGCATTTTTATGCACAATATAATAGCGTTATTTCTATCTACTCATAAATACGAGGATAGTTTGTATGTATATCCGCGTGTGTTCGTTTTTTGAGCGTTTAACTGGGCTGTTTTCGACAGGAATGGACTCTTTCGACTCCTTTCTACAATGCCGCGCTGACAGTGACAGGCTTACTTTTTTCAAGTTCACACATTTTTCTCTCTGCACGTTGCGCGCATTCAAGTATTATTACAAATATGTGCATATAAACCAAAATGTCGATTGTATGTGCATTAATATTAATGATGATACTAAGGGCATTTAAGGCAATTATTTCCATTCGTGATATTTCATTCGTGCGGTCACTAAAACTTTCACTCACTGACCAAACCGACCCTCTTAGAGCAGAGCTCATTAACTTCTCACTCACTGACCACACCCATGGACCTAGCTTCATACCGGCAAGAGTCCATTAACCTCACAGCTTCTCACTCACTAACCACTGACACCCATGGACTCTCATACCGGCAGAGTACTTGGGAGGATGGAGGGGGGGGGGGGGGGGGTCCGGTGTCGTCGGTTTTAGTTGCAATTGTTAATATGAACATGCCACAGATACAGGTAAACCTTTATACGTGCGTACTAGTACTATACGCGTATGAAAGAAAAAAGTACAAGGACCATCTGTGCTACTGTATTGCCACTACCAAGAGATTGCTCAGTATAGTTAAGTTATGTTTTAAGCTACAGCTCTTGGCGGGACGCCACAGGAGGATGCAAAGATTGATCCAAGTACGCGAACCTCTTCATAAAACAGTCAACGAACGTGATTGGGTGATGTAGCATATTTAAATAATCAGCCTGTGATTTTTCACGGGTGCACGCTAGTGTTGCATATTAAATACTTCAATGCGCGCAATCTAATTGCAGGAACAGGAACACACAGAGAAAAAAAGTTGTGAAATACGCTCGTCACTGTCTGCGCATCGTAGAAAGGAGTTTAAAGAGTCCACTTGTATCGAAAACGGCCCAGCCAAACGCTCAAAAAACGAACACACGCGGATGCATAGTATCCGCGCATTTATAAATAAATACAAGAAACACTATTATAATGACATAAAATAATGTCTGTGGTGAGTAAACATCTCACTCCCGGCCAGAGATCATATCTCCGCTCTGGGTACTGTACTATATATGCCATGGTTACGTTAGTGTGATGTAATTAATACAAAGAGTTCCCAAACCCATTCGATAAAAAATACTGTTATACCCAATGCTGCATATATAATCTACCACCTGTTCTAACATACGTTTGCTATACGCATAACATGCCCGCACAATACAATTACTTCATGGAATTATTATTGTCAGCGAATCAGTAGTAACTACATGTTCTCGGCCTGTACGATGAGATTTGAGAGTGAACCGCAATAGCATTGCTTTAATCGCTAGTGCATGTGATGACATTATTACTTCCTGTACAGGCATGTAGATTTTGTGGCAAGCATGGTCGCTAAGGACGCGTTGCTATGTACTTTTGTGTGGGAGGTGGTCGTTCCTATTGGTTGCTAGGTACGCGTACCTAGAGGGAAGTATAATAAGTTACGCGTACCTAGCAACAATGACAGGCTTACTTTTTTCAAGTTCACACATTTTTTCAAGTTCACACATTTTTCTCTATGCACGTTGCGCGCATTCAAGTAATGTTACAAGTATGTACATTAAAAAGTCATTGCATGTACGTTAATATGAATGGTGATACCCAAATGAAAAATGCCTCTCATAGTAGTTATGTAAATTTACTCTTATATGGGACAAAAATTGAATTCAATTACAATTTCGAGCCTTCAGTGTTTTTTTCTTTTTTTTTTTTTGTTTCCCAACAATCTCAAAACCAAATTATTGCTGTCTGTGGACCTCGAAGTGGCTGAATGGAGGGCATTATCCAACCCTTTGACAAAGGGGATGGAACCACTCTCTGCCTAGCGGCTATAGCCCCTGCATTGCCACTGCCAATCTCATTGAGAGGGATGTGTGGCCGCCCAAAAGGAAATGGCCCTCTTCTGTACCCAGATCCAAAAAAGGAAAGGCAATTCATACGTTTAGGCGCAGCGATATTGATAACTTCATCTTGCACGTTAGGGTTACAGTGATATTGATTAACTTCACCTTGCACGTTAGGGTTACAGTGATATTGATTAACTTCACCTTGCACGGGATAAATGATGAACTTAGCAGTTCACATGCATAATATGCCTCAATTGTATTAAGCAATATTGCAAATCAACTAATCGAGCCATTATAATCAATTGGTAAAATAATCCTTGTTTCATCGGTCGCGATTTTAATGTAGTACCTACATATTAATACAGAGCGAATTTGGAATTTTTTTTGCCCCTTATAGGTATAACAGCGAGCACGTGAGCAGCTAGCCCTTACAATTTTGTCTCTCGTGCCATCACCATTGGCTTTTTCAAAGCAAAATTTTTAATGCAGTCCTCTTGCAACACGAAGGATGTTCGGACTTACGCAGTTATCATGATGATATGCGTAGCTACTGTTGCATTCTGGATCGTGATACCAGCTCTTGGATACAGCCTCCCAAAACGCGTATGTTACAGGTTTTTTTTTTCTTTTTTTTTTTGTGGTGGCGCATTATGTCCACGCTCGTGCTTCTATAGGTATCTACTGTAGTTCCAAAGCGATATTGTACTTCAGAACGCGTGATCACATATGCGTACAGCGATACTCCCCCCCCCCCCCCCCCCCCCCCCCATATCGTTAACTGAGTTTACAGACATTGGAGGTTGCGTGGGTTTACGCACAAAAACGCTTCTAGCGTTCGCACAAAATGAATATAGAGAGAATTAAAAAAAAAACAATTTAGGACTATAGAGTTGACGCTATAGTTACGTTTACGCTAGAATATACCCTCTTGCTAGTCCAAAAAAGGCAAGTAAGTATGCTTGTTTGTTTAAAATATATTTCCAGCCATAATGCTCTCATGATTTTCATAAACATGCCGAACGCATTGTCGTGTGTTGGGATTAGATGTTTGTTATTTAAGGACATGGATGGAAGCTTAGCTTTCGGCGGATTACATGAAAAGCATGTTTTTCACACAGGTACACGTACGTAACAGGCATATGATTACAGTACAGCAGATGGAGCAGTGTACACTATGTTAATGTACATGTACATTAAGATCACTTGCGTGAAACTCCTTCCTTGATAGTCAATCATTGTAATGGGTCATATGAATTACATGTTTCTCATCCTTCTAAAAAAATTTAGGCTGGTGGAGGCATTTTATTATTAAGTTATAGAATAATGACCAGTCTTTGTGCGTATAAAAATGCAAAAGGAGAAAGAGATGCTTACCCACCACACCTCCACCACACCACTCCTCCACCACACCACTCCTCCACCACACCACTCCTCCACCACACCACTCCTCCACCACACCACTCCACTACCACACCACTCTTCCACCACACCACTCCTCCACCACACCACACCACTCCTCCACAACACCACTCCTCACTCTTCCACTGTACATGCAGTACACAAAAGATTGATACTAAATTACAACTGCTGGGGGGGGGGGGGGGGGGGGGGGGAGAGGTCATTGCTATGCTAGAACTGATTGCTATGTTAGAACTGCTGGGGAGGGGGGGAGGTCGTTGCTATGTTGGAATGATGTAATAGGTGGGTAAGGCAGTATAGAAGCAATTCTCTTTAGTGTTGCTCATACTTCTCCCTCCCCATTTCAATATGGGCTAGTTACATCCGTTTAGGGCTTGTCTATAGTCAGTTAGTACATTCTCGCATTGGAAGTGAAAAGTGCTCTACAATCCATAGACCATTGTGTATATGACAACAAAATGGTTTTCAGAATGAAAATAAGCATAACTGAGAAAAGTGTGAAGTATGTGTCAATAAAAGAGATGCAGTGTCATCCTGGGAAGGTTGGTGGCCATGTTTTTTGGAGCCATCATTCTGTTACTAGTTCTGTAATGGAATGGGGACTCCAGAAAACATGGCAGCTGACCTTCCCTGGATGACACAGTGCACCCACATGAGGCCATCAGCATCAGTAGGTGTGTGCTGGTCTCCTCTGAGGAAGAGTTAGTTTAGTAACTTATGTGCCTCATGTTATAGGTCATTATGGTAACACAAAGTAGGTCTGTGTATGCCTGGGGACTAGAGCACTGGTTATACATGTTCCTTTTATAGAGTAGTTACATCATACAACAGCTAATTATGCATGTGAGATGTCATGTGAGAACATGTGAGATACATGTGAGATACATGTTAGAAGTCATGAGAGGGCATGTAAGAGTGAAGGGTCATACTATTGGTCATGAAGGCTCTGACTACATCAACGCAAGCTAAGTTTAAAATGTTGACACTATGTGGGTTTGTGTACAATACTTTAAGCCTTGTTTACACTTCATGTTGTAAGTTTGCATTTGTATGGGTTCTCTGTATTGGTATTAAAAGTTTTGACTTTTAGCTTAAAGAATTTCCAGGAAGGGGTGGAGGAGGGAGAGGGGAGGAGGGAGAGAGGGATGTGTAAGAAATGGTCCATAAAGGTTAGTGCTCTCTGTACATGATATCAATAGCTGTTGTATGGCCGTAATTTGTTGGGATACGCAAGGTCAATTGCACCCACCATACCGATGTGACGTCTATGACTGTACCCATATGGGATCTCCATGCATGCTAAGTTACTCCCGTGGACCCCTCCACACCAAGATACACAAGGCATCCACGCATGTTATCGTGCATTCAATACACAGCACTCCGAAACCGGGCCCTGTGGACTTCAGAAATACCAGGGATACCTTTGCAGAGATGAAATGTACAACAGAACGTTGTGCATCACACCCCAGCACCACTACAAAATGGAGGTGGAGGTGGCAAAGGTTGTCGCAAGGTTGAACGGAACGGAATGTTATCAATTTGTGAAGTCAAGTGCTTGTGAGTTTTACTTCGGATTACTTCAAATCGAGGCCAGCACCTGTAGCAACTGGTGCGAGAATATGAATTCTACAAGCAGGGCGTTTGTACCAGCCACGTTGAAATGTGATGGTGAGGATATATTAATATTCTAGTGCACGTATAAGTAACTATATGTGTGTTGCCCTTAACATTAGGTGACACCCATGCAAACATTGAACAGAAGAACTGCTCTAAGTCTTTTTACTATGATGCCACCTCAGGATTATGCAAGCCAACATGTGATGTGGACAGAGGGACCCTCGGCGATGACCTCATTTACGTATTTATCCCCATTGGGATGATGGGATATTCCGTAGCCTTCCTCGCTGCCTGCTTTAACCACAAGATTATGTATGCTTTTAAGGGTTTCTATTGTGTCTTCATTGGCCGTTATCCTAGCCACCTTAAACATACATGCAGGTTTAGGTTTCCGTCGATACTATTGATATACTGGTTGGCGGCTGCGCTGGTTTATGATTCTGGGCGCCTAGTCCAGTGCTGTGCATCAGATGATTACTTCGAGAACGGCGACAACCCCGGCGTTCTCTGCATTGCCCAAGGTAGGTTTCTTAATCCAGCACTTAATATTTGCATTGGCTGTTATTACTCCGTAGACCTGATCTTGTACTTCGTTGCCTGTCTCCTCATACTATTTCCACTGTTTCACACAATGGTACTCTTTACGAAAGTCTGGTTTCCTGTTCGTTCAAAGAATTATTTGGCCACTTACCATCACCGTATCCACTTTGGGATTGCCCTTCTATCCCTGATACTACCTTGGATTGGCGTGGGAGCCATTGCTGCTACCACCAGTGAAAGTGAAGCATCTTACACATTTCTACCACTGTATGGCTGCTGTGGCCTGATTTCTTCGTTATTGGGCCTCATTGTGTGGAAACTGGTAAAACATGGAACACCAGATGATACGGTAAGCTCATGCAATTACTTGCATATCTATATACAAGCGTTGTAAACGGTACCTGTTAACCATCAGAAACAGCTTTCTTTGAAATGCAAAGCCAACTGCACGCCAGAAGTAAAGCTTACTGCAGTCCTGCTGTTTGTAGTGATTCTCTTTATCACCACCACCATTCGACACATTTTAGATACTTACAAAACTCATGAATACATTTATGAATATTTCATCTGTGAATCTTCTGGATCCCAGTCATGTGAATTACACAGGAACGGATACGTTGCTACAATAAATGTTTTCGATGCTTTTCACAATGCAACCTTCAGTCTTTCATCCTACGTAGCCCTCATATACATTATGCCCTTCCACATAATCAGAAAAAAACTAAAGCACTTTCAAAGCGAGAGCAAGCAAACCGTGCAGAGAACAAATTTCACCCTCACGAGCAAAACAAGTGACGTGGACCTAAAGGGTTAAAGTGAATTGAGCACTGTGAGTGTAATTAGGGTTATTCATTGATTAATTTGTTTATTTCTTTACAGCAAGGGAGGGGCTGAACTGACATGTCAGTGGCAGAGAAACGTATGTGTGACATGTTTGCAAGTTGCTGTGGGATATGCTACATATAATGAATGTTAGCAACTGACAGACTTTGTAGTAACTTTTTTTTTTTCAGTGACTATATTTTCAAAGGATTATAATCATGAATGAACAATAAATGGGACAGTGTCAGCAAAATCACCCTTCTGGGTAGTTTTTCAAGTTTTAAATTTTTTAAAAATTTTCCGTGAACTTCAAAGAGCTCCTTACGCATCCAAATTTGGGCTAACGTCGTCACTGAATTTATAATTAGCCATACATTTCAATGCAAGCATCACTTTTCTGTTGCTTGTCCTGGAAAATTTGAAAAAGTATCACAAGGGTGATTTTGCTGGATGCTGTCCCAAATAAAATATTTATCAAGTGCTCAATTGACTCATACAAAATAGGACATAGCCTTAGCAGAAATGCATCTTCTTTGATCTCCTTCATCCTTACCAGAGGGCATCACTGATCTCCTTCATCACAACCAGAGGGCATCTCTGATCTCCTTCATCCTTACCAGAGGGCATCTCTGATCTCCATCATCCTTACCAGAGGGCATCTCTGATCTCCTTCATCCTTACCAGAGGGCATCTCTGATCTCCTTCATCCTTACCTAAGGGCATCTCTGATCTCCTTCATCCTTACCACAGGGCATCTCTGATCTCCTTCATCACAACCAGAGGGCATCTCTGATCTCCTTCATCCTTACCAGAGGGCATCTCTGATCTCCTTCATCCTTACCACAGGGCATCTCTGATCTCCTTCATCCTTACCAGAGGCATTTCTGATCTCCTTCATCACAACCAGAGGGCATCTCTGATCTCCTTCATCCTTACCAGAGGGCATCTCTGATCTCCTTCATCCTTACCAGAGGGCATCTCTGATCTGATCTCCTTCATCCTTACCAGAGGGCATCTCTGATTTCCTTCATCAATACCAAAGGGCATTTCTGATCTCCTTCATCCTTCATCCTTACCAGAGGGCATCTCTGATCTCCTTCATCCTTACCAGAGGGCATCTCTGATCTCCTTCATCCTTACCACAGGGCATCTCTGATCTCCTTCATCCTTACCAGAGGGCATCTCTGATCTCCTTCATTCTTACCAGAGGGCATCTCTGATCTCCTTCATCCTTACCACAGGGCATCTCTGATCTCCTTCATCCTTACCAGAGGCATCTCTGATCTCCTTCATCACAACCAGAGGGCATCTCTGATCTCTTTCATCCTTACCAGAGGGCATCTCTGATCTCCATCATCCTTACCAGAGGGCATCTCTGATCTGATCTCCTTCATCCTTACCAGAGGGCATCTCTGATTTCCTTCATCATTACCAAAGGGCATTTCTGATCTCCTTCATCCTTCATCCTTACCAGAGGCATCTCTGATCTCCTTCATCATTACCAAATGGCATTTCTGATCTCCTTCATCCTTCATCCTTACCAGAGGGCATCTCTGATATCCTTCATCCTTAACAGAGGGCATCTCTGATCTCCTTCATCCTTACCAGAGGGCATCTCTGATCTCCTTCATCCTTAACAGAGGGCATCTCTGATCTCCTTCATCCTTACCAGAGGGCATCTCTGATCTCCTTCATCCTTACCACAGGGCATCTCTGATCTCCTTCATCCTTATCATAGGGCATCTCTGATCTCCTTCATTCTTACCAGAGGGCATCTGATCTCCTTCATCCTTACCAGATCTTTGATCTCCTTCATCCTTACCAGAGGGCAACTCTGATCTCCTTCATCCTTACCAGAGGGCATCTTTGATCTTCTTCATCATTACCAGAGGGTAACTCTGATCTCCTTAATCATTACCAGAGGGCATCTCTGATCTCCTTCATCCTTACCAGAGGACATCTTTGATCTTCTTCATCATTACCAGAGGGCAATACTGATCTCCTTAATCATTACCAGAGGGCATCTCTGATCTCCTTCATCCTTACCAGAGGGCAACTCTGATTTCCTTCATCATTACCAAAAGGCATCTCTGATCTCCTTCATCCTTCATCCTTACCAGAGGGCATCTCTGATCTCCTTCATCCTTAACAGAGGGCATCTGATCTCCTTCATCCTTACCAGATCTTTGATCTCCATACTTACCAGAGGGCATCTCTGATTTCCTTCATCATTACCAAAGGGCATCTCTGATCTCCTTCCTCCTTCATCCTTACCAGAGGGCATCTCTGATCTCCTTCATCCTTAACAGAGGGCATCTGATCTCCTTCATCCTTACCAGACCTTTGATCTCCTTCAACCGTACCAGAGGGCAACTCTGATCTCCTTCATCATTACCAGAGGGCATCTCTGATCTCCTTCATCCTTACCAGAGGGCATCTTTGATCTTCTTCATCATTACCAGAGGGCAACTCTGATCTCCTTAATCATTACCAGAGGGCATCTCTGATCTCCTTCATCCTATACCGGAGGGCATCTTTGATCTCCATCATCCTTACCAGAGGGCAACTCTAATCTCCTTCATCATTACCAGAGGGCATCTCTGATCTCCTTTATCCTTACCAGAGGGCGCTTGATCATCTTTAGTACCAAATGGCTGCTTCATCGCACCATTGATTCTCTTTGGCTTTGATCTTTGGATATTGTATCTGCTGCTCTCGCACAGATGAATTAAAATCACAAGGTGGCAGCAATGCTTATAGAATCTCAGTTGGCCAGGTGGTGAGTATTAACTAGGCTCCATGTGGGTGTGTGGGTGGGTTGAGTATCAACTAGGCTCACCATTATATAAACGAATTGTGGCTGTCAGTGTTGACATGTTCATGCTATACTGTGATGTTATGAGGCCTGCACTCAGGTTAGTAGGAGTTATTGAGTGTGTGGGGGATGGTGGGGGGGGGTGAGGTGGAGGGGGGGCAACTGATTCTCGTTGGCAGGTTAATATATATGATGTCATGGAGATTTGGGGAACGTTATGCTAATAATAAAAATACATACTATGGAAAGGCCAGGAGAATAGTTAGTTAATTGATCCACGTAATATTGCCCACTGTCTCAGGAGAAGGGAAGTTTTAACTTCCCATGCATGCATGGATATGGTCTCAGAAAGGCATTGAATAATGACCCTGAACTCTATAGAAATTCATTTAGTTTTTGTCATGCGTGCTATACATACCGTTTACAATAGCTATAGCCTTTAAAGTGGATTGGGCATGTGAATGTGACACAGTATTCGTTTAACTGAGGCACCATTGTTATGCCCTGCACAGGAGTGATATACACCTAAAACACTCAATGGAGAACAATAACCTGCAGAATGCTTTGCAGATTAAGTTACAGGAAATCAGTACTTCACATTATTCAAATAGATAGAATACATTGAAATACAGAGTACACTTTATTGAGATCTTCGAAAATGATGTACTCCTCACACATAGCATCACTATGTGCATCTCTTTTTGTAACTGTGCCCTTTTAGGTGGGAAGTGGCCTTAATAATTAAGGTTGTGACAAGGAAGTTTGAAAGTTGAAGCACCCTTTCATGCTTTCAGAATTTTACTACTATGTTTTTCAACTCTGTGTTCCTCAATCCATGACGAATTATGCATATTGCTGTATTAATATGTGCTGCTGGGCAACCAACACAATACTGGCAGTCAGTGTGTGTGTGTGTGTGTGTGTGTGTGTGTGTGTGTGTGTGTGTGTGCGTGTGTGTGTGTGAGTGTGTGTTGTGTGTGTGTTTGTGTGTGCGTTTGTGTGTGTGTTTTTGTGTGTGTGTTTGTGTGTGTTTGTTTGTGTGTGTGTGTGTTTGTGTGTGTGTGTGTGTGTGTGTGTCATATGTATTGTGTGCGTCTGTGTGTGAGTCTGTGTGTGGAGTTTACTGACTGAAAAATATACACACACAACACACACACACCACTCACATGCATATGCATATGCAATGTCAATGATTTAGTTATCACGCCAAGTTGCATTTCATCATCGCGAGGTAATAATTCTATACAACCATGTTTGGCAGCCAGAGAACACTTACAACGCTTTGAAATCATTCGTCATCATGTCATTGAGAATTTCATCACCTCATGCAAATGCAGTGTGGCTGACAATCATGACAAAAGAGGGTTTTAATGCATTCATTGCGAGACGCGGTTTATGGATGTTAGCGGGTTGTACCAAAGTAAATGCCCCTGCAGTGTATACCGAGGCACGTACGGACCATCTTCCGGCCGGTTCAACCACCAATGCAGTCCAAGAGACATAAAAGGGTCTGGCAAAATTATTAATTGTAAAGGACGCGTAATTGGAATCGAATTGCTCGTCGAGTGCAATTTGTTTTTCAAATTCTTCTTTTGACGCATGGACCTTTGAGGTTGTAATATAATATCCTGGTGTGTATTTACTTCGAGACTTTCCCTTGGCAGCTAGCGGTATACGGGGACCAGTATACAGTTTGTTATTATTATTATTATTATTATTTTTAATGCACAATACTTGTTACAAGAATACATAGATATTATTAAGTACAACTAAACTACTGGCAAGTTAGGAGGGTGGAAGCTCCCTGGCCAGGATGGCTCTCGCAATGGACCGAACCAGGACCACATTCAACCGGCCATAAATTTCAGCCACAACTACTGCCTTGGGGGAGGACTGGTAAGTGGCTAGGAAGGATGCCAGCCTGGAGAAGGTATCATGTGCCTGCTTGCCCCAATTGCCATAAGTCTCCACTGCCAATGGGATGCAGGACCAGCCCAACACTTGGCACTTGGGTCCATTGGAGTGAAGCTTATTATTATTCTTATTTTGAAAGCGGGATACCTGCGGTTTCTGATTTCATCGGCGCATATTTATGGCAAATTGAATGAAGACATGTTACAAAACTACATCCTCACAACTGCCTTGTTGCAGTAATTGGGTGAGGGTTGGGGGGGGGGGGGGGGGGGATGGGGGGGAGCCGCTTTAGTTTCGTTTTTACGTGACTGTGTGTTCTTTTGGGAGCCCACTACACAATCAGAATAACGGGGCCTTTATCTCACGTGATCAACTATATTTTATCCATCCGGGTAAATTGCACCACACAGGATATAATATCCGGAGTGGGCTTTCTTTTGAATAGGCAAGGCCTAGCTGTGCTGGGAGATTACAAGGCGAGAGGGAAGACCTGTTGGAGGGGGATGGCATAATATAAGTAGATCTCTTTTTCCACCTCTCATTAACCTAGCTTAATTGAACGAAAAACTGTATAATGTACCCAGCGCTTGCCGGATCACGTGTACATTTTTAGAAATCGTGCGTATATATAGCGGTTGTCTTTGCAACATTGCTCCACAAACACCCGAGAACAAAGATGCTCTCAACTACGTCCATACTTGGCCTTGTTTTGATCGCGCTTTATACACGAGGAGGTGAGTACATGCGAGCCGCGTTACGCAATTGCGAGAGAGTACCGGCGAGAAGCCAACGATCGCGGTGCACGTATGGGTTATAGTCTTTTTTGAAACGAGGTAACAGGGCTGGTGTACAAACCCTTGGCTTGTTTCAAAATCTGATCCGCATATGCATATATACTTATATCATTTTAAATATCCTGCTCATTTTAAAAATAAAATCGCTGCGGCCATTCAGTCTTAGTGCGGCTGTTTTCTTGTTCCGAACCGCGCAGTCTAACATGACTAACCACGACTGCTGCGACATACCGCACGCTGCATCCAGGGATCTGTGCGGTATGCACATCGCAAAAAAAAAAACAAACAAAAAAAAAACCGTGTTTTAACGTTATGCATGTGTATATGCTGTTACTAATAATCAATACCCCATGCAGCTGTGCATGCATGTATCCCCCACTGGGAGGAGGAGTGTGTGTGGGCGTGTGTGTGTGTGTGTGTAGGTCATCAATTTCACGGGTGTCAGATAAGCATGCAAATGCATGCACAATTAGAAGTGTATATAATCCTATAGGTTTCTCACGTTCGATAAAGAGGCGAGTGCACACATATGTGTGTATATTCTGGTTAATGAGCTGTGTCGCCCTCCCTCCCAATTCCGATCCCTCTCCTCCACTCCTCTCTCATCCCTTCCCCCTCCCCATCCTCCTCCCCTTCCCCCTCTCCACCTCCCCAATTTAAAACCGCTTCCAATGCGTAGTCGCAGCCGATGTCAGCTGCTACGCTACACCGAATTGCGCAGCAGGGACCTCGAACGCTTCGGTCAGCCCAAGCCGTTGCTGTGTGGACAACGCTGCAGGACTCGCTTATAAGTCTTCTTTGGCCAGCGAAGGCTGTACATCCTGTTTAGGTGAGTGGCATAAGCGAGTCTTGTAGGAAAGAAGCAAAAAGCGTTTCCTCCTCATGCAGTGTATGGCTTCACGGTTACATTGGGAGACGGACGCGCCACAACCAGCGTCACCATACAGGAGGGGAGCCCTGCTTTGTCGGTGTTCTTTGGGTTACTAAAAGGCCGCTCCCCCCCTCCCCGTGCTGTGTCCTTCACGTCAAACCCTGGGACAGCAAGTAAGAATCCTGCATGCAAGCATGAAGCGCGGGGCGCGCAGCGTCACATATGCGTGCACTTGAAACGAGATTTTACACACTCGCAGAGGCGGGCGATTATTCAGCTTCTTACCCGTTACGGCCTATTATGATCCCGGGCCAGGGAAGCGGGATAACGGTGAAGTTATCAGCCAAGCAAAACAACGTGGCGCTGGATGGAGACAAGACGTTCCAACTATCTGCACAACTATCGTCGACATCATCGACCGAATTTGTAGCACCGTCCCTGAATGTGACCATTAGTAATACGGATGGTGAGAGGGAAAGGGCGGTGGAAGGGGGGGGGGGGGGGGGGGGGGCGGGGGAAGGGAAGGTGTATCAATCTAAGCCGTATGAAACACTATTTTGCAGTCATGAATATCAGCTTTTTGGCTAGCTCTATAACTACGGTGGAATCTGACGGGGGCGTGACCGTGAGGTTGCGTATAGGCGAAGTGGACTCTGCCATCCCCGTCGGACTGAAGGTGACTCCTTTGACCTTCGACGAGATGCGTGCCAGGAAATTACAACCTCCAGGTGATTGCGGTCCCCTTCCCTCTTCGGCAGAAAGTGAGTTAACGTTTATAGATGATCCTGCGAAGGTGGGGGAGGGGGGGGGGGGGGGGGATGGCAAATATATGGGCAGGTCCATTTTAGGCCAGGTGGAGGTGGTGAGATGTGACCTGCATTTGTACAATTGTGTGTAGCCCTCCCCTCCCTTTACATAATTAGGGTAAGGAACCCCCCCCCTCACCCTCCCACGATAAAAGTGCGGGGGCACTTGCCACCACCCACTGAGATAATGAATACAATCAAATGCTTAGCATAATTGCACTCTTCTTCTAATCTTATACCCTAAATTTGTGTCACAGCGCGCATTCATGCTGCCCTTTAACTACAATTCAATTCGCGCATGCAGCCTTTGCCAAGCGAAGTGACTTCTCCAGCACGCCTCACGTGGTCTACGTGACGACAGAGAAGGATATCTCTGTGAGGATCAACATCACGAGGGACGGTGTGCACGAGGCTGAGGAGGGTTTCGTGGTCATCGTTGAGCTGCTTGACCCAACGCTTAGCGGCCACGTGGACCTCTCAAACAGGAACATCACGTTGGTCAGGATTGTTGATAACGACGGTCAGTATTGGTGAGGGGGGGGTATCATTCCTGTGTAATTATACTTTCTACATGCATGACCCCCGACCGTGATGTAGTCCTCTACATTGACTTCGAGCAATCGGTGTACAATTTTACTGAAAAGTCCTATGACGCAGATTATCCGTGCGTAGTGAAGCTCGTTAAACTCAACGGCACCCGATCGGAGCAGACGATAAAAGTGGCCATCCGTGACGACTGCTTGTCGAGCGGCGGAAGGTGCAGCGCTCTCGGTTATTTCCCGAGAGTAGTGACCTTCGAACCGCACCAGGAGATTGTAAACATTCCCATCCGAATCATTAGTGACTCGGTGGTTGAGGACACTGAATACATCAACCTCTCCGCCGTGATATCTGATTCCGCGCTGAGCCCGCGCGTGAGAGTCGGTGGTGGCTCGTTCGCAACTTTGGCGGTATCAGACGATGACGGTAAGTTTTTAAATGCGATGCTGGTTATTGTAGTGTACAAATGATTTGTCTCCCTGCATTTATAGTCATTATGCTTGGCTTCACAACAAATTCATTCACCATTACTGAGGGATACTCCGTTTCCATATGCATCGGTATTGTTTATCCTACGAGTGGGTCTAATATAAGCGCGTCAATCTCTGTAAGCACGTCAATTGACGTAATTCCCAACACAGCAGGTATTATCTCATCTCGTCCCCAGCAAAGGTGACGTCAGCTAATTACGCATTTTGTTCTTTCCCAGATACTGAAGATATTGACGTCTCCTCCATGACGTTTGATCAGTTGAACAGTCAGAAGATGGCCTCATGCGTCAACCTGACAGCAATAAACGATTCCGTGTACGAAGGGAAGGAATCCATTAGTTTCAGGCTGACGGTCATGGGTAACGATAAAAGTCGTGTAGTGGTCACTTCGGACATTCTGGCTGTCTCTATAAGTGACAAAGACTATACTGAAGCGTGAAATACCTATTTTGCTGTCAACGTGACCAGCATGGAGCTTAGCTGAATTAATACTTTGGTGTGCAAGTTTTAGAATATATATAGTATATTATAATATCATAAGATTAAAGTGCAATCGTAAGTGTATGGTTCTGCGTGTGTGATTTTCAAGTTTTATCAGTACAGACCGATATTTGATCGCATGTATTATTTAATTTGAATGTCTCCAATGAATAATTATTAAGCCTAAATTAACGTCATTGTATCAAGGGCACGCATTGTAAGGCACCGAGGCAATATATTCAGACATCACTCACGGTTATAACGTTAATGCCTAATCTCTCAGCTGAAATTCCTCTCTTGTGAACACCTTGCATATGCAAGACCTCTAATACGGCAGACTAGTAGGACTGACAAGGCTCACCTTTAAGAATAATTAGTTGATTATTTCTTGGGTAATAAAAATCCGCTAACAAGTCTGCTGCATCTCATGTATAAACTACTCTCTGATTCAAGTGCTGCATGCAGATAAGCTGAACAGGAGAAGCGACACCAAGAATCCGCCGCTGTTCTCTTCTTTTAGACTTTTGCTTGCGTAGAGCAGAGCAGAATTTACTAGATCGCCACGTCGTCCGTCGGTTACGCTTTTCTGTTACCTGTTGCTACCTAATTCCGATTCGAACGATTAAGTACGACCATCCGAAATTTAAATTGATGCAATTGTGACCAAATATTTAAAGCAGGCTGAACTTTATCCTGCCGGGTACGGGCCGTGGCTAGAGCCTTATTGGCAAAATGTGCTCCCTTCATGGCCTCTAGCCTCTCCATGCAGGCTCCAGGACATTCTTTGAATTTTTCTATGTATTCGTAATTGATGTAGGGTAGCGTAGGTAGTGATCGCCACCTGCGATAACGTCAGGAGTGTTCGCCAACCCCCTGTTTATTCTACAGAGCAACGTTACTTGCGTAAAACTGTGTATGGTGCTAACTAAGGAGCCTATTAGGGTTGTTTTAAACTCATATAGAAAGCTCCAAACTTATTATTTTTGTTTTTATACGCTATTAAAAGTGCGGGTGGCGACTACTCCCCCCTGGCGAATATACCTGACGCTACCCTATATGTATTTGGTAGTGTTATATGTTTTTTATATAATTATTATTATACCATACATATACATATGATAAACTATAGGACTCATATGACGTATGAGTCAGCAAACTAAATAGAACTCTGAAACTTAGGCACAGGGGTCTGCCCTTGCAATTAGAAATGCTCTGGCATTCGAACGGACAAGGGATAAGTTCAGTCTGCTGTAGATGCTGTCAAGAATGGTGGATACGGTGGAATTATTCTGGACTGAAAGGTGGGATGCTAGTTTAGAGAGGCAAGTTGACCCCAGGGCACCGAAGGATTCAACTACAAGAGGTATGCAAAACTCCAGTTAATTTCTTCAAAACTACCCGAATTTTCTTGTAAGTTGCACTGTTTTGGTTGTACAAGGCTCTTGAAAAGTTGATGCATAGTGTCACAAAGGTGGCTATGAAATGCAATTACATCACTACCCCTCTTGCAAGTTAGAGCATGGTGAGCCTCAAGGGCCTTGGTCGGGCAAATGGCACACATAGAGCCCGGCTCACACAGCTAAATACCAAGCCACCATTTGATGGCAAACTGAGATTCAGATGGTGCTACATGTAAGCCTAAGGCTGGTAATGGGATTACACACAGCCAAGAGCTAGCATGTGGGGAAGAAACGAAGAGAAGTCGGGCTAGGTCAGCCAGGGTGCAGCATTGCAATATAGGGATTGAAACTGTTTGCCTTCCGGTTTCTGTGACAAAACATGTCGATGGGTGTGGATGATGTGAATGTTTGATGAAGGTGCTTCATTAGAAGAAACAAGGACATTATAAATGTTGGTAGCCTCGAGGAGGTATGGTGAGTTGGTGTGGTCAGGGAAGGTGGTGCTAATAGAGCTGATGTAAGCAGCAGAGCAATGGAGGAAAAGAGATTGGAGGCCCAAACCACCATGGGATAAACTCAGCATAGCTTGTTTCCAGGCTGGGCAGTGAGGTGACAAATCAATGGCAGTGCACTCCGTGAAGCAAGGTCTGCATATGTAACAAGAATGGGATTGAATCAAATTTGGAGGTGTGGTACGTGCAATGTGCGTGAACCTGAATAATGCAGCACACTGGCAAAGGAGAGCTAGGGCAATCTGGGGATCCTCTAGTTTCTGCAGTTGGAAGTCTCACAAAAGCTCTTGTCTCCGATTGGTGACCCAAGAATGAAAAAATTGGGGGTGTTGGAAGATGTAGTGATAGCATTATGAAAGCCGGGTAAGGGATTTTTGTTTAGCAAAAAAGTTCGCCTTTGCTGAAGTTATAATTCCGATGAGGCAGGATGAATTATGAAAGAGAATAGAAGTGGATAACCTTGCTGCACACCTGAGATGGATGACAGGCTACCCAGTGGATGTCAAAGTTTTGTGTGATGACCAAAGCACCACGACACCCAGGGAAGGAGATCAGGGAAATAGGAGTGGCATTGATCGAGTATGCAGCTTGTCTTGAAACGTTGTTACAGGCATTGCGAAGATCTACCTTTAGGACCACAAAGTCATCATGGTTCCAATGGTGGTCAACACAAGCTCGTAATGAGTGAATCAGCTTCACCTCAAGTTGTTGTGGGCTGAAGTAATCAGCGGCCTTGTTTTTAACCATGGCACATAAACATCTACTGGTTAATCGACACATCACTTCACCCATGGCAATAGGTCTAACATCACAGTCAGGATCCTTGGATTTATTGATGGCTATCACTATCAAGGATTCTCCAGCTAGGTGAATGGTGATTTCTGCTGAAACCTTGCCACTGGCCAACAGGTTCGCTACACTTAAAAGCACCTTGGTCACTGAATTTGGCAGTGTGGCTTCCAGAGCATCAAGGATGTGTTGAATTCTTAACCCAGAGGGGACGCACACTGTGTCTTTGGGGAAAGAGTGTATTATGGACAAAATGTCGAAATCGGCAGAGAGGATGTTAGGTGAGCTCTGAGATAAGTGATCCATGGGAATTGTAAGGGGAGGAGAGTGTGGATGTTTAGATTTCAGAGCCTCCCATGTCTTGCGAGAGTTAGCAGCAATGTCATTAGAGCACAGCATTCAACAATCCTTACCAAAAGGCCCTCCTGAGCCAGGGAGATGGAGTGGGAAAGCTGCCTCCCAAAAGTCACACAGTTTGCGGATTGATGTATGTTTGGATTTATTGATGGCTATCAAGATCCTCCGCAGCTAGGGGAGTGGCGATCTCTGCTGGAACCTCACCACGGGCCAACAGGTTCACTTCAGTTTCAGCCCCCTTTGCAGGTTCTTGGATATCTACTATTCCCTCCCCAGGTTTGAACTTACATTTGGATCAGCAGAATGTCAGATGGCTCTCAGATGGTGGCTTGGTCTGAACACAGCAGGAGGTTCCTGTTGCCCTTTTTGCATGTGTGTGTGTTGCGTGTATGTGTGTGTGTGCGTGTGTGCATGTGCATCAGTGTATATGTGTGTGTATGTGCATGTGTGTATGTGTGAGTGTGTGCGTGCGTGTGCATGTATGTATGTGCATGTATGTATGTGTGTGTGTGTGTGTTCTTTTAACTGTTTGCAAGTGCTGAATTTGGCCACACGCCTTTCTGGCTGTTGGCATGGGCAAAGATACCACATGTCTTTCAGACTTTTGGCACGGGCAAAGATAAGTGAACTTCGGTTTCACTTTAAAGCTGCTCACAACTGATGATAGTATTTAGGGCATAAAAATAATCTTGAAGTGATTTTTTGGTTAAAATGTAGATGTGAATTTCTATATGGCTCACATAATCCACAAATGTAACTATACAGCAAGAGTACTTCATCTTGATTATATATTTGAATAAACACAGACAGGTTGAATAAGCTCATCAATAGCAAGTATCCTTTTCCTTTGATGAAAGCAATGATGTAATTAGAAATCCAAAGGCTCCATATTCTAACCACATGTCCTCGTAATAGATAGCAAATGGTGCAACTGTGTCAGGATGTTTAGATAGTAACTCTTCAATATCTTTAGACTCAAGGCCTTTGAGCAGTGATGGCATGAAGTATAGTCATCCTTAAAGTGACATATAATTCCTAGGTGTAGGAGCAACTTAATCAAATCTTGTGCCTTAAGCATTGATGGTTTGTATAATTGTGGCTAAAATCTAACTCAAATAGTGATTGAAATTATTCTGTTTTGGCGAGCTTCTATTCAATACTGTGAGAACAATCTATGCCATACCTTATACGCGTATTTTATTATACATGTGATAATATTGAGAAGTGACTGAGGGATTACAAACACCACATCGGGAAGCAGTTGGACAGTACAAAGGTGTTTGCCTATGTCAGCCACGCACACGAGCACCTCACTTGTCACTTACACTTGCTTGAACAGGCTCCTTTCTGAATGGTGTCAATATTGGCCTACTAATAGAAATTCCGTCCTCACTTGGGTTGGCATTGGTACGTACTATCGAGAACATAGCACATTATAGTGTGCATTGACAAACAAGAGCAGGGTGTGGGAATGAGCAAAAAGCCCATGAACATATTCTTTTAAAAAAGTCATTGCACATTTCTTCACTTCTACTACATCTCCAACCAAACCATGATAAAAAGATTACCAAAGGGTATGCAAATAATAAGTAATCTATTTTGGACAAGTGATCAGGTGGCTGGAGTCTGATTCCATACTTGAACAAATTCAGTAAACTCAGACTTCCAGCAGAGGAAATGCTCAATTGAGGTTGACGAATACATTTACCATTCCCCACTGCCATCAGTATCTTAGTTACTGTTAAAAGATGAAGATGCCAACACAAACACCCCCGAATGCAACGTAATATCGTAACACATATGTGTTATATCAATGGTTTTATTGAGGCTCTGGATCATCAGCACGACCACATTGTTCGTAATCTAATACCTTACGGGAAATCCGAGAATCGCCAGCGATAATGCTGGCGATATCGCCCCGTGTGTCAGCCTAAAGTGATAAAATCAATGTAATAATTATGATAAACTTCGTCATACAAACATTCGCCCATATTGAAATTGCGTGATGCCCAGGCCAAGGCTAACATATTTCTTTGAGTTTGCACGATATCTCTTTCAATTTCTGCTGTCATGACCAATCGCAAGTTCCTTTGAAGTTTGGAACAAGGCGGCACCCAAACTGCAGTGCATTTGACGAGTCCCCATACAGGAAGGGGGTCTGAACTACAACTTGTTCTCTTCCACCAGTTCTTAGTTGCACCAGTTCTTCTTAGTTACAGCTGCATGGGTTGGGACACTTTGCCACCAGTAAAACACCAGAGATATGGCACCCTAGTGAAGCCTCACGGGGGCCCTCTGACAAAAGTTGCCCCCAGGGCCCCCGTGCTTCCTACCCCACTGACACCAGTCAAATACATGCAACACACAGTCCAGTTACATGCATGCGTGCAAAACACATCAGTGACATGAGGCCTTTGGACATGACCATGTAGAGGAGACCATGGGATTCGATATGAGCATACAGTGAGTCTGAAAAGACATACTACCATTTTTGTGCTGATACAATTATGACCACTAAAGAATTTTCCTGCAGAAAGATATGGCGAGTTTGAACCCAAGGGGTATCGGACATGTAAGCGCTGCAACGAAGCTAATGTAAGACTCCAAAATGTATCTTACCATAGAGAAATGGTGTAGTATGAAGTGTTCAAAATAGGAAGTAAATAGCCTTACCGTTTGTAAGTTATAGAGATGCAAGCTAATGCTAGACTCCAAAATGTATCTTACCATAGAGAAATGGTGTAGTATGAAGTGTTCAAAATAGGAAGTAAATAGCCTTACCGTTTGTAAGCTATAGAGATTCAAACGAGAATCATTTTAACAACTTTTGTATACAAATATATATACATGTATATAGCGATGGGTCATTTTGAACTGTCCCAGATATTTACGTTTAGTTATTATTGTTATTACTAGAAGTGAGTAAATAAATTAATACACAAAAATACACAACTATGACTGGACAGCTGAATGTCAACCTAAAGCTATAAGCTGGGATGTCAGAGCTCATGTGATATGCTCGGGATAGCAGTGCCCTTGCATTTGCTATGACCATACATGTGGAGCAATTAATCTAGCAGCCAGATGAGAGGCAAGGTGCAAAAGATGAAATGAAGGCGAGCTTCTGCTCTAGAGTGATATGAGCAATCACCACTATGCCAGTTCGATCATACCCTACTCCTCCCATTCATGGTAAGAAGTATGGTATATCAAGTGCATAATGCATGGAGTATTTTTGTTAGGTCTTAGAGTATGGGGTGGGGGGCAATAAAAAAACCTGTATGGACCCCATTATAAAATAGCATAGCTATTGAAAAGAGGATTAAAAAATACAATACAATATTTGTTCAATTCTTTATAATACATTGGTTATCTAATGAGGCATATCACTGGACTGCCTGGTTGGGCTGTTTGCTACATCCCTCAGGTGGGGTTTAGGCAAGGATAGTATATCAGTCCTACTTAGCAAATTACACTCATGGTGAAGTGTTGTTAAGTTGACCTTTCATCTTTGAAAATGCTTGTGAAATTTCCACCTTGGTGTGAATTGAGCCACTGACCTTGCACTGTGATACACTGGTGTAACCACTATGCCAATCTGACCATCCCCTACCCCCTCCCATTTAGGGAAAGAGCCATGCTTTATGGGACATCACATGCCATAAAAAGGGATGCAAAATTGGAAGTAATCACAAGGACAGTTGATATCACACACACACACACAATTTAAAATTAATATTGGAGGGACAGTATAATAATACAACATTTAATAATGATGCTGGCGATGTGCAAGTTTAGGGCACAAATGACTTGTGATGAGGTCACTGATGCGGTGTACTTACCAGGCCATCCTTACATAGTGGATTCACAAGGATAGTGACAACGTTCTTCACTTGCAGTGCTTTCCTTCTGATTAGAAGAGAAGAAGTTATAACTATTCGTACGTGGTCCAATCTGCACATGCACTGATATTGTGATATGATGTGTGATGCAATGATTACATCACACGCACATTAAACATTACATACACCACACATTACACGTACACCCCACATATCACACACCACACATTACACGTACACCCCACATATCACACACCACACATTACACGTACACCCCACATATCACACACCACACATTACACATACACCCCACATATCACACACCACACACTGAGCTTCAACCATGACTCTCTCCCGGTACTGCCTGAAGTCCTGCACGAATGGAAACCACAATGCAAAGAAGTGTTCCATGGTGACAGCGCTCTGTCCAGCAGATGGCTTTGCACAGTAGTAGTCCACCAGGTGACCAAATTGAGCCATGCAATGCTTCAGGTCCCCGTCTGCTTTATGCATACTCCGCTGGGTTAAATACAGCAACCAATGGTGCGTTAACAAATAATGAATGTTTATGAAAGGAATAAAATATATCACCTACCTGCCTAAATATATACAGCACAGCTATTTTAAACACTCATAGACACCAGTGTATAGTATAAAATAGTTAAAAAACAAAAAAAGGTGAAATAGATCCATGAGCTCTTGTCACGTCATGCTAAGATGATCACGCACCATCACGATGTGTTCATGCATATTAGCTAAATGTAACCACACCACCTCTCTAGAGTTAACCACACCCACCTCACTAGAGTTAACCACACCCATCTCACTAGAGTTAACCACACCCACCGCATTAGAGTTAACCACACCCACCTCACTAGGGTCCAGAACAGGGCTATATGCTCTTCTATGGAATAACTAATATGGCCGAGGGATTACCTGTGCCAATGAACTGGTCCATCTTATCCTGAAATGGCTGCTGGTGTTCAGTAGGAGTGTGTCACTACATACAGGACCTTGTCTGAACACTCTGGTGATAGAGTATGGAGGAGTGTGGAGGAGAGGGAGGGAGTGGAGTGGGAGAAGGGATGATGAAATTAGATAAACAGCTATAGATTAACACAACATCTCCTGGCTATCTCACCCCACTGCTGGGGTACGACAACTTGCTATGTATAATTGCAAACAGACATCTCCCATAACACCCCATGTGTGCAGACATCTCATATAACACTACATGTGTGCAGACATCTCATATAACACTCCATGTGTGCAGACATCTCATATAACACTCCATGTGTGCAGACATCTCATATAACACTACATGTGTACAGACATCTCATATAACACTCCATGTGTACATATCATGTAACGCTTTTCAGTAGTTTTTATAATGAAATATGAGCTTAATTTTTGAGATTTTATTTTCTCCATCTTGAACTGAAAAATAAATTTAATCTTTTGGATAATCTGCAGATGGTGCGCTTAATTTAATTTAAGTATAATTAATAAGTGGTACCAACAATAAGGTTGAGTAAAACTGCAAGCCAAAACACCAATACCAAGGTAACTGAATGTGCAGTCCCCAGACCTTACAACACCTGATGTGCAATCCCCACATCACCTGATGTGCAGTCCCCAGACCATACATCACCTCCTGATGTCAACGATCAGAAGTGCAGAGAGCTAGGTTGGGTCTGTGTCCCGTTGGCAGCAGAGACCTACGGTTGTTGGGGTTAAGAAGTACAGTGCTCAGTCTCTCGTCTGGCAGCCCGCCTGGCCCTAGCAGCTGCAGTGCATGCTGCAAGTCAAAGGCCATCACAAACATCTACCAGAGGCTTAACCTCACCTTAGTTCGATGCAATGCTAGAGCCTTGCTCTCCCGACCATGGTTTCAGCATGCAGAGAAGGTAACCTTATTCATTGTGAATTGGTGTGTGCGTGGGGCTTGTCGCATGCTTGTTTGTTTTTAGACATTGTCAATGTTTGTGCATTACTTTACAAAAGTGTTCATGTAACTTAAATAATAACAATCAGTGTTGTTTATAATAATCCTCTAACAGTACGTTTTTTCCATTGGTGTATTCTCAATAATAATAATAACAAAAGGTATCACTTAGATGGTGGTTAGGTCTTGACGCGTCAGGCGGCTCCCTGTGCCTCTTTGTCCCGACATTGCCCTTGACCCTCTAGGTCACCATGCAGCCTCTTGCAGACATGGTGGGGATGTGGTTGCATGGCACAACCGCTTGCGAGATATCTTTGCCAACTTCTATCGTTGGGCCCATCTTTCTGTGCAGGTTGAAGTTGGGTATGGCTTAATATCAACTCCCGTCCTGCTGATATCCTGGTTCAGGGATGGGACAGGGGAAAGCCAGCAGCCTTTGACGGTACAGTTAATTCACCCCTAATCCTGTATCCCTGAACAATGCCAGTGCATCCGTGGGGGAGGGGGGGGGGGAGGGGCAGCAGGTTATGCTGCTGAATGTAGGGAGCATGCTGCCAATGATACCAGGTGTCAGGAGTTAGGATGGCTGTGTATCCCCTTAGCTGTGGAAACTTATAGCAATTGGGGGAAAGAGCTCAGAGTGTTTCTTTTCCTCTGCTTTCCATCAGCCAGGCCATCCCCAAACCCAAAATGTTGAATGATATCTATGGCCACCTCAACATGTCATTGGTGAGGTATGTGGCAAGGGCCATCATGGGAAGGGAAGCTGTCCAAAGGTAGGTTAGTGGATCTGTAGGTTGATTAAATGTGTTTGTAAGTAGAACTGTAGATTCATTAAATTAATAGTATAGCAATAATGTGTCTGTACTGTACATGTATTGTTTAAATATCATAATAATAAATAATAAAGCATGCTATTGCATTGTTCAATTCTAAGAGCTTCACAGCCCGATGCAGTCACAGTTGAATCAGTCTTAGCTTTCCACTCCATTCCACGGACAGAATTGTCATGGCGAATAGATGACCAGTGGTTTATTTCACTTCTTCCTCTGTACCCAACAAGACTCGTTATCCACCTCTGGCTCAAGGAACATTCCCCAGGCTTGCATCCCACCTTGCCATCAACCAGTCCAGGCCAGAGGCGTTAGTGGTGGCGGACATGTACGGCAGGCTTAACCTTCATTTGGTCAAGTCCATTGCTAGGGCACTCCTAGCAAGGGAATTTTATCCATCGTAACTGTCTATGTAGGAATTATAAATACTGGTGTCAATAGGTTGTTATGAATACGTGTATTCTCTTGTATCTTGTATTGTAAATATAAGAATTAAAAATTTACAAATTAATACAATAAAAAGATATGAAAGCTAATTTCAAACAGAAAAGGCCAAAATTCAAAGCTACTCAAACAATACATATACTCAGTCTAAATGCAATCCTTTATAATTATATAAAAATGCGTGTACTTACACTAAAGTCCTCGACACCATAGAGGAATAAAAATTATAGGTGTCTTTGGGGTCTAAATAACAGGTTAAACATATTATTTTCCGCGTATTATTAAAAGTTGGATAGTAATGAGCGAGACTAATGAGCGCGTGTGGTCACTAATGAAATTCACATGAAAAATACAAAAGAGCAAGAACAAATAAGGGACAAGGAGCGGCCCTTATTTAGCACTAAGCAAACTATGGTTCTGAACAGGTTTGTTTACACGGTCTAAAGGTGGCGCCAGTAGGCTAGAAAGTAAAGGATGTATTATTGAAAATCAAACAGGCAGTGTAAAAGCAGAAGACGAGATAATGTATACTTAGAGGTACAAAATAATGGTCGAATTGAATAAATATTTTAAAAGTACCCCCCATTAACTTGAAATTTTTGACTAATTGTTAAGCTGCACAAGGTTCATTTTTATAGCCAACATAGCTGGTAGATTTGTACGCATTGTGGTATCGTGGGTATGAATTTAATATTATTTATTTTAAAGAAGCTAACAACACAAATTAAAACGATGAGGTTTGATTCATAACAATTAGTCGTTGAATAATATATTTGGCGGGAGCGGGAGGGGGGGGGGGTTTATACCCCCGCCCCCCCCCGTCCCCAAATCCGCCTCTGAAGTCAAGACTTAGTGCAGCACAAGAATCGGTTCTACTACTTCAAAGCTTTCTAAATGACGAGCGAGCACTCACAAATTATTTGTTACTTATCTAGCCGGTAACTCCGCCTAGCGGCTTTTTAGCGTCGTTAACTTATGCATGATCAACGATTCACTCGCACCGACCTGGTTATAGTAAAATGAACAGACGCACATCCAAAAAAAAAAAAAAAAAAAGAAAGAAAGATATGTGTAGGGGTAAAGTGGTCCGGCGACTTACCGGACGTCCCTGTCACAATAATGAAACGTATCAACTGGCTTGAGGAGAGGGTACAAAAGGCTAACACGCTCTCAGAGCTGCTGCGTGTGATAGATCTTGTCTTCTAAAAATTTCGCCATCCATCCGGCGCTATAGTCCTTTTCTTCTTGGACCAGTGCTGTGTGAACAACTACACGCAGCACAATTTCCCGTGACAGGTAATTTTTCGATATATGCTGGTTTTGTAAAGAAGCTTTCATTGTAAATCATAACACATGACAAGCGACTGCTCGATCCGTACCCCATCAAGTGCATGTATACAAACACAAAACCCGCGCTCTAGAAAACTGATTGAATGCGACAATGTATATATGGGATAGTGTCCAGCTAAATCACCCCTGTGATACTTTTTCAAATATTCCAGGACAAGTAGCGCTAAAATGTATGGCTAATAATAAATTCAGTACCTTATAATATGATGCATGGATAGCCCAATTTTGGATGAGACCTTGGAGTTCAAAAATTTGAAAACTTGAAAAACTACCCAGAAGGGTGGTTTGTGGTTTAGTTATTATTATTTTTGCTGCTGTTGTATGACTGAACACATATGACAACTTATAATAGCAACTCAAATATGAATGAAAAATGAATACAACATTACATCAGCTATACATTGTAGTTGGTTAGCATACAGTTACTGCGTCATGGAACGCTACAGCAGGGGCTCTGGCATTGGCTATGATTATAATAATAATTATTGTTTGGCTATATATGCATTGGCCAACAATCTAAATTATAACTACATTATAGTTAGGTAATATATAGGAGTTATTTCCTGCGCTCCCGGAATTAACGGACGGCATTCTTTTGTTTCCGCGACCTCACTGAACGCCCTCCTCACTGATCGCTGCTGGCGGCTTGGGCTGGTTACATTAGACCTGCGCGAGATGTTGCGGCTGAGAGAGATGAAGCAGCAGATACTAAGGTGAGGTTTATCGGTGGCACTATGAAAAAAGATTGCCGCTGTACGCTAGTGCGTAACACTGTGTATTGGGACATTATTACGTACATACGTGTCTATACTGTCCCAACACACAGTGTAATACGCATGCAGCTAAGCAATGTCATACCCCCTCCGCGTGCAGGGCAGTTATATAGAGGCTGTTCGCGCCATTAATTGTGTGTATACGGGCCAGGGACACCGGGCATGTATTGATAATCATATACTATAGTTATACCTATCCATATAGCTCATTTCAATTGTGTTTAATTTGATTCATTTGTAATCCTATAAAAGGAAAGGGGAAAGGATGGTTAAAGCGATTTCGGGCCGAAGAAGACGAACGAGCGAGATATTACACGCTTCCTCCGAGGGCCACTCCATTCTCGTCAGAGCCCTATCTGACCCTTCGGTGCTGCCAGAGCACTCCAATGGCGGGGTAGGATCACGTGCTCTGTCGGACAATAACCTTTCTACCTATCTCCAAAACAGACCTCCGGTTGGCGAGGTAATGGGCACGGCAGAGATGTTGAAGGAGATAGAAACTGATGCCATCCTCGCTAATAAAGGTAGCCCCTTCACCTCGGGGACAGGCCAATTATCGGCAGCTTGCCAAACGCCTTTGGTCGATCGCGAGGCAATTAACAGCACCGCTTCTGACGCAAACACCGTAGAACACATAGTATGCGTTACTACAATAGCTTCTCTCGACGAAGCTGCGAATGGGCGGCACTGGAATGACGAAATGGAAGTTATGAAGGAGCTCGATCTGCTGCTGGGCTCAGTTGAAAATGCCATGCGCAGGAATAGGTCGGACAAAGTGCCTCATGACTCCGCATTAATATGTGAGGCGGCGCTACCTTCGTGTGCAGAAGTGTCCCGAGAAGTGTTAGATGTATCTCCCCAGAAAGCTACTAAGCCCATTACCGCGGAACTGGACGACAAGGAGAGCGAAACGCTGAAGAACCTCATAGCCGAAATGGACAAAATCATGGATGATTGGGTGGAGAGCTGCCGTGGAAAATATATGCCTATGACTGCTCGCTTGGGCCCAGACCAATGCACTGTAAGCTCTCATGAATGCGAGCCTGTTTTCAGCTTGTTACGAGCGGACAGGGGCAGAGAGTGTCGTAGTACAAGCTCAAGCGATGCTCCCACTAATTTCAAAACCGCTCCGGTTAAACTGCAAACAGGTAAATCCGAAACTTTAGTAACAAATGGTTCACCGGTTCGTATAGGTACAGAGAGCGTATCTCCCGCTGCTGCATTTGAACAAATATTCCAAAGCGCCGTGCAATGTGCCTGCCCGAGGCAACGAAGCAAGTTAGTGGATAAATTAAAAGTCAAATCAGCCTCCATAGAATTGTATGACGCGGCCGGACGAGAAGATAGACAAAAATTGGTGGATCTGGAAACCACTCTAGAAATGCTACTGGTTTCATCTATTGACATTTTAGTTGCCGCGGAAAGTACTGGAGGCGCGTCGGAGGCGACTGACAAAGAGAGTGGAAATCTAAAGGCTGTGATAGACGTGCTAGACCTGGTCCCAGATGACTGGGCGAATAGTTGCGACAAAAGTCACGTGACCGCTTCGTCACCAGTCTCAGATCCAGACAAAACACAGTTAGAACCTGTTCTTTGTCTGCCGGCCGAAACGATTGATACACGTGTGTACGAAGAAATCAGTGAGCCTCCTATTTCCACCGAAATGGGACATATTACAGCACCAATAACGGCGCAATCTGGAACATCTGAAGGGGGCACTTTTTGGAATCGCTACAGATCAAAAGCAATGAGGATCATCAGTATCATCAAAGAACGCTACAAATCAGCAACCTCACTCAGGTCTGCTGACGAAATCATTAATATGCACACGTGCGACGCCTACGTCCCAACGGAATGCCAGCGTTTCTCATCTGAAGATCACCTACGCAGTCGAAATTCGGCCTGGCGCTACCCACAAACCGTCTCAGCTAAGGCTGAGTGTAAAAATGATAATGACTATGAACCGGTAGGCCCATTTGATCCAACACTCGAAAGAGGAGAGCCCCGGTATATGTCGAGGGTGTAACATAATTGCAGCTTGATTAGTGCAGTGGACGCTACGGCCTGAGAAATAAGTACGGCATGATGTACCTGCTATATATACTTTCTGTTACATAATGGACTGTTAAGGTTATATTCATAAACTGAAGGTTTTTAAAGATGGCTAACTTACTGAATTATTTTGTTCGTCTTTTTGTTCGTATTAATTTTGTACAATGCTTTCGATATTAGTGCAATACTTGATTTGAAGTAAGAAAAGGAAACATGTGTATGTATAAATATTATGCGCATATGTATGCACCTACCTAGCGTGTTATACAGATCATATATGTTTGTGAGAATATATTGCATATGGTTGGAGATTATAGACATCATTTGAATGTAATACGCATTGTCTATACGTTCTCATACGTAGTAAACATTAATTAAAGACACTCAAGCAATTTACGGGTGAACTACCACGATTTACTGTAGCGTAACGGTATAAATTACTGCGCTACGTCTACATATTTCAGCCCATTGAGACTCTGCCTCATGTACTACAAGCGGGGCCAGATCACAAACTCATTGGGCACGAGGGTACGAAAACCTGCTTTCTCGCAGGTGCATGGTTGCACATTGATTGCTTAACATCAACTAGGAGCAATACTGAAAAATCTAATAACACAGTATTATTGACCAAACATTTGTCAACAAGTATTGGAAATAAGGAAGTGTCAGGTGGCAAACGTGCCACTTAGTTTTCTTTATCAGTGTCCCCAGTCCATAACACGATTCATCTCAGCTCGGAGGCAGCATTACCTTGAGCCATAAAAAAACATTCCATTTTTGAGTGCGTGACATAATTTCAAAATGTTATATTCATAATTACTATGATATATTATACGGGATCGTTGCAGCAAAAAAATTAAATTCGATATAACTTCCGACAGGTTAAAACCATCAACCCCCTGTTTTCAAAACTTCATGTTACACCATTTCGCTGTGGATTTGTGTATTTCGGTTTCTTTCATAAACACAGTACCAACGCTACGAGGTCCGATTCCCCCATGGGAATCAAAGCAGCCATATTTTCTGGTTGGAGCGTTCAAATCGCTTTCAGTGTACTCAACTGAAGTAGCTAACATATAATACGGGGAGGAAGCCAATCGAGCCAATCGAGAGGGCTTGAGCACCCTTAGGTTAACATGGGATAAAATAATCTTTATCGGAACCTGCGGGAGTAGATACCATAAGGAATCCTGCAGTATGATGAATGCCATTAAAAAAACGTCACCCGCGTCGAGCGGGACAGCCAAGAGTCGGGGCACTTCGCTCTTAGTTTTAATCGAGCGATATCAAAAAGGAGAATTAACATTTCTGCTTTGTTTCCGTATCATAAGAGCGTGTGCTTTTAGAGAACAAAAATTCTCGTCCCCATTGTCCGTACCCAGTCCCATCTAAACTTTCTCCTCCGTCGTCGTCGTTTTCGTCTTCGTCTTCGTCTACGACTCCTCCTTCTTCTCCTTCTCCTTCTCCTTCTCCTCCTCCTTCTCTTTCTCCTACTTCTCCTTCTACTCCTTCTCCTCCTTCTCCTCCTTCTCCTTCTCCTCCTTCTCCTTCTCCTCCTCCTTCTCCTTCTCCTTCTCCTTCTTCTCCTCCTCCTTCTCCTTCTCCTCCTTCTCCTTCTCCTTCTCCTTCTCCTCCTCCTTCTTCTCCTTCTCCTTCTCATTCTCCTCCTCTTCTCCTTCTCCTTCTCCTTTTCCTTCTCCTTCTCCTTCTCCTTCTCCTCCTACTTCTCCTTCTCCTCCTTCTCCTCCTCCTTCTCCTCTTTCTCCTTCTCCTTCTCCTTCTCCTTCTCCTCCTTCTCCTTCTCCTTCTTCTCCTCCTTCTCCTTCTCCTCCTTCTCCTCTTTCTCCTTCTCCTTCTCCTTCTCCTTCTCCTTCTTCTCCTTCTTCTCCTTCTCCTCCTCCTTCTTCTCCTTCTCCTTCTCCTTTTCCTTCTCCTTCTCCTTCTCCTTCTCCTCCTCCTTCTCCTTCTCCTTCTCCTTCTTCTCCTTCTCCTTCTCCATCTCCTTCTCCTTCTCCTTCTCCATCTCCTTCTCCTTCTCCTCCTTCTCCTTTTCCTTCTCCTTCTCCTTGCTAAAAGAAGCTTTTCCCATGGTAGGTGTCTTTCGAAGTACAATTGCATTTGACAAATAATCATTAGTTAGATGGTCAATATTTATGACAATTCATTTCACAAGGACTTGTCTGACAGAACTAAAGAACAAATTGCAAGTCTTCTCTGAAAAACATTACTGTTAACATATGTTCAGTGCAGAAACAAAGTGGTGCCGGCAAAAGATTTGCTTTGGCTTTTGCCACATCTCTTTGGCAATGGAACATGTCCAACAACAATGATTTATAACCAGAAATCCTTGTGAACCCACTTGTTGGACTGCCTATTTGAAAAAACAAATTTCCTGGAAGGAAAAGATTTCCTCGGACAAAATCAATACCTGTTGTGGACATTGACCTTACATGCAAGTGCAGACTGCCTGAGCAGGGAATGATAGCACAGTGATCTGTGCAATGCGGAAAGGTTTCACCAATCTTGTGAGGGGCCGTTCATAAATTACATCACATTATTTTTGACCATTATGCCCCCCCCCCCCCCCCCATCACACATCATCCCATAATGATGTATGCTTAATGTATACATCGTCACACTGCATGGCTGATACCTCTTCAGCATGATGTAATTTATGAACGGCCCCTGAGACCATCCCGGATGTTGTGTGGACAAGCATTGATCTGTGGCATTGTTCAGCCTGCCATAACCCCTTGTCTCAGGCTTGATGTGTAGGCCTTTTAGTTATTGAGGCTAAGCTTTGAATCATAAACCATCACACTGTACATGTTTGTGAATTAACCTTTAATCTCCCGTCGTCCTATACGCGTAGGATTATCGTCTACGCGTAGGACGCAAGTTAAAATGAATTTTTAAGCAAACTCATATGATCGAGGAACAAACCAAAATCTCATTGTACTGTAGAAATGGTTATTAATTCAGAAAATATTTTTACTTTCTTGCAATTCTTCAAAGATTGTCAAATACAATCAATACTGCATTGTTAAGAGATGTATTAGCGGTAAATCGCAAACCAACTTAAAGTACTAAAAAGTAATGTTGGGAAGATCAGAGCAACATGTTAAACAAAGGGGGTAGTAAGACAGGTCTTTTGCACTAAGCATATTAAAAAGTACATTGTAGATTTGAATATTGCTCGCTCACAAGCTTTTGAACGATAGGTATTTGTCAGACGCATGTTGCGGGAATAGCCAAGTGAATGGACAAAATCTTGAAAACGTACAGTGTGTTTTCGGTAAAAATGGCAAAACCAATTAGAGTAAAAACACTGCCATAAAATGTATATAGTAGCACACACATCATGCTTCAAAAAACATTGTTATACTTGTCGTACTTTTTTCTGTGACAATTAAATTCTCTACATTATGCATCTTAAGAACCGTATCTGTTTATTAGCATCGAGTAACCAAGGGTGTGATTAAAAAAAAGACTGACAATTGGTACACGATAGACACATCAAACAGTAGTAGAGAAATGGGTGCCAAAAAACTGCATTTCTATTTATAATGAATTTTCAAATATTGACCCTACGCGTAGGACTTGGACCTGGAGAATTAAGGTTAAGATACTTGACCTACTTGCGTGTTTACTAGTCCGTACCTCCATCCTACTTGTATTGGAGATAAGGCACCAATGTCCACCTGGAGAGGAGGAGGAGGAGGAGGAGGAGGAGGAGGAGGAGGAGGAGGAAGAAGAAGAAGAGGAGGAGGAGGATGAGGAGGCGAAGAAGGAGAAGGAGAAGGAGGAGGAGGAGAAGGAGAAGGAGAAGGAGAAGGAGGAGAACGAGAAGGAGAAGGAAGAGAAGGAGAAGGAGTAGAAGTAGGAGGAGGAGAAGGAACTACTTTGAGTTCTTTCTTCGTAGATGGATTCATTAGTTTGTAAACACCTTTGCCAAAGGACTGCTGAATTTGATATGGTCCAAGCCAACGCTGCTGCAATTTTCCAACTTTTCTTCCGTCGCACTAAGAATTCCTGAGCAATACCATGGACCTAATCTGCAGAGTCTGCTGTTGAAAAATTAGTTATTTGCGTCTAAAAATGTTAGTTTTTTCTTTACAATATTTCTTATCATTGTCCCTCTTGTAACGCAGTTGTGCAGAATCAATTTATCCTTGGCCTTCTGGTGGATTTTTCTTTTCACATCTGTCATCTTGTTGATGGCTACTTTTGCTGTCAATAACCTTTGCGCTGACACACTGCTGCTCTAATTCAATGGGTAGTACAGCTCTCCTAAAAAATTGAAATGCATTTAAATTGTCAATATTTAAAAGTATTTTTACCTGCTAAACATCACTTCAAATGTTGAAACACCTGTAGATTTGTGCACTGATGTTCTGTATGCAAAGAGAACTCCATCTAAGAATACATCCCAATTGTCTTGCTCTTCATTAACAAGTTTAACCAAGGATCGCTGTAGTGTGTGATTGTAGCTCTCAATAAAGACATTAGTTTGGGGATGGTACTCTGATGCTGTGTTGTGCTTGACCTTTGTAACGGTGAAGAGTTCATTAACAAGTAAAGATAAACATTCTCTAACGAGAAAGCTGTTAGAAACTGGGCAAACTCTCTTTTAAACCGACTCCACTGGACGCTTAGTTCCCCTTCGCCGATGGGTTCAGGAACCAAATATTTTTCCTATCTCTTTTAACTTTCCGATATCATAGACACAAGGATCCCACTTCTGACACCATGTTACACAGGCTAGAATCTAATAGCGAGGTCGATGGACTAGGATTTACTGACTCAGAACTCATCTATTGAGCATGCACGCAGCTGTTACAACACTGACACGTGACCCCCACCCACACACACATTACATCAGACTAGTCTGCTTGATTTTTATGAGTTTAAAACAACCCTTAGTACCATACACAGTTTCTCGCAAGTAACGTTCTCTGTAGAATAAACGGGGGGGTGGCGAACACTCCTGACGTTATCGCAGGTGGCAAGCACTACCTATCATCTCTATGGACGTCGATACCGTATCAGCGCTACTGTTTTTCATCATGGCAAAGATTGAAGGCCATATCAATGGCAAAGATTGAAAGAAAATTTTGCTGTGATCAGCGGTACGGTTGAAGCACAGTTAACCTAGAGTGTATGGAAGTAATGGTGCTCCATTTATTACATTTGTTTTCATTAAAATTTATTGATTATAAGTCACCAGCTATACCACATTTGAAAGTGTATGACTTTCATGACTGTGGACATGGGCATTCTTTGGAATAGCTAGCTTCAAAACAGCAAATGTTACATGTCTTGAGAGCTTCAAACTGAGCAGGTGTAACACACATACTAGCCTCTTGGGAGGTTTGTCACCTTCATGGGCGTGGCTTCATCTGGTAAACGGATAGATGCTAATATTTAATGTGTGTAGTGAGGTATTGACTTGTGCATTCTTTAGAGTAGCTGTGGTGTTACATGTCCTGAGAGCTTCAAACTGAGCAGGTGTAACACACATACTGGCCTCTTGGTAGGTTTGTCACCTTCATGGGCGTGGCATCATCAGGTTAACTGATAAATGCTAATATATAATGCGTGTAGTGAGGTATTGACTTGTGCATTCTTTAGAGTAGCTGTGGTGTTACATGTCCTGTGAGCTTCAAACTGAGCAGGTGTAACACACATACTGGCCTCTTGGGAGTCGTGTCACCTTCATGGGCGTGGCCTCATCAGGTAAACGGATAAATGCTAATATTTAATGCGTGTAGTGAGGTATTGACTTGTGCATTCTTTAGAGTAGCTGTGGTGTTACATGTCCTGTGAGCTTCAAACTGAGCAGGTGTAACACACATACTGGCCTCTTGGGAGTCGTGTCACCTTCATGGGCGTGGCCTCATCAGGTAAACGGATAAATGCTAATATTTAATGCGTGTAGTGAGGTATTGACTTGTGCATTCTTTAGAGTAGCTGTGGTGTTACATGTCCTGAGAGCTTCAAACTGAGCAGGTGTAACACACATACTGGCCTCTTGGTAGGTTTGTCACCTTCATGGGCGTGGCATCATCAGGTTAACTGATAAATGCTAATATTTAATGCGTGTAGTGAGGTATTGACTTGTGCATTCTTTAGAGTAGCTGTGGTGTTACATGTCCTGTGAGCTTCAAACTGAGCAGGTGTAACACACATACTGGCCTCTTGGGAGTCGTGTCACCTTCATGGGCGTGGCCTCATCAGGTAAACGGATAAATGCTAACACTGCGCGAAGGCATACCGTATGCGGTGTTGTATATTGCATTGATATTACACAAAACTTGTCTGCAATCGTTGCGTATGCAGTTTTAGGTACGACTGGAATGCAGACTCCCGATAACTCCGGATACGGATACATTGTATATACGTATGATATCAGGTCTGCATACGACCTCTGTATATCAATCAGTATACGTTTCATGACCGTATACTGACGCTTGTAACGTTTCACCATACGTTTGATGTTTGTATGCAGAGTTTCGGTATACGAGTGGTTATCGTAGCATATCCCGATCTGCATTCGGCTACTATATCCATTCCCAATAACCAATAATAATATGAGTATGAGTTGCAAACTTTATATAATGAAATCACAACGACATGAATAAGCAGTACAAAATTCTGCTTTCTATACTTCTTTCCTCCATCTTCCATGCTGCTTTGCATCCATTCGGTCCTGAAGTTGAGGTAAAGTGCGCGTCAAGTCAGTAGCCGCGGTATAAACATCCATGACTTACTGGGAGCAACTGAAGAGCTGTGAACATAGAGTGCGCATAGCAAGTTCTTCAGCGGGTAGTACTTGCCATTTCTAGAGCAGGTTTAATCCTTTGTTTAGTAGTGGACCAGTGGTTTTATGCTGTGCTTGCTGTCGGCTTTCTATATTAAAGAACACGCTACGGTGAATGTCAAAACGGTACACATTTTCCAACGTACTTGAGTTTACTTGCCAAGCGTACGCTCGATTTCTGTCTTCAGCGGTGTATCTATTGTATTGTAAAGAACACGGCATTGTAAAGACTCTACCTTTTTATGTTTTCTTCGTTAATCGATTTGCCTGGTTTGAGTTTAAAAGAACACTCACACACGTTCAACACTTACTACGATCCCTGCACAAGTGATTAGTGAATTCCACCGTAGAATTACCACGCAGCAGCGCGTTCATTTTTTTTGACACGCGAATAACTACGGAAGATGAAACGCATGGCCAAATTGAGCATCATTACAGAACCATAAAGACCACTTACCTTCGTTGATCTCTCTGCCTACCTATAAGAGAGACATAATACTTACCTACTTTTCATACAGCCATTTTTAAGCGCCAAGAAACACGTGACCACGCGACTAAATATTATTTGTCAATAACCTCCAATCGAAGCCCAGCGCAGCTGAGGTACTATAAAGCCCTGTGGATATGAAATTGTTTCTGCCTAATGCATGATCAGATCATTGATGTATGTGTGTATGTGCTTTGTTTAGCGGCTTACAAACAATTTCAATAGGCCTGGAACTTTGTTTTACACCAAGGCATCAATACAACTGGCTGTCACGGTCATGCAGTATTAAGCTGTGATTGGTTTTGCTCCGTCGATGAACGCACCACGTATGTCGCACCCATGTTGAGAGCTGTGCTGATGATGTGCATGGTCGGAGAGCATCAATGTACAGGGGCTGATATCGAAAAGGAGGATTGCACTGCAGCAGGTCAGACCCGCGATATGGAAAGCAGGGGGGAGGGTGCTGTACGCTTCAGGCCAGACACTCTAAGAGTGGGGGGGGGGGGGGGGGGGGGGGGCTGCCTAGCGGAAGGGGGGGAGGAAACGTATATGAAATGGGGAGGGGGGGGGGTTGCAACCCCACCCCCCCTGTATCTGCCCATGGTGTACTGTGCTCCCCCACAATAATGTATGTCACTGATTTGTGACTGCAGCTGCTTCTTCTAACATAGCACATGCTGTCCATACTTTAACTAAATTGTCACCATATGTCTCCTGGCCTAGCCGGCCTCAGTTAAACAGTTACACGTAATGCCCCCCCCCCCCCCCCCCCCCCCCCCCCTCCCTGCCCCAAATCTGCACTTCATTTTCTATTGTATGTGTGTGTGTGCCCTTAGGTATTATACATGTTTCTGTACAACAAATTTGACAGAAACTTAGCTCCCTCCCAAATGCAAGGGTGTAGACTAGTTTTTAAGGGTGGGGTTATTTGTGGTTACTTTTGCGTGTGCGCGTGGGTTTTGTTTGTGAATACGATGTCGTTGCTCTCCTGGCTTGCTACACAGAAACCAAAGAGCTGTACAATCAGCAATTGCAAGTGTGGGATGCAATTGTAATACGTGTGTGTGGCATGTCACATACAACTCTATTGAATAGTGTGCACTTTACAATTGATTATTAACAACTTCAGAAATTTTTATAACTCAACTGCAAAATCTGGGGGGGCTAAAGCCCCCCCTCTTTTCCTCCCACCCTTGTCTACGCCTTTGCAATGTGATTGGCTGCACGGAATGTGACGCTGCCACATGCTTGATGGGGTTTAATGTGCGCATAGGGATTGTCAGCCTAAACTTTTCTGTGTTGGTTTTTTTATTTTTTAGGCAGATTCCAGTTGAGTGTTCATTGACAGCGAGACAGGACAACGTAACAAGATGTTGAACTGGAGTGTTCAAGGCACAAAATGGAACTGTGTGTAGTATGTGTCTTTTGTAATGTGATGTGGGAGTGGTTTTTCTGTAGGTTTTTTCCAGGAGCCGTGTGAGGGACCACCCCTCCAAATGCATACACATGGCTCATTGTGTGTTGTGTTGTAATGCTATGTCTATGTCGTTATATGAGCTTGCACAATGAATTTGAACCAAACTGATGATTGACAGGGAGGTGGGGGCATCACGTGGTGCAGCACATGGGGAGGGAGGTACCATGAGTGTCATGCACCCATGATGTGCCAAGCTTGTGAGTACACTTACATTGTTCGCGGTTGTTTAGTGTTCATGCATGTGTAATACACACCTTTGTATCCCACCCTTAGGACTCATCGACATCTGGTTTGGATTTTCAAGCCCATCGTGTCATCAGGGAACACCATTAAATATATATTCACCATTGCGGATTCAATTTGTTAAACTTGCACTGTCATGGATTATGTTTAAGACCACATGTCACAATGTCACATGGTGCATGGGAACCAGAGGCCTCAAACCAATGCTTTCAGTCTGTATTAAACCCTGCCACTGGATAGTCCAAACTATGCAACACTAATGTCATCCACTTGACCTGGGATGTGTAGTGCATGATGAAATCATGCAGGAACGTAGTTTTAATTTGGAAGAATCGGTGTTGTAAGGATTGTTATTGTGCCCCGCCCACATTATAGTACACTTGTTTTAACGCTTATAGTCGACTTATGTGCAACAGAGTTCGACTCAGCGGGGCACATTTCACTGTATTCGGAACAAGATAAAGTTTGGTCATGCTAAAATATCGCTGAGATCGGAATTAGGGTACATATATAAACTGCAATTGAGCGCTACATTCAGAATAGCAATAACTAAAGCTGCAGTACACAGAAATTAATTCCGTTTTTGCTTTCCAATGTATTCTGTACTTCAAACTTGCATTTATAATTATTTACTGCCGATTACCCGGCCCAAGATAGCATCATCTCTGATCTGTCAATGACCTCGGTCATTATAATTTTAAAAATCAGTCATTGAGCACTTGGTTGAAAGTATGCAACACTGCCAGCGTTGTACCGCGTCATTTCAACTTTGGCCTTGTGCAACAGATGTGTTCAGCAGGTGACTTACTGACATCTATTCGATGATATCTTTGGACATCAATTTCAGTGTTATTGTGCCCCACCTACACTGATATAGCCAACTTCATATATAATATTTACGTGCAATAGAAGCTATAGTGACCCAGGGGCATATTCCATTGTGTAATGAATGTTTTAAAGGCACAGAATAACTTTGGTCGTTCTTTTTTATGATACAAATCAGATTATAATTGTTACAATATGCATATACTCATATTACAATTCATGGGCATATATCATAATATAAAATTAAAAGAATGAGTTATGTGTGAGATCCTATAATAGTACCTATTGATAATCCTATGTCCCCTAAATATTTGGTTTACTTTAGTAATGATACATCGATATTTATGTACACAAATTTTTTGCAGTCCACTATAAGTATTCGCTGTGAGAAGTTTGAGATATTATTGTGTGTATACAAACTGAGCATAGCCAGGTGTATAGATGGAGTGGGCGGGGGTGGGCACATACAGTTTTTTCTTATTATATTGAAGTGGTATGATAATCATAGCATTGGCTTCTGTACGTTCGATTCTCCGAGCGTCCATTGTGCCAGAAAAATGTAAAGGATTTTGAGCTACAGTCTCATTCCAGATCAGAACAGAAACCTGTTCTAATGAATGTGCTTATATGCTTCCAGATTGTTCCATATATGGCTTGTTGACATGTAGTTGAGGTAAGTATGAATATGATTAGGTGTGCATATGTGTGTGTGTGTGTGTGTGTGTGTGGGTGTGAGTAGTTTGTGAGTGATTGAGACAGCCATAGAATTCTTCAAATAACAGCTTGGAACAGGAATATACAAAGCAATTCAGCATTCAAATAAAATGTAGTCAACAAAAGTCCATTGGTTGCAGCTGATTGAGGTGCATGTCCTTATCAGCAGCTCAATTGTTCCAGGTCTGCATAAACTGATCATATGACTCAAATTACATAGCAATCCCTTCCAAAAAGAAGCATCCATAAAGACTAGAGTTAAAACCATCCCATCCCAGTGGCACATCCCCCCCCCCCTCCCCCTGTCTCCTGCCACCAAGCAGGATTAAGACGTATTAGTTTTACCTGAAAAGCAAAACTTCTAGCTTCGCCCCCAGACCAGATCGCAATGGGTAAGCTTAGAGCACTTCTTCATAGACCCTAACTGGCAGAGTTATGCCCATCCCACACCATTTGCACTTCTGTCAACAATACCTTGTTTGCCGATGTTTTAAATTCAACTCACCTTTGAATATACCCGGCGTGTATGTTTTCTAGGATAGAGAAAATACACACAAGTAACATGTGCACATGCAACTGAGCAACTGACTGTCAGTTGTGTTGTGTGTTGAATGAAGTGTGTATTATAACCTGAATCAATTCCATCTCTGATGTGGGGTCATCCATATCTAAGGAGGCTGCCATGTGTGGAGAGAATACACACGTAACAGACAGTACACATACCCATAGCACACAATGGTTGCACCTTAAAGAATACACACGTAACAGACAGTACACATACCCATAGCACACAATGGTTGCACCTTAAAGTTTATACATGTCTATCTGAGCAGATACGAAAGACAATCAGTGCATACATGATCCGAGTATGTGTGCAACATGTGCGCGTGTGTGCACATGTGTGTGAATGCGTGCGAGTATTTGCACGTGTGTGTTCAAAAAGTTTTATATTATATAAACATCTAACCCGCAAATCAACCATCTCCTATGTGTTAGTCCCCATTATCAAAAGATGCCGCCAACCGCGTCCAGCACCCTGTTATGAGACATCCGTTTTGTTCGGGAATAGGTGCGTGCCGCGTCTATATAATAAATATTATCTCTGCTATATCTGAAAGGCAAGTAACCCAATCGGCATGCATGCTACGGGGAAGTACTCCATGCATGCTGTTAGATAAAATTGACTAACCCTCCAGACTCCAAAGTGCTTCCCCTCTGCGGTCTATTAACTATTAAGTGCTAGTCACGTGATACAGATAACAAAATAATATAATCAATATCAATGAGTGATGCCTGCTGACCAGCTAGCTCCATCACAGCTGTCCGCAGACAAGCGCGTTGCTTCTTTATGAATGCTGCACAAGAACCTTACAGGCATACGTATTTGACGGTATTTCCACTTGTTAAATCGATCCGCATATCCCCTTCTTACTGCTCCGCATTCGGCCCCTCTGAATATTGCACAGCATTCTGTTCCTCATACTAGTCTTCACATATACGAGTCCCCATATGTGTCCGGATACTAGAGTTTCTGCATATGTATCCGTATATGACTTAGTATGCAGTGTCTGCGCTACTCTGTATACGGTATACTTCCGCGCAGTGTAATATTTAATGCGTGTAGTGAGGTATTGACTTGTGCATTCTTTAGAGTAGCTGTGGTGTTACATGTCCTGTGAGCTTCAAACTGAGCAGGTGTAACACACATACTGGCCTCTTGGGAGTCGTGTCACCTTCATGGGCGTGGCCTCATCAGGTAAACGGATAAATGCTAATATTTAATGCGTGTAGTGAGGTATTGACTTGTGCATTCTTTAGAGTAGCTGTGGTGTTACATGTCCTGTGAGCGTCAAACTGAGCAGGTGTAACACACATACTGGCCTCTTGGGAGGTTTGTCACCTTCATGGGCGTGGCTTCATCAGGTAAACGGATAAATGCTAATATTTAATGCGTGTAGTGAGGTATTGACTTGTGCATTCTTTAGAGTAGCTGTGGTGTTACATGTCCTGAGAGCTTCAAACTGAGCAGGTGTAACACACATACTGGCCTCTTGGGAGGTTTGTCACCTTCATGGGCGTGGCCTCATCAGGTAAACGGATAAATGCTAATATTTAATGCATGTAGTGAGGTATTGACTTGTGCATTCTTTAGAGTAGCTGTGGTGTTACATGTCCTGTGAGCTTCAAACTGAGCAGATGTAACACACATACTGGCCTCCAGGGAGGTGTGTGACCTTTACGGGCGTGGCCTCATCAGGTATTAGTGATTGAGTGTACTTAATGATGAGATATATGGTCTATGAAGAGGTGTGTCTATACATGTACATGTACGTGTCCATTCCCCCATGTACACTTACTCTCGCACATGCATTCCGGATCTTATTTCTGCAGGCGGCCTAACTGTTGTCCTCAGCAGCAAGCTCTACTTAGGGCCATAAAGAGTTAAAGGACATTTACTGATGCTTTTCTTTGTACATGTAACATGGTTGCTTTTAAATGATGTGGATCATGACTCATTGATTTGGAACTTGCCTGGGGTGATTTGATGACCAGTTTTAACACGAGTGATTCTCCCAAGTGGGTATGAAGTGCTATTTGAACGAACATATACATCATGACGGCACGAGTGAACTTTGCTCTCCAGTGCACGTACAGATAGGATCATAGTTCATGCATGTTCTGGTGCCAGCTAACAAAGAAAAGGAAGGGGGCTCTGGTTCCCAGGAATAAGGGCTGTACCAAACATGTTGCAGTGCCTATATTATGTGGTAAGTATGAAGAAACACAGGGGCAACAGTTCTATATGACTTCCTACTTGAGTCATATATATCATAGCTCTCTCAAAAGTAAAGGGGGCTCAGGTTAATAAGACATGAACATCCCAACCAATCAAGTTTCAATGGCTATATCATGTAATAGGTATGTATAAACATAGGGGCAACAGTTCTGAATGGCTTTCTACATGGGTGACGATAATCACAGCTCTCTCAAAAGTAAAGGCGGCTCGGGTGCCCAGGAGTAAGACCTGAATGCCTGATAAACATCCCAACCAAGCATGTTTCAATGCCTATACCATGTGATATGCATGCATCAACATAGGGGCAACAGTTCTGAATGACTTTCTACTTGGGTGACGATTATCACAGCATGGCACATCGGATTGAATCATATAAGATCAAGAACACGCGTGCATTCAATTCTTTTCAATTTTGCATGTAACGAATTTGGAATTAATGCCGGCAAAGTTACAGCAACACCTCAAGGTTTGCATCCTATATGATTTAGTTGTAGGATTCATGAAAATAGGAATAATATGTAATGCATGCACATTAATGTTTGTTCAGTTATTATTACTTCTACTATTAGCGGGTCGATCATGTACAAGCTTAGTACAGGTGCATACAACATACATGTACTTGCGTTGGCTCACAAACATTGGACAGTGCATGGAAAGCATTTTGAGGAGTGATCTGACGGAACTAATATACATGTAGACGGCGAGAGAAGTATTTGTTATTATGCCACGCCCCCACCTTGTACCATAGGAAAGCTGAGCTGCTCAATGACGTTACGTGACACTGGAATACACTTCACAGTGTCGACCGGCTACCGAGCGTCTTACCATTCAAAACACAAATAACACGATGCATGCTAATCATACTGCTTCTTGTACACAATAGCTAAGCAAACCCAGAATGTTTAGGTACGCGTTTCCTCAGAAGAGGTTCCAGGTGGATTACTGCATAGATATTAGAGAAGAAGGATTGGAAACGGAGCACGTGAGCCATAGAGCCCTGTACATTGCAAAGCGCGGACTCCGCGATGCTGCTAATTAGATGCATTGACGCCTCGCCCCTCTTGAGGAGAAAGTAAGTTGAGAGCTTAGTAAAATCTGACTGAAGAAAACGATAGCACAAAATGCGTACATTCGGGCAAACTTGTCGCCATGTTTATAGCCCTTTTAGAACCCGAGATACAGAATTTGGCAGGCTTACAGCTTTTTTAACAACAAACCGATACAACTCCCCTAAACTTCCCTTTATTTATAAATAAGTAGCATGACCAGATGCAGCACAAAGTTTTACGTACGGTGAGGTGTGTTGGAGCGTTTAGGTTGGAGGGTTTTAGAGAAACTCCACATATTACGTTTTTGACATCGCCATGAACTAACCGATGAAACTACCCAGGCAAAACTTTTATCTCATATCCAGTACTTGTTTCAGATAGCTACATCAATTCTACATACGGTAGTACCATTTGCTACGTAACTATGCTCTGCTTTTGTCGTAAAAAAAAAAAAGCGGGTGATCCATTTTTCGACCATAGATTATTTAGACATCAGGACCGCCCTCATGTTTTCCAAAGCCCTCCGAGGCCTTCACTGGTCTTTTAGGCGTCTTTAACGTTTTGTCATGGGGTTGGCCATCGATGTCATAGTCAAGAAGCTGGATTCCAGGAATGAAGCGGATCGCTGTAACGTCTACTTTACTGGACTGGGTCATGCAGTTACGTTTTTATTTGCGTGCTTTTTCCCTTGTATGCTCGCGATGTCCAGCAACACTTTTTTTTTGTTTGCATGGAGAAATTCTGAGGGCTCTTTGTAAGGTTTGGGTAGGTGTGATTGGCATGTGTCGTTGACTACTACATCGTTCACAAGCTCGTGCTCTGATCTATTTAGTTCTGAAAGATATGAAAGGCTAGCGCATTTGGTAACTAAGTTTTGGTTAGGCTCCTTTGTCATCGGTTCCAGAAGCTCTTGCCTTCATTTCAAATATGGTAAGCGGTCTGAGTACGAGGAGCATCGAGGAGTCGGCGCGTGAAGCAGTGTTAATTGGGTCCGTTTCCAATCCTTCTACTCTAATATCTATGATTACTGTGAATATTAGTGCTTATCACATGCCCCAGCTGAAACGTACGTGATATGCCTGGTGAAGTTTGAAAAGACATGTCATAATGTAGACTACGTTTATTAACTTATTAAATTAATTGCAAGTATTAATTTGGCGCCAAGTATTATACCACGCGGAGCATATTAGTAAAATGGCGATCGAGGTTGTAGGGATATCAGGCAGCCACACCAGAAAGAACTGGATGACGGAAGTCAGGTTAGTCCAAAAGTACATCATAGTTCGTAAATTTTGTTATGATTTTGACTATGCCAAGACTTTTTGACGATGCCTCGCCTTGCAAATTGCCAGGACAGCGCAGTGTTCGTGAACTTGGATTCCAGGTAAGTTCACCGGCCATGGAATAGCTGCATCCGCAAGTCGTCGCTGATATACTAAGACACATCAATGAAGCTGGATTGCATCGCAAGCAGATAGTGGAAGCCCCCATTGAAATATAGGTCAGAATTGTAGAAGTCAGAAAGGTTTCGGAAGATCATCAGCACTTCAGTTCGGCGTGATGAAGGGTAAGAGATTGTGCGCTTTTTTCTTACGCAATCACGACTTTGTAAAGCAGAGTTCGATGAAGACCTTCACGCTATTGCCGCCACAGTTAAAGGTAGAGTCTTCATAATGCTATCTTCAACCATATTTTTACTACATGTAGGTACAAGCGAACTAAGAGTAATTGAAGGCTATTCAACTCAACAGCGTAAGTCCTATCTATGTCGCGTGATAGTCTCGTACCCAGACCCACATCGCAGCTGCGGATGGAATACATCACCGCCTACGCGAGTAGTGGGTCTGGTGTCCTCCTGTACAAATTTCTGTCCAGTTGCGCCGGAATGTTGTAGCGACCAATCAGATTTGAGGTATGCGCTAATTGCATATTCTAGTCATCAATCGAAGTTATCGGTTATGGCGGTAAGGCTAGAGATAGATGATGTACAGGTAATACGTGCGATTCAGTCGGCGGGTGAACGTATGGGGTATGCCAAAGTTAAGGACGAACAGTTCCGAGTCATCGAAGACGTGGTCCGTGGTCGGGACACGTTCGTAAGCTTACCAACACAGGTTACGGCGTTCTGATCAGCTATGGGTATTTATTTGACGAGCTATCGGTTCTAGAGGTAGGCCTACGAAGCAAGCCACTCACAATCGCGCCAAAAAGGCAAAGAGCGAGAAACGATGTCACAGCCGATCCTCATCTTAGGAGAGAAGCCAGCTCGTCGCCGATCCTCATCTTAGGAGAGAAGCCAGCTCGTTGTCTGAGTCCAGCGACTCCGACGCATGTAAGAAGAAGTTCAAGCGACGCGAGAGGACCCACCACTCCAGGTCGCGGGAGAGCAGCTTCCTCAACGCCCCCTTCTGCCTTCACTACCATGTCCCTGCCCTCGAGGCACGAAGTCAAGAGGGGTAAGCATGCCCACTTTGATAAACTTACCTCTCCCATAGACAATCCTTCCTCACTCCCCGTTTGACTGAGATACCCAGTAAAAAGGTTGATGGAATGCTTGATTCCTTGGCAGAGTGGTCAGGTTAAATTTGTGACAGAAGACATAGTACTTCCTGATCCCTGCCCAGTAGGTGGTAGACGTTGAAGAGGCCACAGCTCTGTGGAGGAGGTGTCTCAGGCGACCTTCTAGAGCTCTGCCAGCTCTTGAGGCACTAGTGTGGGCAGTATCCTCCGAACCAGGCCCCATCCAAGTAGGCCCCATAACCACAGGTGCCGGAGGTATCTGTGTACAACTGGATTGGACTCTGCATAGTTAATCTGGGGAGATGAATATAGAATCAGAATTAAGATGGATATGGTGGTGGAGCCTCCTCAAAATCAGCATTCAGAATGGTTCCAATCCAGGCCACTGAATGGGAACTCCATTCAGAGGCCTGAAATTCCATTCAGAGGCCTGGATTGGAACATTCTGAATGCAGATTTTAGGTCTACCTTGGCCATCATGGCTCCTTTTTCAAATCTGCTAAGGAGCCCCACCACATAGTCAATTGTGGACTAATGGACTGTGAAATTAGGTTGCGTGCAGTGAAAGGAAAGTGAGGTCCGTTGTAGGGTGTGTGCAGTGAAAGGAAAGAGAGGTCCATGGACATACCGCCAGGAGATGCAGGCCTTGTCAGGATGATCTTTCAGTTGCTGGAGCTCACGTAGTCCCAGGCAAGGGGGCAGGCATTGGCGGGGTGCTCCCCACCGCAGCCTGTGACCCAGCACTTGTGATGCAGCATAGCTTACATTTACCTTGACCGGAGTAACTTCGCTTATGAGAGATAATTCAAAAAGCTGGCGTTTAGGATCGGGTGATACCAAGGCTAAGTGCATTGATAATCGCTTCCTTAATAGGGGAAGATATTGTACGAAGAAGGGAGAGGTCCAGAAATGTAGTTGCTTGCTAATTAAAGCATTAACACACTAATTGCATTCTTGCGGAAGATAATATTATTCATACATGACGTTGAATGTAGGTATTATGTAATCGCTGGACAGAAATTTGTACAGGAGGACACCAGACCCACTACTCGCGTAGGCGGTGATGTATTCCATCCGCAGCTGCGATGTGGGTCTGGGTACGAGACTAGTCGCGTGATGCTCTTTTCCTACTATAGCTTTTGCTAAAAGGTGTCGTATGCTGACAGAAGAAGAAAGGCAAGGTGGCGGTTAAGCCTTCGAAGAGGACAGCGGTGGTCCATCGACGTCATAGCGCTCTGATAGGCTAAGTGAATCGATTGACGCTCTGGATGCTCGAAGCACCACCCCTACAACAGCGATGTGAAGGACCGCTACTCCACTCTTCCACTTCTCCAACTGTTCATGCCTGGATGGTTCGAGAGACTTGGACGTTTTTAAAACGCATTGTATATGTTTTGGCTATTGCGGTTTTTATTTATTGATTGAAATTATATAAAGCTATATTAATATGATCATACATACACAAATGGATACAAGCTAGTATACAATGGACAAATTCGGAAGACGTATCCCACTGATGTAACGGAGCAAAGTATGCGGTAGAAGTACTTACACAATTGGTGTGCGGAAGGCGCAAATTAAGAACCCATCATCAGCGCACGTGATAATTTGAGAATACGCAAATATACGACATGCGATTCTGGTTCTATCCGCAAAATATACCAATGGGTATACCTTGCGTACGCACATGTGTATATCATGTGTATTTTTCACATATCCGCAAAATATACACTATCGTATATCCAATTCGTAGCATAGTGTTTGATAGCTGTACGTTCAAAATGCAATATAAAACGCTACAAGTAAATAAAAACATTCTCTACGAGAAAGTTGGTGGGATATAGGATTTGATTATGACATTGGTGGTGTATAAAGCAAGGAAACAAGATCTTATCAGAAGGGAAAATGTCATAGTCCTATATTTATAGCACATTTCTAGGGCATGTGTTGTTTGTGTGCTAAATATAGGACTATGACATTTTCCCTTCTGATAAGACCTTGTTTCCTTGCTTTTTACACCACCAATGTCATAATCAAATCCTATATCCCACCAACTTTCTCGTAGAGAATGTTTTTATTTACTTGTTTTCTTTATTTTTTTTCATACCCATTTAATTATACAAGACATTATTCTCGTACCCAGACCGTCTATGACGTAAGCGATTATCGCTGTAAACACTACGTCCATATGTATGGACGTAGTGATTATACTGTTTACAGCGATAATCGCTTAAGTCATAGACGGTCTGGGTACGAGACTAACAAGACATAGGAGGCTGATAGTCGATTGTTTATCAAAGTATTATGTTATATAAAAGCGATTCCTCCAGCCGATTCTGAAGCTATTGGTGATATTTTCATCGCTTAGAAATGTTCCTGTCCTGAGTTATGCGTTGCCAAGAAGACGACCCGCCCCTTGTTCCGAGACTGGGTACGAGGACGGGCAGTACACTCTTGTTCTCAACAACCACGCGGTTCAGCGACATGTAACAAAAACGAAACTACTCATTTTTGACTTCTAGATCGATTGCTAAAACAGGCTACACGATCCGATCGTCGGGAGTGTTGTTACAGACGGGTCGCGTTTTTTAATGACATTCATAGTCGGGGTCTAATCCTATATGGAAGTTTCTAACGAAACTTCCGATATTGAGCGACTATAAATATATAATTAGACGAACGAAAGGGGGGGCACGTGCCCCCGGTGCCCCCCCAACCCCCCCGGATCCGACACTGCCTGAAGTTGGAACTGCAATGTGTCGTGGATTTATTCTTACTATGATTTATTCAACAGTGGAGGTGACGACTGGATATCGTATCTTCAATGTCGGTGATTAGAGATAAATTTATAAGTTTGCGAGTGCAGATGTTTGTTAACAAGACTCAAGATGTGCCCGCGGGCCCGTTCGCGTTAACGTCTATTTTGGCGCCCCTAAACCCCTGCGCCCGGGGACATATGTCCCCCCCCCCCCTCGCTACGCCACTGCAGAGAATGTTTTTCTTTACTTGTTTCCTCTATTTTTCATAAATTAATTGTTGATGATATCTGCGATGTTATAGTTATGACGTAGCCTCTTTAATTGAAGATCGGGCACTTATGCGTCCCCCCCCCCCCTCCCACTTCAATTAACGTCACGAGCAGACGCCCGCTTTGGTTAAGGATCAGCATTGTGCGAAGCGGGAGGACTTTAACTCGTCGACCGTTTCGATTTCCTCTCGTCGTTTAGCTCTCCTCTTTTGTTGACGGGAAGGCATTTTGACAAGGCAATTGGGCAGGTTGCCCAGGCAATCGATATATTGTGACCCTCATGGATTATTTTTCAAAATGGCCCGAAGCAGTTCGACTGAAAGACAAGACTGCAGAGGGTGTGGCCTCGTTCCTATGATATGCTGGTACAGAACATGTATCTGCATTGCACCTATAGTACTCTCCATACCCACCAGTCCCTACATAGTACTCTCCTTACCCATCAGTCCCTACATAGTACTCTCCTTACCCATCAGTCCCTACATAGAAGTACGCTCCATACACACCAGTTTAATACACCAATAAATGAGTATTGTATGGCATTACATCTACATGTATGCATACATGTATACACTGTAGGTTTGGAGCTCCAAGATCAATTATCAGTGATCAGGGTAGGGAGTTTGTTAATAATGAAGTATGCAAAAGACTATTCATCCTCACTGGTACCCGACACAATATAGCTTCAGCTTATCATCCTCAGTGCAATGGTTTAGTTGAGCGTTATAATCAGACCATTCAGAGGTCCTTGATAAAGCTTGTCAGTGAGAAGCAAAATAATTGGGACATGTTTCTGGATGGGGTCTTGTTTGCCTATCGCACATCTGTGCACAAATCTACTGCTGTTACACCATTTGAATTAATGTTTTGCAGGTAGGTTTATTGGCAAATATTTGTTGTGATGTTATATATTTGTTTGTACTTTCTTTAGAAAAGCTGTCCTTAAGCTTCCTATTGAAAATGAACCAGGAGAAGAAATTTCTTCTAACAGTGATGTAGAGGTAGAAGTCCAAAATAGGATTGAGACAGCTGAAGAAATAATTGCAAGAATGGTAAGGATGAAAAAGGATTTATACCAATCAGCCAAGGACAACATAGTCAAGGCACAGAGACGACATAAACGGGACTATGATAAAAAACACTGCAAAGGCAAGGTATGTTTATATATACATCTTACAACACTTGGTTGCATCTTTAGCCACTTTAGGTTGGAACATTGATCCTCTTACGTAACTCCCGACGTGATGGCAGAAAGGGTGATAAGCTGCAAAAGCCATGGATTGGTCCTTACACAGTGGTTGAGTCACTTGGAAAGGGACGATATGTATTATCTAATCTGAAGAATGGGAGGAAGCTTAAGAAAACAACTAACATCTGTCAGCTTAAACTTTTCCGTGTGCGGAGACAAACAAGCAAACTTGAAGACACGAATGGTTGTAACGGTCGGAAGTCTACAAAGAGGAAGGAAAAACAAATCTGTAAAGATAAGGTGGATTCAGGCCACGTTTTGACACCCACAAGTGCTTTGGAAATGTTGGAACAGATTGGCAATGACTCACGTGTTAACAATGACTGTCAATTTCCAAAGAGGAGACGAATTGTGAAGCAATTATCAGATGAAAGTGGGCACACTGCTCCACACCCATCCACCAGGGAAATGTTGGAAAGGATTGCCGATGACTCATGTGTTAATAATGACTGTCCATTTCCAAAGAGGAGACGAACTGTGAACCAATTATCAGATGACAGCGGGCACACTGCTCCACACCCATCCACCAGGGAAATGTTGGAAAGGATTGCAGATTAAACGTCAAGACTGACTGATGAAAACCCAGGAAAGTCTGAACACATTTCCACACTTCTGAATGCTGCCATTGAGCGTACCAGCTTAATTAAAGAGACAACCACTGTTTGTAGTAGTGGCCAGAGTAATCTTAGTCCTCCAACACATTGATGTAAACACTGGCATGATACAAACTAATCATCCCATACATCACACAACGTTTTCAAATACTCTATGTACAAATCATATAGATTTTGTGACCAGCACTCCAATAAAACCATGTGGTTTTTTATTGAAATTAACACTGTGGGTATTTCCCCTATCAGCTTTCATTCAGAATGTGTTGCTGGTCCGAAGAATTCAGTTTCAGTGGACCAAATCTTAAATCAAGTACTGCAATCTGTTTGTGTTGAAACTGCAAAGGCAACAACTAAAACTACAGCAGCACAGCGTAAACCACGAAGGAAGAGTACAACTGCAGTTAGGAACAAGCACAAGAGAGAAAAAAATCCATGTGATTGCCAATCAAGGTAAAAAAAATTGTATGCATACAAGTACATGTATGTACACGTAGATACATATGTCATATGTATGTTTGCTTACTTTCAGACCCATTAGAAATTGATGACAATTCGGATAGTGGTTTGGGGCCAAAATACTGGATACCATCACTTCAGTTACTAATGTTTGATTATGAAGCTCTCGTTGGTGGCAGATGGCTAACTGATAACATCATTAATGCAGTGCAAAAGCTTCTTAAAGATAGTTACCCATTCATTGGTGGTCTGCAAGTTACCACACTTGCCGAAGTTTTGGCCTTTAAAGTGGAAAAAGGAGAGTTTGTTCAAGTACTGAATGTGGATAACAGTCACTGGATAACTTGTTCCACTGTTGGATGTAAGCGTGGAGAGGTAAATGTTTTTGTCAGCATGCTTGGACATGATTTACCTGACAGAACCAAGGAACAGATTGCATCATACAGACAGATGCTTCAGACAGGGGAGCAGGAGCGGTTTTAAGTCAGATCGGAGAAGATAGGGAGGAGCACCCGGTGGGATACTACAGCAGAAAGTTCCAGCCAAGAGAAGAGCGTTATTCAACGGTGGAGAAGGAGTGCTTGGCTATAAAGTTAGCTATCAGCGCATTTCGGGTGTACTTATTGGGAAGAAAATTCATGATCCAAACAGATCATCGCTCTTTGGAATGGCTTGATCGATTAAAGGAGAGCAACCCGCGTCTGTGTCGTTGGAGTTTATCGCTCCAGCCCTACCAATATGAAGTGGTACACAGATCGGGAAAGATGAATATGAATGCGGATACTCTGTCCAGAGCAGCAACAACCTAGTTTGTTGCCGGAGTAGGGAGGTGGAATGTGACAAGGTGACGAACCTTGCGCTGAACTTACTTTCATGCATAGCTGAATAGGTTGAGTGACCTATATTCAAGAGGGTGTTATGACGCTTGCATTGATACTGTGTATAAATATACGAGTAACTGGTAAAAATCAAGAGTTCTGAAACAGTGAACTTAGAGGGGTAGGGCTACGCTCTATCACAGCTTCCTTAGCGTGTTGAGTCAATCATTATCATTGTTTGTGGTGCATCTTAAGACGTCGTTAACGTTATACCGGTATATATTCGCGCTTCCCGAGTTGCACAATATACAGTTGGGCGGCTAATGCATGTGTGGGGGAGAAAGAAGGAATCAGTATATGGAACATTGTCAAGCAAAATCATCCTTATGATACATCATCAAATTTTCCAGGACAAGCAAAAGAAAGTATTGCTCGCATTGAAATGTATGGCTAATTATAAATTCAATGCCTAATAACATTTAACTTTATGATGGATACATAATCCAAATTTTGCAGGACACTGTTCCATGTGTAAGTCTTGCATGGGGTGAACTACGTATACGGTAGGGGGACAATAGATCTAGGATATATTACCCGGGGGGGGGGGGGGGGGGGGGGGAATGTATACATGGCGGGACAATTGATCATAGGATATAATATCTGGGGGGGGGGACAATTTATCCTAGGATAGGATGTCCGGGGGACAGAATATCCTAGGATAGGTTGTCCGGGGGGAGAGAAAAAGGGGGGACTATATATACTGCGACACCGGTATAACCCTTGATATTTCTCCTGAACAAGGGTTGGCCATTAAAGCTGATCTCACTCTACCATGGAATAAAATAAGGATGCTTAGAAGGTTAGTTTTAAAATAAGGTGTGCTTCACATTGCAATGCAAGGTTGACACATACGTTTAGAAGGTGGCTCAAAGGATCAGGAATTTGTCTAGCAAGTGAAAGAAAGCAGCGCCAGCTTGCTGCCACCTTAGTTGGTGATAACTTGGATGCAGAGATTGCTCCTTTCACCTTCTTGACAGCATCAACGAATGAAGGGATCAGAGGTGCTCCTCATGCTTTCATCCCCAGACTTCAAGATTCTGTGTTTGACCTACTCGAGGATAATGCCGGGTAAAAAATTAAATAAATCAATTCCAAAAGTACCAATTAACAATTGTTCTCTAGGTGCAATAACCTAACTTCAGTGGCACAATGGCAGAATGCATGAAACTGAGATATGGGTTAAAGTGGGTGGAGATAAGAGTGGAAATTCATTCAAAATGAATTTCCAAATTGTTAATACACCCACCCCTAACTAAGTTCGAACACCTGTGTTTTTTCTATTTTTGAAGCTGATGACTCTACTACCAATCTTCATGTGGCACTGGACCAATACAAGCCCTCTGCAAGGCATGAAATGGAGGTTAGCAAAATTTGATGCAACAATTAATTGTTATAACACTTGACTTGCTAACTATAGAGAATATTCTATGCGTATTTTTATCTGTGCTGACTATGAGTTCCTGAGCAAACTTTATGGCTTATCTGGAGCTAGTGGTGAAACCTGAACTGCTGACTTGTATTGCATAAGAAACACAGCATGCATCCATTAAGGTCGCCATCCATGCCCTTATTGCACCATAAACCAGGATGAGATGCAGTTGTCAATGCCTATGAGAGCCAGGCGCAGTCTAAGCCGCTCATTGCTATCATTTCATGACCATCATCAACATTTCTTGCATTCTGGTGGGAATGCAAAAAATGTCAAGGATTTTTTCAACTGCATATCCAAACCATTTTTGGATGTTCCGCTACCACAAGTAGGTGCACAGTTTGCTAAGCCAGTGCATCTGTATTAATAACTGCATATTTTGTAGGTTTGCTTGCCAGGGCTGCATATTAGCCAGGGCATTTTACTGAAGATCTTTAACCTTCTTGAGAATGCCTGTCATGATCTTGATGTGAAGATGGTACTCATCCACAGTGGACATACCGCATTGTCACCCTCCTATACACATCATGTACTAAACCTGCAGGAGCTAAATAGGACTAAGGCTGAACTTGACACAGCTCTGCACTTCACTGACTGCATTGTTCAAGGTGAGCAGAGGGCTGATGGCAATGTTGTTCTGTCATGTATGGAAGCAGCCCTTCATGTCTTGAGACAGCGGTTTACACATGTTGCCAAGATAATCATGCAGAGTGACAATGCCAAAATCTTGCTGGCAAGCAAACTAGCTGCTCCTGCCTCATGTGTGCTCAGCTGCTGGGCTCAAGATAGTGGTTTACTACCACAATGAGGCACAGAGCGGCAAGCATGTGTGTGACACCCACTTTCCCATCAACAGACACAACTTGATGCCTATCTGGTGCTCTCCACCCCCCGCAGCTTGCTACAGCTCTAATGACACTGCTGTCTGCAACACAACTGTGTTACTTGTGAAGCCTGATTTTCGGGCTCCATACCATACTACTGTGATACCTTCAGTACATGTACATGGCATTTCTGAGTTTTATGCAGCTCAGTACATAAGAACTGATGGTAAGCAGGAGATTAAGTTCTTCAACAGTCTTGGGCAGAATGTACCATCAGTCTCTGTTTCTGTTCCTTCATGTCATGCCTGCTCACTGAGTACCCCTATGGGTTCAGAAGACATAAACTTCACTGGAGTCACTGTGTTACTGAGCAGTGACAGTGAAGGCACATGTGTGCAAGCAAGAAAAGATAAAAGTCGATACGCCAGGAGAAATAAGGGCATGGCAAGTGAGAGATACAGCGTCTGGAGAAGCAAAGAGAAGGTGAGGATGCTTTGAAGAGGATACAGGTGGTGTACCCACAGTGCGCTGTGTGTCTCTACCATTTCAAATCACACCAGCTACTTGTGAACCATGTGTGTGGTGGAGTAGTAATGTCTCAAGATGTGCTCAGTAATGTGATGAAGCATGCCAATCAGATTCTGTCCAGAATGGACTTCTCTGTAGAAGGTGCAATAGATAGTGCTTCGAGTATAATTGACACTGAGATGACGAATGCAACCTTGAGTCAAATTTCTATGCTAGTTGGGCCCATACCAGGATGTGCATGCATCCTGAGTTGACTTCCAAGGTAAGCCACATTATACATCAGTGTTGGAAAGTTGGAGAGTTTACTAAGCTGGGTAAGGTAAAGATCTCTGTTGACAGTGTGATTTCCAGGCTTAATGAGCTGCTGCAGCAAAAAGTAATTAGACTAATTGAGCTTCCACTTGCAGGGAAGATCAGAGCAGCGTACCAGAGCATTGGCAGGGAGCCACAGGCTCCATGTGCTGCTGGTTGTAAGCATGGAAGGATGCTGGGTAGTGATGAATGTGTACCAACCTCAAGGCCAGGGTAACCTATAAGCAGCTGGATTTTAAGAAAAACTTTCCCCAGTGGAGAAAGCAGGAATTCGAGGCCTATCTCGGCCACCACATAATTGCGGGAACAAACCTGAACTCTTAAAGCGTGTTTCAGAGCACATGCATGCACACTACAATTGAGCAACAATAGTTTGTACTTTGTATTGTTGTATCAATCTATAACTTTTACCCACTGAATGTAGGAACCAGCGGTAAAACAAAAAAAGATGAATTACGTGCCATCCATGTCAAGGCCGGGTCGAGGCTAAAGCGACCTAGCTACTTAGTACAGCTGGTTTCAATGCTTCCGTACTAGTAAAAAGTCGAAAATTGTAGGAAAGCTTACATCTCTTGTTAAGGTAAGAACATATGGACAGCTTTGTTACTTTAAAAAGGCCCAGAAAAAAAGTGTACTTTTTTTCGGGACAGTATAACCGTTTCACTTCTGACGAATACTGGTAAAGAGTGGAACGATGTAAGAAGCTAAGAATGGGGCTAAACATTGTGTAGAAGGTTGGGTTACTATTTACGCACACAAAGTTGCGACAGTTAGCACTCGTCCGACTCATTTTCCAAAAAGTGAGTTTGACAAAATGGGCCGAATAAACATTCGATTTACATGGAATCGGTGTTAAAGTCTTAAAATTTTTTCAGTGGAGCAGTAAGTAATCCAATGCTGTAAACAATATGATTAACATGGGAATGAATGTAGTTTGATTGAGCCCAAGAGCGTGACCCCATGCTACAATGTACGTCCTTGAATAATCCGTGAATGAGATAGCAATGTCAAGCAAAATCAGGTCATATGGAATTTATATAACTGATGATTTGAATGGACCAACAACATTGGTGTGAGGTTCCTGCAACTAAAAATGTATTTGTATCCATATCACATGGCTGAGATATCATATTGCAATTCCTTATATAAAGTTCCATCTCTAGCCCTACTGATAAAAGGCATTAAATAAATGGCATGTTGAAAATTTGAAATCCTGCCACCCTCAGAATTTGTGTATGTTTCTCTTTTAATATTCATTCATAGTGTGCCTGCAACCAGATTACTAGACCAGATTGATGGTCCTATTGGTTGTGGCCTAATGAGGTCAGATTACAGTACTAAACAGTAGTGCCTAGGTCATTGCGACAATTTCCATATCCCTCATTGGGAAAATATGTCCTACAAGTAAATAAAAACATTCTCTACGAGAAAGTTGGTGGGATATAGGATTTGATTATGACATTGGTGGTGTAAAAAGCAAGGAAACAAGGTCTTATCAGAAGGGAAAATGTCATAGTCCTATATTTAGCACATTTCTAGGGCATGTGTCGTTTGTGTGCTAAATATAGGACTATGACATTTTCCCTTCTGATAAGACCTTGTTTCCTTGCTTTTTACACCACCAATGTCATAATCAAATCCTATATCCCACCAACTTTCTCGTAGAGAATGTTTTTATTTACTTGTTTTCTTTATTTTTTTTTTCATATATTATATAAAAGCGAGTCCTCCAGCCGATTCTGAAGCTATTGGTGAAATTTTCATCGCTTAGAAATGTTCCTGTCCTGAGTTATGCGTTGCCAAGAAGGAGAAGAAGAAGAAGAAGAATGAGAAGAATGAGAAGACGACCCGCCCCTTGTTCCGAGACTGGGTACGAGGACGGGCAGTACACTCTTGTTCTCAACAACCACGCGGTTCAGCGACATGAAACAAAAACGAAACTACTCATTTTTGACTTCTAGATCGATTGCTAAAACAAGCTACACGATCCGATCGTCGGGAGTGTTGTTACAGACGGGTCGCGTTTTTTTAATGACATTCATAGTCGGGGTCAAATCCTATATGGAAGTTTCTAACGAAACTTCCGATAGCGATGTTATCTATAGGGCCTTGTGTTCTTAGCGATTGCTACAACCCACCGCTAATAAACTGTATGTACACCTCCCCCATACTGTATGCACACCTCCCCCATACTGCATGCACATCTCCCCCATACTGTATGCACACCTCCCCCATACTGTATGAACACCTCCCCCATACTGTCTGCACACCTCCCCCATACTGTATGCACACCTCCCCCGTTCTATATGTACACCTCCCCGATACTGTATGCACACAGCCCCTGTACTATATGCACACCTCCCCCATACTGTATGTACACCTCCCCCATACTGTATGTACACCCCAGCATGAGAATGTATTGAAAATACTACTCATTTTTTCATTACATCATACAACAACAGGTGCTCAAGATCCCCACTAAAACATAACTTGGTACATGTACATGTTGTTGTTTTCAAATTTTTTGAGGCAAATGCAAGCAATTGTTTACAACATAGTGTATATCACACATGTGCACATTCACACACACATACACACACATACACACACCACACACACACACACACACACACACACACACACACACATACCTGCAGTGAGAGGGATTAGATCTACGACAAGAAAGAAGTTTAACAGCATCACCAAACTTGGACCAGGTTCAGTGACACTTGCACACACACCAAAGCCTTCTCCTTCATTTACAACTTTCTCACCAGTAGTAAACCCAACAATAGCCACTGCATGTGGAGAGATGACCATTACAAACAGATCATGTGATCCCTCATATGAACCCACCATGGTTATCCAAGATGACTATTGTTGTAGTGGGGTTGTGTGGTGTGTCATATGGAACTGAACTTGGAGAACGAGCAGAAATAAGGATGGCCTTTTTAGTTCCAGTAACTGAACCATCATCATAAATGTTGATTGTTACGCAGCCCTATCCCCGTGACAAGGTACCAAGCAACAGGATGCTTTTTGATAACGGCACAGCTCACGCGCACCACACGTAGCGTACACACCAGAAATCAAGAACAGCCGTACGCGCATGCGCGTACACATACATCATCTCTTAACATCCCCCCCCCACTTAAGTTAACATTGTTCAACAAAACGTTCAGGCTTCTTGCTGATCCTCCCAGACCGAGTAGTGGCGACCCTTGGCTCAGGAACCCCAGAAGGTGGTTCATGATCAGGGGGTGCTTTCTGTTTGGGCACCTTTGGCACACTGCTGGGTCCTGGTTTTTTCAATTTGGGTACCGCATTGGGTACTGCCATGGATGGCACTGGGCCCACTGGACTGGGCAGTTCCCGGTCCTTGGGAATATCTTTGGACTGGCCAGGTAACTGGTCTAACTCTGGTTCTGGACACCCCAAATCCAGCGGTGGCGAGTTCCACGAGGGCTTGATGAACTGTCGATTCCGATGCAAGAGTTGTCCATCGACTTCCACTGTATAGGAGTTCTTTGAGAGCTGCCTCCTTTCCCTTTTCTATTCCTGGAATCAATGGCTGCCACCTTTCCCCCCAACTCTGTCTTTACCCCCAAAGACTGCATGTCTGCTGCAGTGGCTTCCATAGCTTGACACATTCTTATTGCTTTTTCCAGGTCTAGGTTTTCAGTCTCAAATAAACGTCTCACTCTCCACGCCTCGAATCAATACGTGAAGCATCAAATCGTCCCTAAGATCCCCGAATTCACAATCCTTAACTTGCTTGCGAATTTCCGTCACAAACTGATCTACGCTGTTCCCCTCCTGTTCTGGAAAAACTTGTCGCGTCTTACGTGCTTACTCGTTCTTCTAGCGCACCAACTGTCCAATTTCCCACACACCACTGACCACTTCGCCCGATCCTCTCCCTCAGCGAAGGGCATCGTTTCGTACAAATCGTTCACCCGGGGGCCCACTGTCCTAAGGAATATAGCCAGCTTCACCTGTTCACTTGCACTTCCTTTCTCCGTTGCTGTCAGGAACTGTGTGAACTCCCTTTTGAAACGTATCCAATGGCTGCTGAGGTCCCCTTCCCCAATGGGCTCTGGAATCAACTGTTTCTCCATTTCTTTACAGATATCCCACTTCTGACACCATGTTACGCAGCCCTATCCCCATGACAAGGTACCAAGCAACAGGATGCTTTTTGATAACGGCACAGCTCACGCGCACCACACGTAGCGTACACACCAAAAATCAAGAACAGCCGTACGCGCATGCGCGTACACATACATCATCTCTTAACATTGATGGCAATAGGAAGGTATTGCTGGTCTGGTGTTATGGTGAAAGTCTGCTCTGAATCGTCTCCTATATCATAGTCCACTCCAAATACAGCCTGATTGTCCACTGCACTGCTCTCTGCTGTCACCCGGACATCAAAGGTCTGTTCAGACACCACTCCACCTTCCTTGACCAGTCTTAATGTGTCAAAATGGAAGCCATCCCCTTTAGTAAAGGTGTACTCTGTCTGCTCAAAGCCTATTGAGATGGCTGCAGCGACAGAAGTAGGTGGCTAGCCCATATGAGGACATGCCCATATGAGGACATGTCCATACAAAGACACATGTGCCACATAAACAATGCATATGCCAATCCACAAAACCCATCCATGTACCTTACATACCTCATATAGTTACCCTATAAGGTCACGTTCTGCCATCATTAAAATTCATAACCATGCACTTATTATTAAACATACACAACATCTACACACAGACTAGATATACAACAAATCAATAAGATTGGGGCATTAACCTGGTTAGGATGGATGTGGCATATGCCCTAACCAGTCAGTTGTAAGTTAAGGCAGCCATAAATGTCATTCATGGTTACGTTTGCTATTAAATATGTTCTTACAATAGGTGACATTGTGTAATGACTGCATATGTATTGTATTAGCCCAGTAATATTTAGGGAGTTACATGAGGTAAAATGTACTATGTACATGTATGCAGTCTTCAGGGTTTTTTGTCTCCATGATCTGAAATCTTCTTGAAATAATTCATGGTCACCTATGTGGTTTCCTGTGCTGGTGTAGTCACCTGCAGGTTCTGGGTTTCTTAGGAAGGCAACTATGTTCCCTAGTAGGGAGCATAGTTGAGTTGGATAAAACATATAGTCACCCCATTGGCATTCAGAGAGAGCCTAGCAATCCTTCAATGCGTTGTGTACTTAACCTTGTCTGATAAAAGAATTGATAACCTAAATGAAAGTCCTGTTTCAGAAGTACACCCACTGACCCACATACTTTCATCATGCCCTTAACTTAGAACTTGAATAGTGCAACAATAAGATGTTATACTTTGCACACCTCACATCCGTGAACATTGGAACTATAATGCCATGCAATAACACTTATCTTATTACAACACCCCACCACCCCCACCCCACCACCCCATTCCTCTAGTTCCCTTCACTAATTATTCACTGACAGTCACAAAGTAGGTGTTTTTGAGTGAGCAAATGGTAGGTCCAGCCGACAAGGTGAAGGGAATTAGTACAAGTACATAGCATATGTGTATGGTAGAAATGGTAACCGTGTACATGTGTAGGCAGGTAATGACATAAGGCATATTGTCCTACAACACTACGATCCGCGAGATGTCATATGTTCCTTGTGTCTTTCTTGCGCTACATGCTCTTGAATACACATTGTAAAGTTAGCTGTGCGGCTAGTTATGCGTACACTCAAGATCAAGATTTTTACCAACGATCCAGTCCCATTACATGTTTGATACCTTTTATGACCTACGGTTTTGTTCCTGTTATTCAAAACGAACACACGTTATACCTCTGATTTTGGGTCACTATAAGAGTTATAGTTATAATTGCACTAGTAGTTTGGTATTCTATTTAAACTGCATGCATGGTTGTTCTTGTTCTGTTCGAATGTACATTAGAGACTGCAGGTATGATTAGTGTTCCGGTTCGGCTCGAACCAGTGTCGAACGGTTCGAGGTTCGGTTCGGTTCGAGTTCGGTTCGAACGAATTTCGAACCTTTCGAACCGCTCATTAAATATTCATTGCGTATATAAACCATCACCAATAACTGTATGTATGATTCGCCGCTACCTAATACATATACATGTACACGTTTGTGCGTCCGCGTTTATAGTAAAAACAGTTGAACCAATAATATACGGACCGCGCCCGCGAGTCAGCGCGAGCTAATTAACAGCCAATTATAACTACAATTTACAATTGGCGATCGCGAACCGTTCGAGGTTCGGTAACTTCGGTTCGATTGGAGCCGGTTCAGTTCGATGTTCGGTTCGAACGGTTCGAACCGGAACACTAGGTATGATGTTGCATAGGTAATGTGAAACCAAACAATATCACCATCAGGGTGGGGCGGAGGGTCGCACTTACCATTGACAGTATACATTATAAGTACCAAGCAGCCTAAATGGTGTGGGACACATGACCACCATCAACTTATCAATATCATTGTTAGGAACAGGCACACTTGAATAATTTGTGAATGAGCCCAGTGCATTGTGTGGTCTGGAATTGACAGGCAATATGACTTACCATCATTATCAACAATCCTGATGACTGTTGCACCATTGGTGATGATGACACGCCCAGATGAAAGCAGGGAGGTATCTAAGACCCTCACGACACAAACAAACTGCTGTTCTGCCTCACTGATAAGGTCATCCACAATGCCAACTAGTGGACTGAGATCACTATCACCAGAGGAGGGTATAACAGGGAAGGTGAGATTGAGAACTGTATTGTTGAAGTCCTGATGTCCACTGAGAATTTCTGAAGGAACATAAACACATACAGTATCCAGGAATATTAAATATGAAAGCCTTGATAGCTTACATTGGGCAGGATTAGGCAGACAATTGCCACCTGGTAGTGAAATGTTCAGAGAAAAAAAACTGGCTAGCTGTCAGTGGTATCACCTGTACTTGAAGTGGCTGGACAATCTCTTTACCTTTGGCCAGCCTAATTCTAGGGTATTGGTCAGGAGGTGGTGCCCCTTCCGTTACAGTGTAGTCAGTTTCTCTGAACCCAATAGAGACCACTGGAGTGGTATGGGAACAGTTACATCAATCACGTGACAGCGTTTCGTGTCCACGCCCACTCACCGTCTCCATTCAATATTGTAACAGTAAAAGGCATAACACGTTCATATGAGCCACCGACTGTGGCACTTACTGGGACCGCTAGTGGAGGCTGTAAGGCTTTGTTGTCCAAAAGAACGTTCAGTGAAAACGGCAATCTGGTCATTTTGGTGCTCAAAACGCCATTATTTGTGAAGGTTTTGATGTATCGAGTAGGATCTGTAGCAGAGGGGCACAAATCAAAGAGCGGCGCGCGCACCAATGGGGGCTAACTTACTATCCGGCACTGCAAAGGAAGCGACATGCCCATAGCCAGGGGGGGTTCGGGGGGGTTCGATCGAACCCCCCTTCAGAAGGTCAAGGTCCGCTTATGTGGAAGTATGGTACAGGTCCCGCGCCGGCCGCTCTCCGAGGCGATTAGAGGACGTCTGACCCGTATAAAAATTATACATGTATCCCAGTGTTGCAGCTGAAGCCTTTAACTTAAACCGAAAACGGTTAACCAACCGGCACGAGGGCCGGCCCGTCTATACTATTAGTACAGTAGAAGTGTTTAATTTAATCAGAGATCATATATAGAGATTTAATCGGGACATATATATATATACCGACGCGATCGGCAATGCCGGGTCGCTCCCAGGTAAAGAAAATAGAGCGGGAACGAGCCGCTGCCTTTTGCCAGACGCTTGATGCCTTTAATTTTTGCCAACTGCGAAACGAAAGGCAACGGGTGATGCGCAACAGCCAACTCCTTTTGTCGCAGAAGCAAATGCTGCCGCAGATGATGAATGCGAAGCTAGTGAATTGGTTGCATCGGATTCCAACGAGCCGGAAATCACTGTGCGTACTTTTATAGAACCTGGGAATTTTGAAGAACCAGATCCGGATGTGTTAAGTGTTCCAAAGAGTGACAACACAGGCATCGCAGATGGGCAATTGTCACTCTATATCGGCGATCTGGTCTCTGCTTGCCGCTCCACGGAGGCCGATCTTTCTCCGAAAGTCCAAGCGCTGTCAATAAGTGACAAGTTTGCGTACCTGCGTCAACATTCTAAGCCTGATCCACAGTTCGAATTCCCGAGAACATTCATTGGAGGATGCAAGCGTAGTTTTAACTATGTCTGGCTGGACCAGCATAAGTGGCTGTGCTACAGCGTAAAGTTGAATGGTGCTTTTTGCATGCCATGTTTGCTTTTCAATGGTATGTCGGACTCTACTGGCAAGGGTTCTGGTGCACTTGTCACCAAGCCATTTCAGACATGGCAGAAGAAATCAGAAAAGTTTTCAAGCCATGAGAAGACCAGCTACAACGAGTGCTCTCTTCACTTGGCAGAGCAGCTAGTGCACTCTGTGAAACATCCAGAGAAAAACCTTCCAGCATTGTTCAGCTCTAGGATAGCTGACAACATTGCCAGGAACAGAGGCATTTTGAAGTCCGTGGCTAGTGCTGTTTTAATTGTTCTGTGCAAAGCAATGCATTGCACTGCAAGGAGATTCAGAGCAGCTGGAAACCCCAGGAAACCCAGGCAACTTCCTAGCTCTACTGAAGCTATTGGCGGTGAATGATCATGTGCTTCACCAACACTTGCAATCTCCTGCTATGCATGATGTATAACCCACATGTCACCTCAGGCCTAAAATGAGCTCATTGAAGTAATGGGGAATCACATTGTGCTGCACACCATTGTGGATGAACTGAAGGCGGCAAGGTGGTATGCCATTCTTGCTGATGAAGTGACGTCCCACAACACTGAGCATCTTGCCATCTGTGTCCGTTTGGTTGATCAGAACAATGACATTCGAGAAGAGTTCTTGGCTTTCATTGATATAGACAGAATCACTGGTGCAGAGATTGCTGATGCCATTGTAAAGTTCATTCAGGACAATGATGTTCCTATTGAAAACATGCGGGGACAAGGCCATGATGGTGCCAGTAACATGTCCTCTGATCGTGTTGGAGTGCAAGCACGGATCCAACAAGCTGCTCCTCTTGCCACTTGCGTCCATTGTAGTGGACACTGTTTGAACCTTATCATCAGCAAGTCTTGCTCCCTGCCAGACATCCGCAATGTAATAGATCGGCTTGAACACTGATGAAGTCATCACATGCTATGCTCATTTGCACCCAAGAAAGCTTGAACCTGACTGTATCATCCACCCTTGAATTCAAGTTCAAACCTCTGTCACTGCACTTGTGTGTATAATTGTATCCTTATATTCAGTATATAAAGTAGTATTTTGTGCCAATCAAGTATATGTCTCAGCATTGGATCAGAAGTATTGTTCATGTGGCCGGGAGTATGATACGCGTAGATCGATTCACATGTACAATGCGCATGCGTACTGACCCATGCAGTCCATCGTTCATTGTGCCGTTCAATCACCATACCGAATGCAAAAAAGCAAGTCATTTCATTCTATCTGCATGTTACAACGCAATATACATGTAGTATATTGAGACACAATATTAAACATTGCAAAACTGTTAGGGCTCCGTCCCAGACTCCTCCCAGGCCAAAGTCTGTCTCGTTACATATGGTTTACTCTTCATATCGGACAACTTGGCCACCGCCCACTAGTTAGGTCCACATTTATTACATTCCGAACCCCCCCTTTTCCAGACCTGGCTACGGGCTTGAGCGATCTGGTTAGCACTAAACGTTCCGTTCACGTATCCAAAGTACACGTTCAACAACTGAGACCCTTCTCTGTGAGATATGCTTGTGATAGGTAAGAAGGAGGTCTGGTGTGGAAAGAACCCGAATACTGTCGTGGGAGGGGGACACTTACTGAGGGCTGCGAACGTACACAGAGGAGACAACACTTACCTACACAGGCCGTGCATGGACTGGTGGTATTAAGTTTGTAGGACTTCCCACCTCCGTTGACGCAACACGCGTACGGCCCAGCCGGGCGAGTGCTCGGTATGTTGAAACTGGTAGAGGTGCACGTGGTGCTAGTAGTGCAGCACTGTTGTGAAGAGACCACTGCGAGGGGAAGGGGAAGGAAGCAAGTATGGATAGCGCGCAATTCCCGCGTGCAGCAAACGTAGGGTAGCGCAGGGTATAGTCGGCAATGGGGAGTGGATCGGCAACCGCACTTTCAACACAATACAGAGACTTCTAGAAGACTTTTCAGTACTTCATAAAAGGATAAGAGCCATCCTTCTGGGTTGTCTTAGGAGGCAGTAGGTATAGTTTAATGCAACTACGCTCCTTTTAAAAAATAACGCATCGGGTGCCGAACACTACCGCATGCCGATTACTACCTACGCTACCCTACGTCGGATTCCGACCGCGGTGATGAATGCAAAGCACACGACTTGCACTGCTCTGAGGGGAAACATCACACACTGCCACTGGGTTTCAGAGAAAATTTTAACCTTATTAAAAGCAAAATTAAAATTCATAGTGGGCAATGCGCACGGGGAAATCCGGTCGGCGCCGCACGGCAGCATTAAAGACAACTGATTCAAACCACCCAACCCCCCCCCCCCCCCCCCCCCAAAAAAAAAAGCCATGCATAGAGTTGGTCTCTTGGCTCGCAAAGGATCATGGTCTGCGTATGAGACTTGCTTGCATTTTTATAATAGTTTGTGAAGTTTCAAGAAACTTCCATATAGGCCTAGGATTGACCCCGACTATGAAATCATTGATTTAAAAAAAAACACGCGACACATTAATAACTAGACTTCTGACGATTGGATCGTTTAGCTAGGTGAACAAGAAAACGAATGTGAGTAGTTCCGTCGTTCGTTTTAAACAGCGCGGTTGTAGAGAACAATAGGGTAGCCGTCTTCGTACCCAGACCCGGAATTATCCACCTCCTCCTTCTTAGAGCAAGGAAATTAAGAAACAGTATACTTTCCTTATTATTTTCAACTAAAGTAAACAACTTATAGAATAATAATGATTCCTATTAATAGATAGATTAAAAGACGTTTTAGTTTCGAAAACTGACTTTTCTGCAAGATGGTGCTCTCCAATGTATGGGAGAGGCACTAAAAAAAAGAAACAGCAACTTCAAAGGATTTATCAACCACATAACATATTGTGTGGGTTTACTTATGAGTAGTGTGTTCATCGGAAGTTTCGCTAGAAACTGGATTTGACCCTGATTATGAAATCATTAACAACATGGGATAGGAACACGTTTAAAGAATGGAAATTTCACGAATAGCTTCATAATTGCAGAGTAGTATATATATTATTTCTGATAATTCGCTGGAGGAGTGCCTACTGTGATCAAATAGTCGATGGTAGTATTGTTATATCCAGTTCACCTACACAACTACACCCACAGTCACCTAACCAGTATGCCCACACATACTAACAAGCATACCCACACATACTAACAAGTCGACCCTCACTACCACCCTAACCATGCAGTACACCTTCATGAATTTGTACCTCGAGTTGCAGTACTAATGAATTAATTTAATTAATGGAAACATTTTTTTACTTACAGTTTAGTGGCACCAGCCCCAAACCTTCCCTGTGGTACAGTCCCTGCACTCTCCTACAGCATACAACCCTACCCTTAAGATGGTGGGTGTGGCCTTACATGTCTCCGGTGGACTCAGTGATTGGTTCCTCCCTCTGTCGTGGAAGGTGAAGTGGAGAAGGAGGAGGGGGAGTCCTCACGACACCCTGGGAGGTGGTCATAGTTGTCATTGTCTAGACTGTGAGATCTTGGATGCATGAAGAAAGCCACCCCCCCAGATGCCCTGCATGAAGAAAGGCACTTATGCCCACACAACCACATGATCTCCATGGAGACCATACACATCCAAGTCATATGATCCCCTCCATGGCTACCTTTAGTGATGAATAGGGTGACAGTCTTCTGTACACGTGAAAATGAGACCATACCCAGCTATTGACTCACCTTTCAATGAGATCACACCCATCACATCATCTCCATGGAGACCACACATCCGAATCACATGATTCCCCCATGGCAACCTTCAGCATTGCCATGACAACAATTTTTAACCCTGTACAAGAGTCCCAAAAAAATGTGTCCAAACTCTGTCACTGGTAGCCTACGCTTAAAGCAGGTGGGTAGCATTTGATTTCATCCAGCATATTTTCATGTTTGTCTTAAGTAGACATATGTAGCTGCATAACTGTTAGCATACACCCATGTCACGCTGACTGGTAAAAATAGTTTGAGGCCTACCTTGAGCTACATGTGATAACATATGCATATGCGTCTTCAACATGAGAACAGTTGTGGAGTCCAACACCTCTGTTTCGACAATCCCACAGTCTTGCCTCAGTTCCAGTACATCCTACATCGTCTAACAGAATGGGCTCTGTTCCTTGTCCAAAGGTTGCTACTGAGAAGCTAGTTCCTCCTACAAACATTCAAGCATTGGCATATGAAAATACTTCTGTCTGACATTGCATTAAGCATATCTTTTTACTAGAGTGCATGTGGTCTAAATCAAATCCAGATGGATTTTAATACACCGTTACTGCCCACCCAGCGAAAAAATCTTATCAATCTTGGGCATGATCTTGGCAATCTTGACCAAGATCTAATGCATCCTGACCAAGATTCAAGATTTTTTGCCATGATGTCTAAGATCTTGCCCAAGAAAATATAAAACAAATTCGAAATTGGACTAAAAATAATCCACAGCGATAGCAAATTGAGGGATTGTGTCAAGACAGACAACATATTCTTCACCAAAATCAAACGACATACTCAGAAAGAATAATATTGTCCAAGATCATGGTCAGGATTCTTGTATGCAATCTTGACCATGATTCCACACAAGAATATTGAGAATGATCTTGCGTCCTGGCCCCATCATCTTGCTCCCATCATGCCTCCTTTGGGGCCTCCTTGCCCCTATATCTTGGCCACGATCTTGCCTCCTTTCCCCTAGATCATGGCCAAGATCTTACCTCCTTGCCCTTAGATCTTGGCTAGGATCTTGCTCCTTGATCTTGGCCATGATCTTGCCTCCTTGCCCCTAGATCTTGGCCACGATCTTGCCTCCTTGCCCCTAGATCTTGGCCACGATCTTGCCTCTTTGCCCCTCGATCTTGGCCACAACCTTGCCTCCTTGCCCATAGATCTTGACCGCCTCCTTGCCCCTAAATCTTGGCCACGATCTTGCCTCCTTGCCCCTAGATCTTGGCCACGATCTTGCCTCCTTGCCCCTAGATCTTGGCCACGATCTTGCCTCCTTGCCCTTAGATCATCTTGCCTCCTTGCTCCTATATCTTGGCCATGATCTTGCCTCCTTGCCCCTAGATCTTGGCCGCCTCCTTGCCCCTAGATCTTGCCTCTTTGCCCCTAGATCTTGGCCGCCTCCTTGCCCCTAGATCTTGCCACGATCTTGCCTCCTTGCCCCTAGATCTTGGCCGCCTCCTTGCCCCTAAATCTTGGCCGCCTCCTTGCCCCTAGATCTTGGCCATGATCTTGCTTCCTTGCCCCTAGATCTTGGCCATGATCTTGCCTCCTTGCCCCTAGATCTTGGCCATGATCTTGCCTCCTTGCCCCTAGATCTTGGCCATGATTATGCCTCCTTGCCCCTAGGATCTTGTCTCCTTGTCCCTAGATCTTGGCCACGATCTTGCCTCCTCTAGCCTCCTTGACCCATTATGGAAAAAGATTCGTGATTCTTGATTTCAAAATCCCATGCAATGTCTTTAGAAACAATGTAATTTCTCACCAGACTGCATGCATGCCTTGCATGGTGGTTTAACCCGTTTTTGATTTGTCGCCCATGCATGCAGAACATTTATCGCACTGTACATATTGATATATTAGATGGCATACAGTGTTGTATACACAAGATACAAAATGCATTATAAAGACATGCAGTTGCACAATCTATAATACGTGCATACAGATATTAAACTTTAATGACGTTCACAGTCCATTTCTGTGCTTTCAACATCTGCATGACAGACCATACAAGTTCATGTACCAGTGTTTATATGTTAGGATCACCAATGTATATGTCATTGTACGGGCACGCTTTCGTACCTTTTAACGGGCGAGGGTCGACTGGCATAGGCCTATATGAGCCGAAGAAAGCAAAATGTGTATCGGCAAGTAACATTCAGCCATTCGCGCGATCGATCCCCGGCATATTTTGGTATCCATGTTTGGTCACGATCGCTGGTTTTGTAACGGTCGCGTGAGTTTACAAAATACGCAATATGATACTACTTTAGCAGACACAAAGATCCATTTCTTCAGTCGGAATATGAAGTAAGTGGACCTTTCTAGTGTTTCTTGTAATAAAAGGTATGGTTTTCTCACGCTAGTGAACGAAAAACGTTAGCAGCAGCTACATTATTTCGAGGTATGTTCTAATTGATGCGCGCATGCTGTTTGCTGTTTGAGAATCTGCACCCATGTCGTTGATGAATTATGGATGGTGTACGTGTATAGTTAGGGGGAGGGTTGTAGGTTGTGTTCAAGTGCTGCTGGCTTGGTTGGTACATGTATGCGGTGCTGAGTCTTGTACCGGTATTGGTGAGTGGAAGCGTATGTGTGGTGTGCGATGCTGGAGGCTGGTAAGTAGTGTATGAGTATTGAGACTTTTTAGAGGAGGGTGTGTGTGGGTATGTGAGTATTGAGGCTTATAGGGTGTTGTGTTGGAGGATTGTAGGGTTTGTGGGTGTCAAAGGCTTTTAGTGTTAGTGTGTGGGCTCGTAGGGTGTGTGGGTGTTGAAGGGTTGAAGTGTGTGGGTGTTGGAAGCTTGTAGGGTGTGTGTCGAAGGCTGTTAGTTTGTGTGTGTCAAAGGCTTGCGTGTCTGGGAGGTTGAAGGCTTGTAGGGTGTGTGTGGGTGTGAGCATTGCAGTGTGCGTAGGTGTTGAGCGCTGCAGTGTGTGTATGTTGGAAGCTTGTATGGTGTGGGTGTCGAAGGCTTGTAGGGTGTGGGTGTTGAAGGCTTATAGGGTACAGGTGTTGAAGGCTTGTAGGGTACAGGTGTTGAAGGCTTGTAGGGTACAGGTGTTGAAGGCTTGTAGGGTACAGGTGTTGAAGGCTTGTAGTGTGTGTGGGTGTTTGAGGCTTAGGTGGTTGGAGGCTTGTAGGGTGTGTGTCAAAGGGTTGTAGGGTGTGTTGGTGTCAAATACTTGTAGGGTGTCGAAGGGTTGCAGTATGTGTAGGTGTCGAGCATTGCAGTGTGTTGGAGCTTGTACAATGTGTGCATCGAAGGCTTGTAGGGTGTGTGACGAAGGCTTGTAGTGTGTGTGGGTCTGTGAGATTTGTAGGGTGTCAAAAAGCTTGTTGTGTGTGGGTGGTTTGAGGCTTGTAGATGTATATGTATGTATGCATACATAGAGCAATAATAACCCACCCCTTAAACACTGGGAAACTGTATTGCATCCATGTATTGCACTATTATGTATCAGCGGCGGATCCAGGGGGGGGGCACTCGGGGCACGTGCCCCCCCCCCCCCCCCCCCCCTTCATTAATAAATTCATAACTTTTCGGGCCGCATTTTATAATATAGCTGCACGATTGCGCTGTCTATTGATATCCGCACGCATGAACTCTACTACTGTACTATATCCCGGGCCCCCCGATACGCGATCATACTTCCCCCCCCCCCCGCCCTTCGTATCGGGCCAGAAACCAACAGCACCCCCCCCCCCCCCCCCCCCCCCGCTCTTCGTTTTGGGCCAGAATCCGACAGCACCCCCCCCCCCCCCCCCCCCCCGCTCCTCGTATCGGGCCATAAACCGACAGCACCCCCCCCCCCCCCCCCCCGCTTTTCGTATCGGGCCAGAAGCCGACCCCACCCCCAGCCACACCCACCATCCGTGCCCCCCCCCCCCCCCAAAACCTGTATCCGCCGCTGTGTATGTATTCTCGTATATGCATTATATTGTGGTCTTTTCATGCAGTAATTAATTCAAATACAGGTATATGATGACTTCAGTTACTCTGTATTTGTAGTGATGTAATGATGAGCTGAGACGTATACGGGTTGCAGTGGAAAGTATTTTAGCACACCTTATCGCAAACAGCCAGCCAGCCAAATAAAGGTATAAGTACCTCTAACGGGTGAAAGATATAATACTAGGCACATTTTTTGGTAGGAATTGGAGGACCCACACTGGCCTGTGATGTACAGAAATGTAATTAACAACACCCAGCTAGCCCTGCTCCCACGGAGATACTGCCAGATGCGCAACCAGCAGGTCCATCAGGTTCAAGTCACTCACCAGAGTACTTTTTGACTGTAAGTTAATATCAGTACAAAATGAATGTATGCATTGACATAGGAAAGTGGTGTAAATTTATTGAATCTGAGGGGACTGATATAAAATAAAAAAAGCGCTCAGCCTACTAGATACTCAATACACTGAGGATGAGCTGAAAGCATCATTTGTCCCAGTGGGAAAATCAACGATAAGTTTGAAACCACCATTGTCCCAATGCAGCTACTTGATGGTTTATATATTTTGCATGGATGCATTTGTTTTCATGCCCCACCTCGCCAGATATTTTACCCATTTCTGTTGCCTGCATATCACTCCACAGATTGCTTAAGAAATAAATTTGGAGAAAACAACAATGCTACCAGCAAACGAAAATTCTGCAATCAGAAGTGCAGAGACAAAGTAACAACGAAAGTAAAGGGACAGTAAATGAGTGATGTATGTTTCTTTTTGTTAAATATAATACCTTGCCCATTTCTTGTGTCAAAGAGGGCAGGATCAAATTGTAGGTTAGATCTTAGCGCGAGATCGTGCCTAATGGAGGCACGATCTTGGCCAAGATCTAGGGCATGGAGGCAAGATCATGGCCAAGATCTAGTGCCAAGGAGGCAAGATCATGGCCAAGATCTAGGGGCAAGGAGACATGATCATGGCCAAGATCTAGGGGCAAGGAGGCAAGATCATGGCCAAGATCTAGGGGCAAGGAGACAAGATCATAGCCAAGATCTAGGGGCAAGGAGACATGATCATGGCCAAGATCTAGGGGTAAGGAGGCAAGATCATGGCCATGATCTAGGGGCAAGGAGACATGATCATGGCCAAGATCTAGGGGCAAGGAGACATGATCATGGCCAAGATCTAGGGGCAAGGAGGCAAGATCATGGCCAAGATCTAGGGGCAAGGAGACAAGATCATGGCCAAGATCTAGGGGCAAGGAGACATGATCATGTCCAAGATCTAGGGGCAAGGAGACATGATCGTGGCCAAGATCTAGGGGTAAGGAGGCAAGATCATGGCCATGATCTAGGGGCAAGGAGGCAAGATCGTGGCCAAGATCTAGGGGCAAGGAGGCAAGATCTAGGGCCAAGATCTAGGGGTAAGGAGGCAAGATCATGGCCATGATCTAGGGCCAAGGAGGCAAGATCGTGGCCAAGATCTAGGGGTAAGGAGGCAAGATCGTGGCCAAGATCTAGGGGCAAGGAGGCAAGATCTAGGGGCAAGAAAGCAAGGTCTTGAGGAAAGATCTTGGGGCAACACAGCGATTCGATTGCCCTGCCGCGGGCCCGTAACGTCACGTAAATTCATTTGTAACCCTGACGTTACGGGTAACGTTGTCATCAGGCTTACGTACCCGCGTTCGGACCGATTACTCACGGGAATAGGATTGCGGGCCGTAAGATTCATCTGCGTGAGTACGTGCGCAATGCCGTATATTACGTTATCTCGTCCCCAACCCAGTTGTTGATCATGAATAATGACTCGCGATCGTTCCCACAGCAGCGGTTGTCCAATCATTGCTACTCGTCCCCACCATTTAATAATTCTGTTATTTAATAAAAAAATTAATGATCAGTTTTATTAAATGCATATATACATACATCCTTACATACATATATATATATATATATATATATGGGACAGTCTCCGAGAAAATGACCCATCGCTATATAATTTTAAAGTTATAAAAATGACTCACGTTTGAATCGCTATAACTTCGTAACGGTACACGCCATTGACTTCCTATTTTCAACACTTCACACTACACCATTTCTATAAAGTAAAATAGATTTTGGAGTCTTGCATTAGCTTAGTGCCAGTGTTGCAACGTCCGATACCTCTTGGGGTTCAAACTGGCCATATCTTTCCGCAGGACGTCCCAATTAACTTCAAATTCGGTTTATACACAGAGGGGTCCTGTACCTATCGATGTGCCCTGTTCGTTAATTTTTACTTTATCCATTACAGAGATACAGCTGAGCAAAGTATGTGCACCTTTCCCGCTCGATTCGCGCCCTTTGCATGGCCGTAATAACATGAATATTCAAGCTTTGTTGATAATACGTAATGCATCACGTGAGGGTATTATTTACCTACAAACGCCATAAACATCTCTTGAATAATTCATATTGTATACCAACACTTAATGTCGCGTGACCACGAAGGAGCCCACTTCGCTCGAAATAATACCGGGTATGTATGACGCGTGTGTCACGAGTCATTTGGCCGTGCTGTTGTGATACGTTTGTTATTTTTCGATGCAGATAAAGCAATATATGGAGATGTGTAACTCAAGTGAAAACGAGCTCGACTCGTTTGGGGGTTCCGCGTACGTGGTCGAAAGGTACGACGATGATACTGAAGATAAGTTGGACGGGGATGAGGATGCCGTGGTTGATAGCGGTGGCACTGGCGACGATGGCATACACCGCAACGATGGAGATTTTGATCCCCACGGTAATAATGATTTTGAAGGTGAAGATAATGGCTGTGATAGCGACGGTTGCAGTGATGGTGGTCGTCAAAGTAAAGGTTGTGACAGTAATGTTAGTCAAGAAAGTGAGGATGGTGGTGGTGAAGACGTTGAGGATGGTGGTGGTGAAGACGGTGAGGATGGTGGGGGTGAAGACAGTGAGGGTGTTGGTGGTGAAGACAGTGAGGATGGTGGTGGTGAAGACAGTAAGGATGGTGGTGGTGAAGACAGTAAGGATGGTGGTGGTGAAGACAGTGAGGATGGTGGTGAAGACAGTAAGGATGGTGGTGGTGAAGACAGTAAGGATGGTGGTGGTGAAGACAGTGAGGATGGTGGTGAAGACAGTGATGATGGTGGTGGTGTGCCTGCTAGAACAGCACGTGGGCAATGTCATCCCAGTCAGTTGCTCAATGTCTACCTCACTAGAGGAGGGTGCTGCAATGACAGCTGCTTGATGATGTACGGTGATATGCCTCGAGTACGAGCACTCACATTATCAAGATTGGACAAGAAAACCAGAAAAGCAGTTGTGTTCGGAATGCTTGCTGTGATTCGGAACAAATGTGGTTCTCGAAATACATTCCAGTATCGCTTTGACTGGTCCAGTCCTGTCTGCAGAAATGCTTTCTGTGCGGTCATTGGCACTTCTTACTGTACATTGAAGCGCTGGAAGAAGCAGGTGTGCTCTGACTCAGACGTTGCACCCCATGCCCATGGCAACAGTCGTCCCACTGAAGATGCTGGTTGTAGGGAGTAGGTAGCCCCTAAATCACTAAAGGAGCCTCCAGCCCCACCCCCACTTACGGGGCTATAGCTCCTTCACTGAAAAGTGGACTTCAAAGCCCCACATTGTAAATTCAGACAGCAGCCCCACATAACCGTCCGATGCCATGCAGAGCCACCAGCCAACTCGCAGTACCTATGGAACCACCTGCCCATATCAGACACTACACAGGGGCCACCAGCTAACCAATGGGGTCAGCCTCCACAATACCAGTGGTGACACCAGCCAAGTGCATTTGGCAGCCCCCCCAATTTCAGGAGAGTCGTGAACTACATGTACTTGTACTAAGGGATTGCCACACATGTCCCCTCCCGTGTACCACTACCAGTGGGTGTTACATGTACATCTAGCAGAACCAGCTGTGTCCAGGGCCCCCCTCCCCCAGATCCAGCCCCCGGGGTCACTTCACCCCTACTATTGATCATTCGCAGGAAGTTCAAGGGGCCAATGAGGCAAATGGAGCCATCCCACACAGCAGAACCACCATCCATGACTGCAAGTGAACTTAATAGCCTCACGATAGTTTGAACTTACATTTAATCCCTCCACACTTCAAGTAGTAGAACCACCAGCCATCTTACAAATGGGGTTACCAGACCCTGTACTGCCTGCAGGGGTGCCCACACAAACAGGGGCCAATACGTATTATATCAGAGGAGATGCCAGCCCTCACAGTATAAGCAGTCCCCACAATTTCAGACTGAGGAAGCCATGAAGTACATGTACTGTACGTACACCTGCCCCTCTCCAAGAAATACCAGTGGAACCATTAGCCCTCACTCAGCCCCTACGGCTCTCCTGCCCACTACCTGTTCTTCACTGCACATTGCGTCAACAGCCCAGGGTACAATGGGGCATCCCCCTACCAATTCTCACATCACTGCAATATGTGGCAGTATCATTGCGACCATTAAAGCAAATGGACTTATTAGCTCCACACAGCAGGCCAGTTAATACCAATGGGCTGCCATTACAGAAGGAGGCTATCAGTATCTATATGTACACACACAAGCACATACACAATCAATCTCTAAATTACATCTGGAAATTCCTTAGCTATACATGTAAGGAGGTGAAGCAGATCAAGGCCAGTCTATAGCTGATGCCCCTGTCCATAGAACTCAGCAACAAGTGGAAACACTCACACCAGATCATAATAATTGGTGTCATACAACAGGCATATTTTTGATCTTTGTGGCCTGGGCAGCCATGCTGTGTATAGTGTTATGGATTTGGATAGGTGGTGGACAGGCCTAGAGCCATGAGCCTTACCAAAGGTTCTAGCAATACACTGAGGTGAGCTTAAGTGATGGAAATCACTGAGCCTAATGTGGTTAGCAGGCTTATCATAATGGTGGGGGTAGTCAACCCCTATGGCATGAGATGAGTCCACACAGACATGGATGAAGGGCAATTAATGGAATCACAGAAAGCCAGCTCAGAAACTATCTCTCCATAGCATCGGAGATTCCTCTTAGCCTGGATACATGTCTTGTATATTGAAAACCTCAACGGCTACGGGTGATGGTGCATGGTTGTGCACCTACCTAGCTGCTGGTGCTACTCAACCTGACATGTTAGTACTTAGAATCATGGGACATGAGCATCTAGTGGAGGCCATGGGTACATCAGTGGAAGCCAAACAGGAGCAGAAGAAGAAAAAAAAATCAAAATTGCATATGAGGTAAATTAAGGACCAACAGGCTCTAATGGTGGAGGTACAAGTGTGGGTGTACCAAGCAGAATGGAGAGTGGGTGGTTTGCACTTGTGTATGTGTGTGTGTTTGTTTGTTTGTGTGAGTGGGTGTGTTTGTGCATGCATGCCTGTGTGCATAAGTGTGCATTCTTGTAGTGCAGGCTCACATCTAGTAAGTGTGCTCATAGTAACAAGAGACAACAGGGAAAGTAGATAATAATTTTACAAAGCAGAGGCCAGTTCTGTGTATGTGTGTGTGCATGTGTGTGTGTGTGTGTGATGAATGACTGCCAAAGCCATTTTAATGTGTACATATGCACACGTTTGTGATTGAAGCATGACTCCTGTGTGTGTGTACGTGAACATGCGTGCATGTGCATGTGGGTTTGTGTGCATGCGTGTGTGTGCATGTGCATGCATATGTTTAAAAGTGAAAAAGGCAACAAGAAGACCTGTTGGTAATTACCAGAGCAAGTAAACACAAATTTACACAAACAATAAACATGTGACTGCAGTTGCAAGTGTATGCTAGTGCTTGTGTGTGGTGTGTATGTGCGTGCATGCATAAACGTGCACATTGATACACAAGACAATTTAGACAAAGGTACGGCTCCAATAGAGAAACATGTGATGAATAGGATGACAGCTAAAAACAATGTTTGTATGTGGGTCGATAATTAGGAAATAAAATAGCAAAGCATTGATGTTGATGCGTGAATGACTGACTGCCCATGGTGTGTGTGTGTACATGTGTGTGTGTGTGTGTGTGTGTGTGTGTGTGTGTGTGTGTGTGTGTGTGTGTGTGTGTGTGTGTGTGTGTGTGTGTGTGTGTGTTCATTCTACCCCGAGCCTAAATGTCTGGGAAAGCCTTGCCTCATTTAACTAATTCCCTCATACCCCATCTAACACACTGTCCCCAAAATATTGACAACTGGTATGGTTGCAGGTCACACATGTATATACAAAGGATGGTAGGGGTGGGCTGCAATCACTCCAGCTAAATGCCAGCTGCATTGCTTACCATGGCTGTACTTATAAATGTATTGCTACAGGTGTTATTGTTTATACATCAATGGCAGGTAGCATCCTTTTAGTATCTACCCTGGCCTAACCACCTTACCCTGACCAGTGTCAAGGTGTGGGCTGACCAAATGGTAACTTTGGTTCCAGTCACACTCAGGGTAGGGGGACAGCACACACCCACTGTCGCCTGACCCCTTTTGGGCAAACAATCAACTATGCCAAGCACACCACCAATTCGAAACTAAGCAAGAGGGAGCATTCTGACAGAATTAAATGACACCAATTGCTGTGATCTGAGGTTGTGTATGAATGTGAGTGTGTGCATGTGTGTGTGTGTGTGTGTGTGTGTGTGTGTGTGTGTGTGACTTATGGATTTTATTTTGTATGGATATTATTTTGTAGAACAAAATATAATTGGTTCACCAATGAAGATAAAAGAGGTTTTAGTAGGCCAATGAGAGTACTACATGTTGGGAAATACATGTAGCTACAAGGGGGTGCATGTTTCATATATACAAGTAAATAAAAAACATTCTCTATGAGAAAGTTGGTGGCATATAGGATTTGAAGGCAATGGTGGTGTAAAAAGGAAGGAAACAAGGGTCTAATAATAAGGGAAAATGGAATAGTCCTATATTTAGCACACGAACAACATACTATATCATACATTATAGAAATGTGCTAAATATAGGACTATTCCATTTTCCCTTATTATTAGACCCTTGTTTCCTTCCTTTTTACACCACCATTGCCTTCAAATCCTATATGCCACCAACTTTCTCATAGAGAATGTTTTTTATTTACTTGTTTCATTGATTTTTATTCATACCCGATTATGAGCCGTATAGCATGTTAAGTAATCCATCTTGATGTGAGAGGGAGGTTGTAAAGGTACGACATACCTTTGAGTGACCTTAACTCTTTCGCCGAGCGAGATGCACGTTTAGGACTATGGCAATATCGCTGTCTTTTTTCAGGATCTGCTCGATACCTTGCACGTCGAGAGGTCTGTTCCTTTTCAGGATCTGAGGGGGCTTTAAGGGGCGGCCGAAATAGAAGAGGTTATTAATTGCCGCCCCAGCGCGATCTAACCCACGAACGCATTTTGTATCGGGCCAGACTGAAGCAGACAGCACCCTCCCCCCCCCCCACCCCCCCTTCCTACAGTCTACTAATCGCATCTCGATACCTTGCGCGTCGAGAGGTACGTTTCTTTTCAGGCTCTGCTCGATATTTTTCACGTTGAGAGGCCCGCTTCTTTTCAGGCTCTGCTTTGTAGTTCCGCTCGGGCTGAATCTAATATGTCGACTCTAGTTTTGAGGTACTATGCTCGTGACGTCGTTTGGCTTTCTTCTTTTCCTGACGTGAAGGCATTTTGAAAAAAAAAAAAACAAGTTACAAAGAGCGTCAAACTTACAACGATCGAATAACAAGAACGATTATAGTACGCACGTGCACGTTGTTAAAAATACATAATCGCCACAGTTAATTACCACTACGTGTAGTGTCCAGACCGTACACATTTGATTACATGATGTATACTGCTAGTACTTCGTATAAAGAGCGATGTAGGACCTATCCGAGTCGTGTCAGTGCAGTAAGCTTAACTATACGTGATTTGCTAACACAACCACCGATATATGTCATGTAGCCTCGAGACGTTTTGACCACAGAAGCGAGAATGCCAACGAATTCTGAAGCCATTGGTGTGATTTTCATCTCTTAAAAGTGTTCCTATCCCGAGTTATGCGTGGTCAAGAACAAGAACAAGAACAAGAAGAACGAGAAATACGTGGGACTGGGTACGAGTTTCGAAAATTGTTTTGTTCTCTACAACCACGCGGTTCTGTGACATCAAACAAACACGAAACTACTTGTTGTTACCTTCTTGTACGACGACGATAACAAGGTAAGCCATCCGCTCGTCGGGAGTCTTGTTAGAAGCGGGTCGCGTTTTTTTAATGACATTCATAATCGGGGTCAAATCCTATATGAGAGTTACTAACGTAACTCTCGATATCTGTGCGTGTGCAGAAGTCAAATAGGAAGGTTGCGTTTCAGATTAAGCTAACCCTAGGCACCGTGCACTTTCATGCTCTGCAGCGTTGTGCACGCATAAATGAAGCAGTTTGACCGAGCCAACACGCTCGATTTCTACGTGCATGCGCTACAGAGTACGTACCGTGTTGCGCAGGCTGATGGCAGCTGAACCCACGTATTACGAATCTTTAGCTTCTGCTCACTATGTTGAAGAAGCCAAGAAGGGGAACAGAACCAGACGTTTGCAAGAAGCGAAAACGCCGCGTACTTGTTGTATATTGTATAGATGGGCGGAGGCATAGTTATTGAACAGGAAGTAATTGCATATTCATGTCCTCGATAGATAAATGGCGCGAAACGACCGGGAAATATGCAATTACTTTGCACAGTTGTATCCCCGCAACGGATAAAGAGAAAATTAACGAACAGAACAAATCAATATAGGTACAGGATCCCTCTACGTACAAACCAAACTAGGAGTGAATTGAATTTTCCTGCCGAAAGATATGGCGGGTTTGAACCCCAAGGGGTATCGGACGTTGTAACACTGGCACGAAGCTAATGCAAGAGCCCATAATCGATTTTACCAGAGGGAAATGATGTAGTATGAAGTGTTGAAAATAGGAAGTCAATAGCGTTTACGGTTCGGGAGATGCAGCGATTTCAAAGTGAGTCATTTTTATAACTTTATAAATATATTCGCGATAGGCAATTTTCGCGTGAACTGTCCCATATATATATATATGGGACAGGGTCTGAGAAAATGTCGTATCGCTATATAAATATAAAGTTATAAAAATGATTCACTTTGAAATCGCTACATCTCCCGAACCGTAAATGCTATTGACTTCCTATTTTCAACACTTCATACTACATCATTTCTCTCTGGTAAAATCGATTATGGGCTCTTGCATTAGCTTCGTGCCAGTGTTACAACGTCCGATACCCCTTGAGGTTCAAACCCGCCATATCTTTCAGCAGGAAAATTCAATTCACTCCTAGTTTGGTTTGTACGTAGAGGGATCCTGTACCTATTGATTTGTTCTGTTCGTTAATTTTTTCTTTATCCGTTACGGGGATACAACTGTGCAAAGTAATTGCATATTTCCCGGTCGTTTCGCGCTTGAGGACATGAATATGCAATTACTTCCTGTTCAATAACTATGTCTCCGCCCATCTATACAATATACAACAAAGTACGCGGCGTTTTCGCTTCTTGCAAACGTCTGGTTCTGTTTCCCCAGCGAAAAAATCCTGGGCACGATCTTGGCCAAGATCATGCCCAAGGTCAAGATGGCAAGATTATTGCGGCCAAATTCTTGGTATCTTGACCCAAGATCTTTCCTCAAGATCTTGCTTTCTTGCTCCTAGATCTTGCCTCCTTGGCCCTAGATCTTGGCCACGATCTTGCCTCTCTGCCCCTAGATCTTGGCCATGATCTTGCCTCCTTGGCCCTAGATCTTGGCCATGATCTTGCCTCCTTGCCCTTAGATCTTGCCTCCTTACCCCTAGATCTTGGCCATGATCTTGCCTCCTTGCCCCTAGATCTTGGCCACGATCTTGCCTCCTTGCCCCTAGATCTTGGCCAGGATCTTGCCTCCTTACCCCTAGATCTTGGCCATGATCTTGCCTCCTTGCCCCTAGATCTTGGCCACGATCTTGCCTCCTTACCCCTAGATCTTGGCCATGATCTTGCCTCCTTACCCCTAGATCTTGGCCATGATCTTGCCTCCTTACCCCTAGATCTTTGCCATGATCTTGCCTCCTTGCCCCTAGATCTTGGCCACGATCTTGCCTCCTTACCCCTAGATCTTGGCCACGATCTTGCCTCCTTGGCCCTAGATCTTGGCCATGATCTTGCCTCCTTGGCACTAGATCTTGGCCATGATCTTGCCTCCATGCCCTAGATCTTGGCCAAGATCGTGCTTCCTTTAGGCACGATCTCGCGCTAAGATCAAACCTACAATTTGATCCTGCCCTCTTTGACACATAAAATGAGCAAGGTTATTATATTTAACAAAAAGAAACACACATCACTCATTTACTGTCCCTTTACTTTTGTTGTTACTTTGTCTCTGCACTTCTGATTGCAGGATTTTCGTTTGCTGGTAGCATTGTCTTTTTCTCCAAATTTATTTCTTAAGCAATCTGTGGAGTGATATGCAGGCAATAGAAATGGGTAAATATCTGGCGAGGTGGGGCATAAAAACAAATGCATCCATGCAAAAAATATAAACCATCAAGTAGCTGCATTGGGACAATGGTGGCTTCAAACTTATCGTTGATTTTCCCACTGGGACAAACGATTGATGCTTTCACCTCATCCTCAGTGTATAGAGTATCTAGTAGGCTGAGCACTTTTTAAATTTTATATCAGTCCCTCTCAGATTCAATAAATTTACACTACTTTCCTATGTCAATGTATACATTCATTTTGTACTGGTATTAACTTACAGTCAAAAAGTACTCTGGTGAGTGACTTGAACCTAATGGACCTGCTGGTTGCGCATCTGGCAGTATCTCCGTGGGAGCAGGGCTAGCTGGGTGCTGTTGATTACATTTCTGTACATCACAGGCCAGTGTGGGTCCTCCGATTCCTACAAAAAAATCATAATGTGCCTAGTATTATATCTTTCACCCGTGAGAGCTACTTATACCTTTATTTGGCTGGCTGGCTGGCTGTCTGTGATAAGGTGTGCTAAAATACTTTCCACTGCAACCCGTATACGTCTCAGCTCATCATTACATCCCTACAAATAAAGATAAACATGGTAACTGAAGTCATCATATACCTGTATTTGAATTAATTACTGCATGAAAAGACCACAATATAATGCATATACGAGAATACATACATAATAGTGCAATACATGGATGCAATACAGCTTCCCAGTGTTTAAGGGGTGGGTTATTATTGCTCTATGTATGCATACATACAAATGCATCTACAAGCCTCAAATCATCCACACACCCTTCAAGTCTCAAACACCCACACACAACAAGCTTTTGACACCCTACAAACCTCACAGACCCAACACACTACAAGCCTTCGTCGCACACACCCTACAAGCCTTTGACGCACACACCCTACAAGCTCCAACACACTGCAATGCTCGAGCAACCCTTCGACACCCTACAAATATTTGACACCCACACACCCTACAAGCCTCCAACCACCTAAGCCTCAAACACCCACACACACTACAAGCCTTCAACACCCACACCCTACAAGCTTCCAACATACACACACAGCAACACAACACCCTATAAGCGTCAATACTCACATACCCACACACACCCTCCTCCAAAAAGCCTCAATACTCATACATTACCTACCAGCCTCCAGCATCACACACCACACATACGCTTCCACTCACCAATACTAAGACTCAGCACCGCATACATGTACCAACCAAGTCAGCAGCACTTGAACACAACCTACAACACTCCCCCTAACTATACACACCATCCACAATTCATCAACGACATGGGTGCGGATTCTCAAACAGGAAACAGCATGCGCGCATCAATTAGAACATACCTCGAAATTATGTAGCTGCTGCTAACGTTTTTCGTTCACTAGCGTGAGAAAACCATACCTTTTATTACAAGAAACACTAGAAAGGTCCACTTACTTCATATTCCCACTGAAGAAATGGATCTTTGTGTCTCTGCTAAACCAGCGATCGTGACCAAACACGGATACCAAAATATGCCGGGGAATGGCTGAATGTTACTTGCCGATACACATTTTGCTTTCTTCGGCTCCTATAGGTTTATGCCAGTCGACCCTCGCCCGTTAAAAGTTACGAAAAAATTTTTAAGGGTGCGCAATTGCGGATAATTAATCTGGCCGGTAATCGGTTAATGAAGTTCACAAGGTGTGTGTAGACCCTGTCAATGGTATGCGTGCCAGTACAATTGTTTACATATACATTGGTGATCCTAACATATAAACACTGGTACATGAACTTGTATGGTCTGTCATGCAGATGTTGAAAGCGCAGAAATGGACTGTGAAGATCATTAAAGCATGATATATGTATGCACGTATTATAGATTGTGCAACTGTCTTTATAATGCATTTTGTATCTTGTGTATAATATCCGCATACAACACTGGATGCCTTCTAATATATCAATATGTACAGTGCGATAAATGTTCTGCATGCATGGGCGACAAATCAAAAACGGGTTAAACCACCATGCAAGGCATGCATGCATGCAGTCTGGTGAGAAATTACTTTGTTACTAAAGACGTTGCATGGGATTTTGAAATCAAGAATCACGAATCTTTTTCCATAGTGGATCAAGGAGGCTAGAGGAGGCAAGATCGTGGCCAAGATCTAGGGACAAGGAGACAAAATCATGGCCAAGATCTAGGGGCAAGGAGGCAAGATCATGGCCAAGATCTAGGGGAAAGCAGGCAAGATCGTGGCCAAGATCTAGGGGCAAGGAGGCAAGATCGTGGCCATGATCTAGGGGCAAGGAGGCAAGATCGTGGCCAAGATCTAGGGGCAAGGAGGCAAGATCATGGCAAAGATCAAGGAGCAAGATCGTGGCCATGATCTAGGGGCAAGGAGGTAAGATCTTGGCCATGATCTAGGGGCAAGGAGGCAAGATTGTGGCCAAGATGTAGGGGCAAGGAGCCCCCAAAGGAGACATGATGGGAGGCAAGATGATGGGGCCAGGAGGCAAGACCATTCTCAATATTCTTGTATGGAATCTTGGTCAAGATTGCATACAAGAATCCTGACCATGATCTTGGACAATATTATTCTTTCTGAGTATGTCGTTTGATTTTGGTGAAGAATATGTTATCTGTCTTGACACAATCCCTCAATTTGCTATCGCTGTGGATTATTTTAGTCCAATTTTGAAATTGTTTAATATTTTCTTGGGCAAGATCTTAGACATCATGGCCAAGAATCTTGAATCTTGGTCAGGATGCATTAGATCTTGGTCAAGATTGCCAAGATCATGGCCAAGATCGATAAGATTTTTTCGCTGGGTCCCTTCTTGGCTTCTTCAACATAGTGAGCAGAAGCTAAAGATTCGTAATACGTGGATTCCTCTGCCATCAGCCTGTGCAACACGGTACGTACTCTGTAGCGCATGCACGTAGAAATCGAGCGTGTTGGCTCGGTCAAACTGCTTCATTTATGCAAAGCAGAGCATGAAAGTGCACGGTGTCTAGGGCTAGCTTAATCTGAAACGCACCCTTCCTTTTTGACTTCTGCACACACACAGATATATATAGGCCTATATCAAACATGCACCCCCTTGTAGCTACATGTATTTACCAACATATAGTACTCTCATTGGCCTACTGAAACCTCTTTCTTGTTCGTTGGTGAATCAATTATATTTGGTTCTACAAAATAATATCCATACAAAATAAAATCCATACGTCACACACACACACACACACACACACACACACACACACACTGTCACACACACACACACATGCACACACACATGCACACACACACACACATGCACACACACACACACACACACACACACACATGCACACACACACACACACACACACACACACACACACATGCACACCCTGGCCTCACATTCATACACAACCTCAAATCAGAGCAATTGGTGTCATTTAATTCTGTCAGAATGCTCCCTCATGCTTAGTTTCCAATTGGTGGTGTGCTTGGCATAGTCATAGATAGTACTATACTATCTATGGCATAGTTGATTGTTTGCCCAAAAGGGGTCAGGCGACAGTGGGTGTGCTGTCCCCCTACCCTGAGTGTGACTGGAACCAAGGTTACCATTTGGTCAGCCCACACCTTGACGCAGGTCAAGGTAAGGTGGTTAGGCCAGGGTAGAAGCCAAAAGGGTGCTACCTGCCATTGATGTATAAACAATAACACCTGTAGCAATACATTTATACGTACAGCCATGGTAAGCAACACAGCTGGCATTTAGCTGGAGTGATTGCAGCCCACCCCTACCATCCTTTGTATATACATGTGTGACCTGCAACCATACCAGGTGTCAATATTTTGGGGACAGTGTGGGTATGATCGAAAGTGAGGGAATGAGTTAAATGGAGGCAAGGCTTTCCCAGACATTTAGGCTCAGGGTAGAATGAAAGTGAGGTTTTCCCAGAAGATACTCCAGGCTAGAATTTATATTTAGCTGGGAATTTAGTGTGCAATGTGCACTTATACACACACATGTACACACACACACACACACACACATGTACACACACACCATGGGCAGTCAGTCATTCATGCATCAACATCAATGCTTTGCTATTTCAATTTATTTTATTTCCTAATTGTCGACCCACATACAAACATTGTTTTTAGCTGTCATCCTATTCATCACATGTTTCTCTTTTGTATTTCTATTGGAGCCGTACCTTTGTCTAAATTGTCTTGTGTATCAATGTGCACATTTATGCATGCACACACATACACACCACACACTAGCACTAGCATACACTTGCAACTGCGTTCACATGTTTATTGTTTGTGTAAATTTGTGTTTCCTTGCTCTGGCAATAGACCAACAGGTCTTCTTGTTGCCTTTTGCACTTTTAAACATAACGCATGCACATGCACACACACACACATGCACACAAACCCACATGCACATGCACGCACATTCATGTATACACACAGGAGTCATGTTTCAATCACAAACATGTGCATATGTACACATAAAAATGGCTTTGGCAGTCATCCATCACAACACACACACACATGCACACACACACATACACAGAACTGGCCTCTGCTTTGTATAATTTCCCTGTTGTCTCTTGTTGCTATGAGCACACTTACTAGATGTGAGCCCGCACTACAAGAATGCACACTTATGTACACAGGCATGCATGCACAAACACACACACTCAAACAAAAAAAAACAAGCGAACAAACAAACAAACACGCACACTCACACAAACAAACAAAAACACACACACATACACAAGTGCAAACCACCCACTCTCCATTCTGCTTGGTACACTCACACTTGTACCTCCACCATTAGAGCCTGTTGTCCTTAATTCACCTCATATGCAATTTTGATTTTTTTTTCTTTTTCTGCTCCTGTTTGGCTTCCACTGATGTACCCATGGCCTCCACTAGATGCTCATGTCCCATGATTCTAAGTACTGACTTGTCAGGTTGATTAGCGCCAGCAGTACACAACCATGCCCATAGCCGTTGAGGTTTTCAATATACAAGACATGTATCCAGGCTAAGAGGAATCTCCGATGCTATGGAGAGATAGTTTCTGAGCTGGCTTTCTGTGATTCCATTAATTGCCCTTCATCCATGTCTGTGTGGACTCATCTCATGCCATAGGGGTTGACTACCCCCACCATTATGATAAGCCTGCTAACCACATTAGGCTCAGTGATTTCCATCACTTAAGCTCACCAGCTCAGTGTATTGCTAGAACCTTTGTTAAGGCTCATGGCTCTAGACCTGTCCACCACCTATCCAAACCCCTAACACTATACACAGCATGGCTGCCCAGGCCACAAAGATCGAAAATATGACACCAATTATTATGATCTGGGGTGAGTGTTTCTATTTGTTGCTGAGTTCTATGGACAGAGGCATCAGCTATAGACTGGCCTCTGCTTCACCTCCTTACACGTAGCTAATGGAATTTCCAGATGTCATTTAGAGATTGAAGCTCGTGTGTGTGTGTGTGTGTGTGTGTGTGCCTATGTGTGTTTTGTATGTGAGCCTGTGTGGTGTGATTGATACTTGTACTGTACTCTGGAAAAGGGCTTACATGTATGGGTTGGAAGCCTTGCATGTCTGGCAGTGAATATCATTGCTACCCTATCACTACTGATAGTGGTTGGACTGGGCCTCTGTAAAGTTTGGATTGGGTTGAGTGATAATAGTATTCACACCATTACCCATGAGTTCTACCAATACACACCCTCCTGCACATACCCACACAACACGTACAAAGCACATACATACATACATAAATGGAATTTAGATTTCTGAGGCAGCTTACAGCTGATGCCTCTGTACCTTAGCAACATTGGAAAATTGGTGTCATTGAACACAGGTTCATGTTTGGCATGCCAGCCCTGCTGTAGGGTCATGGCATGAGAGTGTGTGCGTGCGTGTGCGAGTGTGTATGTATGTGCGTGTGTGTATGTGTGTGTGTTTGTGTATTAAGTGCACATGGCAACACCAGACATATGTAACCAGAAATAGGTTCAAGTTCTGTTCATCATCTCTCGATTTAACTCCCTAACAGTGGGGCTACCCTGGCCACAAAGGTCCGAACTTGTACTTTTAATGTTTGTTTACGTAGATGTATTTAATGTTTAGGTGAATGGCAAGGTGCTTTATAATTCACACCTATAGCCTGGGAAAATCCCCTGGGAAAACCTCACTTCATTCAAATTCTACTAGCTCAGGAGCCACCCTCCAGTTCATCCAGGGAGGAGCACTCTCAAGGGAGCCAATCTCAAGGGAGCCAATCTCAAGGGAGCCACTCTCAAGGGAGCCACTCTCCTCCAGAGCAGACAGAGAGGCATCACACTCAAGAGCCCAGAGAGTACCTCATGATCTCCAATAGGATATACCACTGACAACACCTTGGGTTGGCCAGCCCCTTGCCATTGGTAGGCCAGGCAATGCCTTGGGTTGGCCAGCCCATGCAATGGGATGGGCCGATAACATTAATGGTTCCAACCCAGAAACTTTGTATTGTACATGTATGCCACGTGATTTATATATGCTATTATAATGAATCAGTGTTCAATGAAGTACCACCTGAATTATTCTATTCAGAACGAGGGTAAAAGAGACCGGACTGGATCATGGTATGGGGCAGTATTGGTCTCCAAGTGTTACGTTTTGTTTTTAAGCAAGCTGACAGAATAAACATATTTTTACAGGGACTTGGACATACATGTAACAATACCACTGGCATTGAATGTTGTTGGGAGGAATACCTGCTGTACACACACTAACCCAGCTGCAGCTAGCAAAAGACGATTCCGCAAATGGGGCATTAGAAGTGCCCCAATACCACCTCCCTCACTTCTCAAACAACACTATAAACTTCCTATCAGCTGATTATGAAATTGAAAATACAATCTAACATTGCACATTTCAGCATGAAGTTTTAAGCCAAAATATCAAAAGTTGGTCCTTTGACAAATGGTGATCATAAATGATGCAGACGTCAAACTTGAAAACAATACCTGCAACACACACATACATGCACACACACACACACACACACACACACACACACACACAATGAGAAGTGCAGAGTAAATGCCAAGGCGTACAGAAATGAGGTTTGAGTCATTGGTGTTGTCAGTGGTATATCCGATTGGAGATCATGGGGTACTCTCTGGGCTCTTGAGTGTGATGCCTCTCTGTCTGCTCCAGAGGAGAGTGGCTCCCTTGAGAGTGGCTCCCTTGTGTGATTCCTCCCTGGATGAACTGGAGGGTGGCTCCTGAGCTAGTAGAATTTGAATGAAGTGAGGTTTTCCCAGGGGATTTTCCCAGGCTATAGGTGTGAATTATAAAGCACCTTGCCATTCACCTAAACATTAAATACATCTACGTAAACAAACATTAAAAGTACAAGTTCGGACCTTTGTGGCCTGGGTAGCCCCACTGTTCGGGAGTTAAATCGAGAGATGATGAACAGAACTTGAACCTATTTCTGGTTACATATGTCTGGTGTTGCCATGTGCACTTAATACACAAACACACACACATACACACACGCACATACATACACACGCACACACGCACGCACACACTCTCATGCCATGACCCTACAGCAGGGCTGGCATGCCAAACATGAACCTGTGTTCAATGACACCAATTTTCCAATGTTGCTAAGGTACAGAGGCATCAGCTGTAAGCTGCCTCAGAAATCTAAATTCCATTTATGTATGTATGTATGTGCTTTGTACGTGTTGTGTGGGTATGTGCAGGAGGGTGTGTATTGGTAGAACTCATGGGTAATGGTGTGAATACTATTATCACTCAACCCAATCCAAACTTTACAGAGGCCCAGTCCAACCACTATCAGTAGTGATAGGGTAGCAATGATATTCACTGCCAGACATGCAAGGCTTCCAACCCATACATGTAAGCCCTTTTCCAGAGTACAGTACAAGTATCAATCACACCACACAGGCTCACATTAGTAGGGTAGCTTATTGATATTATTGTTACGGAGCGGATAAAAGCATCAAATTTTGCATGAAGATTCATTAGCACTGACTGATCAAAACTAGCCTAGGAGCCCTCCAAAATCTTTGCCCTAACCCAAGAAATATCAAAAACAAATGAGAATCATTGTGTTGAGTGTAACAAAATATGCATTGTGTATCATTCATTTAATTGTGACCTAAAAAGTATGTTGTTAATTACATGTAAATACACCTGCACTTGCAAAGTGGTGAACACGGTAGATTTGATTTGATACATTTGCATCTCAAACACTCTCCTTTGCATGTGCATTTTATCAGTTCTCTGCATGCTTTTGATACCTCTGGAAGTGTAATCCAAACTGGAACCCATGATTCAGACTTCTTGATCCATGCAAATTCTTGTGGAGAGGGAATAGTTGCTTGTGCCTGCATAGAAATAGTCCAGATTCCTGCTTGGTAAATGGCTCGTCGAGAGTGTTGAAGCAAGGCATCTTGTGTCGGTGGCATTCTGTCCATGGATGGACTTTTCAGGCAGAATGATTCCCTTCTAACTTCATTTACAGAAATATGCTGGCTGGTTTTGTCGTACATCAAAACTGTAAGTCTCTCTAGCATTTGAAAATGGTGAGAATCAACGTTGAAAACCTCAAATGGGTTACAAGCCAAATGCATGAATGTTTCTGTAACTTCATCACAGGCCTGCCATGCATTCCAGGCTGACTTCTTGCCTTTACCCCTGAATGACGAAGTAGTGTCACAACCTGTGAATGCATGGAACACAGGCAATGCTTGTGACTTATGGTGCCCAAGACTGGCACAAATGTGAACAATGCTGTAAAGAGTATAGTTTTTGCCTGTGCCAAATGCTACCCAGATGTCTGCTGAAGGTTGAATGGTAGCCAACTTAGCACACACACCTACTAAGATAACAATGACATCTGTGTCCACAGTACGAACAAGAACTGACTTCATCCCCTGTTCAAGTGCATGCATTACATGGACCACAATGCGAGTGTCTGCTTCCTCATGATTGCAGGCCAACATGGGTCTGTTAGAATTTATGGATTCCACATATTGACCTGATGTAATATAGACAGATTTATCTGGTGGCCATATGATCCCTGCAATTTTAGAGGTCAGGAAAGCAAACAATTCTTTCTTGTTCTTTGTGTCACGAAGAAAGTCCATCCAGTTACCTGGAATCTTTGTTTGCCCTGACACCTTTCTACGGACACCCTTTCCTCTTTTCTCACGAGTACACTCTTTCAAGCTGCCTGCAATATATGTATCCCACACAATGTCCAATCTGGCAGTACCTTGCAGCAGCTTCTCCAGATAAGGAATGAATACATTGTCTGCATAATCATTGAATGTGACAACACCTGTTGGAAGGCAGTGGACAATGACAGCACCATCTAAGATTTTGCACTCATAAGTAGAAGGTGGTTCAAGGTCCCCTGGTTGTTCAATGCATTTAAGTAGATCTGATTTTGTGCTGGGCAAATGGAGCTTACCAAAGTCTGAAAGAGATGGTGCATGGGAAAGACTGTATTTCGTGTGCAAAGAACTCCTTTAAGTCAATATCCCGACTTTGCATAGAGATGTACAGTTGGCCAAAAAGTGCTACATTGCTTTGAAGTACCCTAATTGTTTGGCCATACTTTGATGTACATTTGGGCTGTGGCTTTGAAAATAGAGCTAGTGAATTTCTCTTGATAGGGTCATGAATAGAATGTGTGCAGTCTTTGAGAACATTTACGACATATTCCTCGTACTGTTTCTTACCTATGCTCTCTAGAGTGTATAATGAAGTTATCACAGACTGATCAATGCAATTTCGACTATCAAGTGTTACAAGTTCCTCAAAATTATCGAGGAATGGATTTCCCATTGTTTGAATTGTCTTAATAAGATTTTGTACTTGTCTTTGAAATGTCTTCTGTGTTGAGAGACCCTGCTCGTGGTTCTGTAGGTACTTTGGATTTTCCATGTCATAATCATAAAGGTATTCACCTTCAAACTGTTTCTGTAGTCTTGCCAGCTCAGGTCCAGAGAGCATCCAACGTCTGAAGGCAGTGGGGTTATTTGTCAGTCCAATGCAACCACCTGAACCTTTGACATAGTCATTTTCCTGTTCATGTGCCTGGTCTATTGGGATTGAAGAAAATGTGTTACCTGTCTTGGAAAGTACCCAATGGCATTGCTTTTCAAATTCATCTTTGATGGAATCCGGTAATGACTTCAAATCTCTGATATGAACAGGCATCCATCTCGAGTAATTGACATGATCCAGAGCAAAGAACAGAGGCATTAGCTCTTCAATGACTCCAATATACAATGGGAAATTTTTTTCACGATGAGCACGAACAAATATGAGAATCAAGGTTTCAAATCTCAAGATAAGATCCCAGAACATGAATGTTGGACTCTTCTTAAGCATGCCATCTCTCCATGCTGTAGTAGACTCAAAATCATTGGAGACATTTGAAAGATGAAGAGCTTCTTGTTGAAGTTTGTGGAGTGTCAGCAGTGTGACCTGGTGGGCATGCCTGGTCCGTGTAAGATGACTGCATTTCAGAAATGACTCAGCAATACCAGATGTGGCTACTTCAGCCTCTGTAAGAGCTGTAGTCCAACCAGAACCTTCCAACATGTCTCCAAGTGTATTCCATAGAGCCATTTCTGTATGGAGACCCCCCAGCATGACCACATGCTTTGCCTCACCATGAGATTCTGGCCACTTCCACTGTACAAGTTTAGCAAGAGCAAAAAGAGGTTGATCAAATGTGGTAACAGGAATTTGTCCTGGATTAAGATATTGAATTGCCCATTTTTGGACATCCATACCATGCTTGATCATTGCAGGGGTAGCAGCTTTTTCATAGAAGAGAGGAAGAAGGGCACATATGCATGGAAGGTCATCATCCAATGGACGTTGCCGCGGTTGAGAAGCATGATAGGCAGCCCATGCAATAGCATCCTGAGAGGTTATATTCTCCTTGTCCACAAGTAGCAGTGCATGTTCAATCCATGCAATTTCCTCATCTCTGGCCTTGTTCAAGCATGCAATGGTTCCTGCAGGATTCAACAGACACTTTGGTACCACAGTTGCACTTGTTGTCAAGACAACAGCTGGTACAGAGGTATAACTTTCATGAAGAAACTTTCCTTTGTTCCCAACTGGTGGTATCACAATAGGTGGCCTGTTTTCGCCGAGTTTATCCTGAGCTGGAAACTGGAAAAGACTGATTCCAGTGCCATGAAAAGAGTCTGTTGACGTAGTAGAACTTGGATTGTGATCAAGATTGTCTATTGCACCAACAGTGAAGAGGCCTTTACGAAGACATGAAGGAGCTATTACCCCATCTTCATTAAAGCGCTCACAAACAGAGATTGCAAGTGAGTCCTCAAGCTCCAAAACCCTGTCATATGAAATACTGATTCCAATACGATGTAATTGCTTGATGAGCTTTTTACTTCTAGTCAGTGCATGAATATTGAGACCAATGTAAATCGGGAGAGGTGGTTCAAATGCCAAAGAATGTCTTGATGTGATACCTGAAGGATTGGATGCTCTCTTTTTTGTGTTGTACAGAATGGCCTGGCCAACGGTGAAACAAGCCTGGGAGTCATGTTTGTCTTGATCAGACATGTTGGAACCATTTAAGATCATTGAGATTAAGTTTTTGAGGCTTGCTGGCAGTGATTTCTCTTGACATTCTGGTGGAAAGCAGCCAGTGAATGTAAAACCACCATGACAGAAGATGTCTTCTCTAATGATATTTGCAGCCTTTGCTAGAATTACAGCATCCTCAGTAAAGTCTCTCTTTTTTAGAGCATCTTTCAACATATTTCGCATCCCTTGTCTGAAAATAAGAGCAATGTTTTTACCATCAAACTGCTCTGCTTGTGCTTCTACAAAATGTTGTAACAACTTTTCCTTTAATCTGGTTTTGTTTACTTGTTTCTGGATACCTAATTCTTTAAGGCGACTTGTATAAAGAGAATGGATCTCAGACAGCTTGAACACAGTTTCCCCACTCTCTACAACTTGTTCAATGTAAGTTGTCAACTCAACAAATACGCGAGACTCGATAACTTTCTCCGTAGTATGAACCCCTGCATCATTGTCTGACTTCCTGACAAGACTGCGATAGCGATTTCTTAGATTAACCATGCATTTGAGATGGTACTTTACTTCCATCGCAATCAGATCACCACCTACAATTCTGGCTAAAAGGTGAACATCATTTAGTTCTGTAACCATAGCCCGCACATTGCTGTCGGCATCAAGCGTCAAGATTTGATGGAGTTCACCTTCTTGTTCTCCCTTCTCGCAGAACAAACAGTTCTGAATGTTAAACGCATGTCGCTTAATACTTCTCCTGTCATCTTCTAAGTCATCTCTTAGAGCAGTACCATCCCTTTTTATTGCCTTCATCAGCTTATCATTGTTGTACTTTAAGTGACATGATTTGTGCCAAGATGCACAATGCGCAAGTAAGCCATCAGCACTCATATCGTTTCCAAAATATAGTTTAGTTGGTAGAGCGTCTATGTCACGAAACGACTTTACGTTTGCCAAAAACGATTTGTATGCAACTCCCTTGTCACCACGGCTTAAACCAGGGCTTAATACAGGGCATTTTAAGGCTTCCTGTGTGTCTTCCTGGCAAATAATGCACAAACTCCAGTTCATCTGTACGTTGGTAACGTTCCCGAAGCAATACGCGGCCATGTTAATAACATGAAATTATTGCAATGAATGTAATTAAACGCATCCTTACTTCATAGCTACTTCATCTGCTTGTATTTCTCATAGGTGAAATAACTGAGATGGGCTCCTAAGCGAATATTGACCAGTATTACCCCAGAAAGCTATAATGTAAGTTTTATGCTTTTATCCGCTCCGTAACAGTAACAACAAAAATTGGCATTAAGCGTCCGTACTACATACAAAACACACATAGGCACACACACACACACACACACACACACGAGCTTCAATCTCTAAATGACATCTGGAAAGTCCATTAGCTACGTGTAAGGAGGTGAAGCAGAGGCCAGTCTATAGCTGATGCCTCTGTCCATAGAACTCAGCAACAAATAGAAACACTCACCCCAGATCATAATAATTGGTGTCATATTTTCGATCTTTGTGGCCTGGGCAGCCATGCTGTGTATAGTGTTAGGGGTTTGGATAGGTGGTGGACAGGTCTAGAGCCATGAGCCTTAACAAAGGTTCTAGCAATACACTGAGCTGGTGAGCTTTAAGTGATGGAAATCACTGAGCCTAATGTGGTTAGCAGGCTTATCATAATGGTGGGGGTAGTCAACCCCTATGGCATGAGATGAGTCCACACAGACATGGATGAAGGGCAATTAATGGAATCACAGAAAGCCAGCTCAGAAACTATCTCTCCATAGCATCGGAGATTCCTCTTAGCCTGGATACATGTCTTGTATATTGAAAACCTCAACGGCTATGGGCATGGTTGTGTACTGCTGGCGCTAATCAACCTGACAAGTCAGTACTTAGAATCATGGGACATGAGCATCTAGTGGAGGCCATGGGTACATCAGTGGAAGCCAAACAGGAGCAGAAAAAGAAAAAAAAATCAAAATTGCATATGAGGTGAATTAAGGACAACAGGCTCTAATGGTGGAGGTACAAGTGTGAGTGTACCAAGCAGAATGGAGAGTGGGTGGTTTGCACTTGTGTATGTGTGTGTGTTTTTGTTTGTTTGTGTGAGTGTGCGTGTTTGTTTGTTTGTTCGCTTGTTTTTTTTTGTTTGAGTGTGTGTGTTTGTGCATGCATGCCTGTGTACATAAGTGTGCATTCTTGTAGTGCGGGCTCACATCTAGTAAGTGTGCTCATAGCAACAAGAGACAACAGGGAAATTATACAAAGCAGAGGCCAGTTCTGTGTATGTGTGTGTGTGCATGTGTGTGTGTGTTGTGATGGATGACTGCCAAAGCCATTTTTATGTGTACATATGCACATGTTTGTGATTGAAACATGACTCCTGTGTGTATACATGAATGTGCGTGCATGTGCATGTGGGTTTGTGTGCATGTGTGTGTGTGTGCATGTGCATGCGTTATGTTTAAAAGTGCAAAAGGCAACAAGAAGACCTGTTGGTCTATTGCCAGAGCAAGGAAACACAAATTTACACAAACAATAAACATGTGAACGCAGTTGCAAGTGTATGCTAGTGCTAGTGTGTGGTGTGTATGTGTGTGCATGCATAAATGTGCACATTGATACACAAGACAATTTAGACAAAGGTACGGCTCCAATAGAAATACAAAAGAGAAACATGTGATGAATAGGATGACAGCTAAAAACAATGTTTGTATGTGGGTCGACAATTAGGAAATAAAATAAATTGAAATAGCAAAGCATTGATGTTGATGCATGAATGACTGACTGCCCATGGTGTGTGTGTACATGTGTGTGTGTGTGTGTGTGTGTGTACATGTGTGTGTATAAGTGCACATTGCACACTAAATTCCCAGCTAAATATAAATTCTAGCCTGGAGTATCTTCTGGGAAAACCTCACTTTCATTCTACCCTGAGCCTAAATGTCTGGGAAAGCCTTGCCTCCATTTAACTCATTCCCTCACTTTCGATCATACCCACACTGTCCCCAAAATATTGACACCTGGTATGGTTGCAGGTCACACATGTATATACAAAGGATGGTAGGGGTGGGCTGCAATCACTCCAGCTAAATGCCAGCTGTGTTGCTTACCATGGCTGTACGTATAAATGTATTGCTACAGGTGTTATTGTTTATACATCAATGGCAGGTAGCACCCTTTTGGCTTCTACCCTGGCCTAACCACCTTACCTTGACCTGCGTCAAGGTGTGGGCTGACCAAATGGTAACCTTGGTTCCAGTCACACTCAGGGTAGGGGGACAGCACACCCACTGTCGCCTGACCCCTTTTGGGCAAACAATCAACTATGCCATAGATAGTATAGTACTATCTATGACTATGCCAAGCACACCACCAATTGGAAACTAAGCATGAGGGAGCATTCTGACAGAATTAAATGACACCAATTGCTCTGATTTGAGGTTGTGTATGAATGTGAGGCCAGGGTGTGCATGTGTGTGTGTGTGTGTGTGTGTGTGTGTGTGCATGTGTGTGTGTGTGTGTGTGTGTGTGTGTGTGTGCATGTGTGTGTGTGTGTGCATGTGTGTGTGCATGTGTGTGTGTGTGTGTGTGACAGTGTGTGTGTGTGTGTGTGTGTGTGTGTGTGTGTGACGTATGGATTTTATTTTGTATGGATATTATTTTGTAGAACCAAATATAATTGATTCACCAACGAACAAGAAAGAGGTTTCAGTAGGCCAATGAGAGTACTATATGTTGGTAAATACATGTAGCTACAAGGGGGTGCATGTTTGATATAGGCCTATATATATCTGTGTGTGTGCAGAAGTCAAAAAGGAAGGGTGCGTTTCAGATTAAGCTAGCCCTAGACACCGTGCACTTTCATGCTCTGCTTTGCATAAATGAAGCAGTTTGACCGAGCCAACACGCTCGATTTCTACGTGCATGCGCTACAGAGTACGTACCGTGTTGCACAGGCTGATGGCAGAGGAATCCACGTATTACGAATCTTTAGCTTCTGCTCACTATGTTGAAGAAGCCAAGAAGGGAAACAGAACCAGACGTTTGCAAGAAGCGAAAACGCCGCGTACTTTGTTGTATATTGTATAGATGGGCGGAGACATAGTTATTGAACAGGAAGTAATTGCATATTCATGTCCTCAAGCGCGAAACGACCGGGAAATATGCAATTACTTTGCACAGTTGTATCCCCGTAACGGATAAAGAAAAAATTAACGAACAGAACAAATCAATAGGTACAGGATCCCTCTACGTACAAACCAAACTAGGAGTGAATTGAATTTTCCTGCTGAAAGATATGGCGGGTTTGAACCTCAAGGGGTATCGGACGTTGTAACACTGGCACGAAGCTAATGCAAGAGCCCATAATCGATTTTACCAGAGAGAAATGATGTAGTATGAAGTGTTGAAAATAGGAAGTCAATAGCATTTACGGTTCGGGAGATGTAGCGATTTCAAAGTGAATCATTTTTATAACTTTATATTTATATAGCGATACGACATTTTCTCAGACCCTGTCCCATATATATATATATATATGGGACAGTGTCCAGCTAAATCACCCTTATGGTACTTTATCAAAATTTCCAGGACAAGCAAAAGAAAAGGAACGCTCGCATTGAAATGTATGGCTAATAATAAATTCAGTGTCTAATAACTTTGCGATGGATAGTCCGATTTAGGATGCGTAAGGACCATTTGACAGAAGCTCATGGGTGTTCAAGGAAAATCAAAAATATTCAAAACTTGAAAAACTAGCCAGAAGGGTGATTCTGCTGGACACTGACCCATATATATACAAGTTATTTGCTGTTTCTTAATGATAGATATCATCTGCAGGCAGGTCTGTTTTTCATGCAGTATCAGATTTATTAATACATGCAACACGTGGAGGTAGTGATTGCATCAGCTTGGTTTAATTTACACTTATATGATCAGTGAATTCTATTATGTCACCACCCTTTAAATTTCTATTTTCTAAGAGTTCTAAAATACCTCTTGTTCTGATTCGCTAGTTCCACTTATGGAGTGAAATGAATTTTCATGATCATCATTGATGCTCACAGACTCATCGTTTGATGAATCAATATCATTCTGTTCATCTGCATGATCATCTGTATATATATAATTATTACATACATTGGCAATTATGCACCTATATATAACAATTTCACCCCCTTCCCCCCCCCCCCTCCCCCCCCCCCCCCCCCCCCCCCCCGCCATATACAATCAATGTGCCCATCCATACCAGGCCCGAGCATAGTCCTGCTCATTGTCATTATGAAAGGACCTCCACAATTTGAATACTGCATGACGATATTGCAACAGAACTCGTTATCGTACCGGTTATGCTGCTGTGACGGATTAATATTATATTTAAAAAGCCACTGCATTTAATGGCTAGTCAAGTCTGTATGCACCGCGGTATACAGGAAACAAAGCTTTTTTGCGTTCCGCCGGCACCGTTATGTCATGTTGTACGTGTATGTCGCTATCCATTTGAACCAAAGGTTTGAAAGCCTAACTATATACTTCCGTTCTTCTTGTACAGAAGCTTATCAAAGCATCCGGTACGTAACACACGTAGGTGTTTACAAACATGCCAGGTAAACGCCCATGAAGTACATTAAGGTCGCACATGTATCCCCATCTGATTGGTCGAGATGCTTTGCCTCGTCATGATAACGATACTTCGTTTCAAGTCTGACACTTTAGAAGAATATGCAAATTAATGCTCGCTAATATATACATTCCCAAGCTGTTTTAACGTTGCAAGTGTCAAATACATAACCATCCAGAGCGGACCTTCCCACATTTTGACTCGTCATACATGTTGGGTCTTTTCAATATAAGGGTGGGGGCGAGAGCTCTCACACGAATGCATTAGGTTAGTTTGGAGAGAGTGAGCCAGGGAGTACGTTCCTCCCTCCAATGTTGCGAGCGTAAAACGCAACTTTGTTGACCCCGCCGTGCGACATCCACTTTATGTTATATCGACTTATATGTTTGAAATCATAATCACGTGGTACACGCCCCATGCTTCTAACTCCTAGACTATATCTAGTAGGTATCGCATCACATAGTATTAAAACTTTCATATTTCACGGACCCAGGCTATATATAGCTGTCACCGTAAGAGATTTGACAGGTCAATACATTCAGTTAGTCTTAAATATATTATAAGCTACCACTTTGATGACTTTCGTCGTTCGGTCTTTTGCTGATGACTTCTTTCTGGTGTTCAAAATAGGTTGATTTGCTCACGTACTCGCTACAGTGGTAGCAGAATCGTCTTTTGCCGCTCATTCACAACAAATTTGAAAAAATGTCTTCACGTGATGAAATTATAAACCCGTAACCACACGTTCATTGTTATCGTGTGCAACAGAGTTCATTTACAGTGTGTACGATACCCGCAATCATCTGTTTCGTACATTTCACGTTGGACCCGTAAAATACGTGAATCGTAATGGTACGCAATCAGACGCCCGAATTGCTGTGCAAGATGCCAAGAATTTGGCCGCCAAAATCTTGCCATCTTGACCTTGGCATGATCTTGGCCAAGATCGTGCCCAGGATTTTTTCGCTGGGCAAGCCGTGCTACTTAACATTCACTCTCAACACAACGCGGCTTGCAAGATAATAAACAAGCTTGCATGCTGCTTGCATATTAAGCTATGGTATAGGCAAGTACCGGTCACCTTTGTATAAACACCGCGCGCGGCACATACATGAACACTGCAGGCAAGACTTCATAAACACAGCGAGGCTTTATACCATAATTTCACGTTCGAAAAAGCGAAGTTAAACATGCACGTATACAAACGCATTAGCTTCACGACATAGTCTACTACAAATCCATACCGACGAACGCCCGCGTGCCAAGGCCAACATATGTTAGACGTTTAGTACTCGTAAGTTGTGTGCGTGCATACCGATATGATAACGTTCGGTTTTATAAGACCAGATCGGCTGCCATATGTCATCCTCGCAAACAACGCCCTCAATCCGTCAAAAGGTAATTATAAAAAAGGCTGGGAACCCCATATACTGGGGTGCAATGCGGTAAATCAGTGTTATGACAGCACACATTTATAATGTCTTAACACCCCATTACATGGGCGTACGCAGCCTTCGGGAAAGGGGGGGTCGAATTTTTTTAATAGGTGACCTTAATTTCAATAATATATACTTGAGTGTTATTTCCATTTTGTACATCGATGCTTTGCATGATGCTATTCAAGATAATAAATATCCATTGGCGCTAAAAAGTAAGTTGCATAACTAAGGGAGACCGATTAATTACAACAACCATGCATAATCTATTTTGTTGACCTTTCCACCCCATCATGAAAACAAATCTAATACACTTGCATTGACTAATATTGGCACAGCTAGGATTGTTACCTGATTAGAACATGCTCGTGCATGCATTCATGAATCATGAAGACATCCAACATGAGGAATCAAATCAAGGTTCTAAAACATGGGATTATCAATCTATATCATAAAATGATAGCTGAATACATATGATTTTAAAACAGATGACATATTGATTGTTAGAACAATTAATCAACTAATGTAGTACTATATTGTCCATTTCAAGGCGTCTCGGGTGCCATATGTGCAAACATATTGACAATTAACCTCTTCCATATCTCAGTATGTTAGTTGAAACGTCGCTTACATCCTCTCATGTATTCAATTCCTCAGGAAAAGTCTATAGAAGGTACAAAATGATGCTTTTATAAGCAAATGATACTTTTGGCCTAAAGTCATTGCTTGGAGTACGTATGGTGGCTGTTGACCAATTAAGAGTAGTCCAACATCATTTTTGAAGTCATCAATTTCTGCTGTTACATTCAATGGATGTAGTTATGATTGGAATAACTGCAGTGGTGGTGTAGGTGGATGATAAGTCATAGACACACGCTTCACTGGACAACAACGACCCTGATGCATCTCTCTGATCGCTATGTGGTACGGGAAACAAAATAGGGCTATTCTCAGTTTCCCTTCCATCAGCAACAACGACCGTATTGCAAGGCACATCAATAACACTCCCGCTCAGGCTAGCGCTATCATCTGTTGTGCTTGCCGCGTTGTCTCATCTAACCTACCAGCTACAACCGGACTGGTCAAACTTTCATCTCCAACCACCCCCGCCTGCTTTGCTTTCTTGGTATACCTTGTAGTGTCTTGACACATTGCCGCCGCTTTTTTCTTTCTCCTGCCTTTTTTCCTGGCATAGTAATTGTGACGTGAGGCAAAGTTAGTAAGTTGCATTTTGCCGTCATTACCGGTACTACGTATAAGCGCAATCGTACTTAGCGTACGTAGCGTACTACGCGATTTGAAAAAAAAAATTCCAATGGTGAAGGTGACCTCGCTTAGGGGAGGGGGGTCGTTCGAACCCATCGACCCCCCCTTGCGTACGCCCATGCATTATTGGTCGGGTACGTTGCTAACACCCTAGCATATTTTGTCAACACTCATAGATGTAAGCTGAACACCCTTGTGTGTTACCAAAACACCCCCTGGGCTGTAACACCCCTCGGGCCTTTTTTTTTAACAGTGCACTTCAAACGCGGCGCCAAGACGTATCTTACGGTTTTATCTCTCGGCACAAAATGGAAATACTACTACTTGGAGTCTGTGTTTATGGCCCACCGATAAAACTGAAAGATACGTCTTGGCGCCGCGTTTGAAGTGAAGGGTGGCGAACCCCCCCCCCCCCCCCCCCCCGCCGGCGAATATACCTTAATCTACCCAATTTATTTCGGGTATCCTCAAATTTATCACGTGCGCTTATGTGGAGGATTCTTAAAATAACGTCTCCGGGTTCCCGTTCGTGACTGTATTCTATAATCTGTGGTGACACACTGTACCTAGTATACCTTACGTTGACTGTATACTGTATTGGGTATGCAATCCGATTTTGTTCGATGTGTATACTAGCTTGTATAAAAATTATTATCAATAATAAAGCAATGCAATCAATGGTCAACGTTCAAGCTCTCCAGCCATCCAGGAAGGAGATACTCCAATAGTGGCCCTCCAAATCGCCGTTGCCTTGAGTTGCATAGAAATCAATTGCAACCTCTTCTAACGGCACGCGCGTCAGTAGTTTGAGCGTAGGCTTCAAGCTGTATCCCTGTACTGCCACCATATCCCATAGGGACAGCAAAAAAAAAGAGCATCCATACGATACAATACAAATGCACACAGCTAGAGGCCTACACTGTTGGCGGGATTGCTTGACACGCCCATGCAGCTAAACACAGCAATTCAGGGCTTTGATTCCGGGCCCGACAGCACGCAATATCACCCTGAAGAGCGTGCTTCCGCGCGCGCCATGTGCTCTCGAAATCGTGAGTGGACCGACTGCATACGAATAATTTCTCCATCCCGGAGGATAATTTGTATGCGCACGGGTAATTCGAGATCTACATCGGGCGCGAACGTGCAATTCTGTACGAGACCGAGCAACACACCCGTATACACACAATTATTGTTTACGTAACGGGTTAAGTAAACTTATTATTTGTAGTGCGAGGTTCACTGCGCGAAGGCATACCGTATGCGGTGTTGTATATTGCATTGATATTACACAAAACTGGTCTGCAATCGTCGCGTATGCAGTTTTAGGTACGACTGGAATGCAGACTCCCGATAACTCCGGATACGGATACATTGTATATACGTATGATATCAGGTCTGCATACGACCTCTGTATATCAATCAGTATACGTTTCATGACCGTATACTGACCCTTGTAACGTTTCAGCATACGTTTGATGTTTGTATGCAAAGTTTCGGTATACGAGTGGTTATCGTAGCATATCCCGATCTGTATTCGGCTACTATATCCATTCCCAATAACCAATAATAATATGAGTTGCAAACTTTATATCACAACGACATGAATAAGCAGTACAAAATTCTGCTTTCTATACTTCTTTCCTCCATCATCAATGCTGCTTTGCATCCATTCGGTCCTGAAGTTGAGGTAAAGTGCGCGTCAAGTCAGTAGCCGCGGTATAAACATCCATGACTTACTGGGAGCAACTGAAGAGCTGTGAACATAGAGTGCGCATAGCAAGTTCTTCAGCGGGTAGTACTTGCCATTTCTAGGGCAGGTTTGATCCTTTGTTTAGTAGTGGACCAGTGGTTTTATGCTGTGCTTGCTGTCGGCTTTCTGTATTAAAGAACACGCTACGGTAAATGTCAAAACGGTACACATTTTCCAACGTACTTGAGTTTACTTGCCAAGCGTACGCTCGATTTCTGCCTTCAGCGGTGTATCTATTGTATTGTAAAGAACACGGCATTGTAAAGACTACCTTTTTATGTTTTCTTCGTAAATCGATTTGCCTGGTTTGAGTTTAAAAGAACACTCACACACGTTCAACACTTACTACGATCCCTGCACAAGTGATTAGTGAATTCCACCGTAGAATTACCACGCAGCAGCGTGTTCTTTTTTTTTTTGACACGCGAATAACTACGGAAGATGAAACGCATGGCCAAATTGAGCATCATTACACAACCATAAAGACCACTTACCTTCGTTGGTCTCTCTGCCTACCTATAAGAGAGACATAATACTTACCTACTTTTCATACAGCCATTTTTAAGCGCCAAGAAACACGTGACCACGCGATTAAATATTATTTGTCAATAACCTCCAATCGAAGCCCAGCGCAGCTGAGGTACTATAAAGCCTGTGGATATGAAATTGTTTCTGCCTAATGAATGATCAGATCATTGATGTATATATATGTGTGTATGTGCTTTGTTTAGCGGCTTACAAACAATTTCAATAGGCCTGGAACTTTGTTTTACACCAAGGCATCAATACAACTGGCTGTCACGGTCATGCAGTATTAAGCTGTGATTGGTTTTGCTCCGTCGATGAATGCACCACGTATGTCACACCCACGTTGAGAGCTGTGCTGATGATGTGCATGGTCGGAGAGCATCAGTGTACAGGGGCTGATATCGAAAAGGAGGACTGCACTGCAGCAGGTCAGACCCGCGATGATATGGAAAGCAGGGGGGAGGGTGCTGTACGCTTCAGGCCAGACACTCAAAGTAGAGGGGGAGGGGGGGGGGGGGCTGCCTAGCGGAAGGGGGGGAGGAAACGTATATGAAATGGGGAGGGGGAGGGTTGCAACCCCACCCCCCCCCCCCCCCCTGTATCTGCCCATGGTGTACTGTGCTCCCCCACAATAATGTATGTCACTGATTTGTGACTGAAGCTGCTTCTTCTAACATAGCACATGCTGTCCATACCTTAACTAAATTGTCACCGTATGTCTCCTGGCCTAGCCGGCCTCAGTTAAACAGTTACACGTAATGCCCCCCCCCCCCCCTCTTCCCCCCCTCCCTGCCCCAAATCTGCACTTCATTTTCTATTGTATGTGTGTGTGTGTGCCCTTAGGTATTATACATGTTTCTGTACAACAAATTTGACAGAAACTTAGCTCCCTCCCAAATGCAAGGGTGTAGACTAGTTTTTAAGGGTGGGGTTATTTGTGGTTACTTTTGCGTGTGCACGTGGGTTTTGTTTGTGAATACGATGTCGTTGCTCTCCTGGCTTGCTACACAGAAACCAAAGAGCTGTACAATCAGCAATTGCAAGTGTGGGATGCAATTGTAATACGTGTGTGTGGCATGTCACATACAACTCTATTGAATAGTGTGCACTTTACAATTGATTATTAACAACTTCAGAAATTTTTATAACTCAACTGCAAAAATCTGGGGGGGGCTAAAGCCCCCCCTCTCTTCCTCCCACCCTTGTCTACGCCTTTGCAATGTGATTGGCTGGACAGAATGTGACGCTGCCACATGCTTGATGGGGTTTAATGTGCGCATAGGGATTGTCAGCCTAAACTTTTCTGTGTTGGTGTTTTTATTTTTTAGGCAGATTCCAGTTGAGTGTTCATTGACAGCGAGACAGGACAACGTAACTAGATGTTGAACTGGAGTGTTCAAGGCACAAAATGGAACTGTGTGTAGTATGTGTCTTTTGTAATGTGATGTGGGAGTGGTTTTTCTGTAGGTTTTTTCCAGGAGCCGTGTGAGGGACCACCCCTCCAAATGCATACACATGGCTCATTGTGTGTTGTGTTGTAATGCTATGTCTATGTGGTTATGTGTGAGCGTGCAAAATGAATTTGAACCAAATTGATGATTGACAGGGAGGTGGGGGCATCACGTGGTGCAGCACATGGGGAGGGAGGTACCATGAGTTTCATGCACCCATGATGTGTCAAGCGTGTGAGTACATTTACCTTGTTCATTGTATAGTGTTCATGTGTAATACGCAAACGCATCCACAGACAGTTGTGCACAGAGTCTGCATCTCACAGGTGACTATGAGTACATTTGTTTCAGCTGGAAAGAAACAAATGTACAGAAATCGTAACACACACACACACACACACACACACACACAACTTTGTATCTCACCCTTAGGACTCATCGACATCTGGTTTGGATTTTCAGGCCCATCTTGTCATCAAGGAACACCATTAAATATATATTAGTACACCATTGTGGATTCAATTTGTTAAACTCACACTGTCATGACTTATATATGTTCACTTGTCACATGGTGCATGGGAACCAGAGGCCTCAAACCAATGCTTTCAGTCAGCCAATGCATAGTCCAAACTATGCAACACTAGTACTAATGTCATCCACTCTGACCCGGCTTGTGTAGTGCATGATTAAATCATGCTGGAACCTAGCTTTAATCTAGAATCGGTGTTGTAAGGATTGTTATTGTGCCCCGCCCATGCACATTATAATACACTTGTTTTAACGCTTATAGTCGACTTAAGTGCAACAGAAATCGACTTAGCGGGGTACATTTCACTGTATTCGGAAAAAGTTAAAGTTTGGTCATGCTAAAATATCGCCGAGATCGGAATTAGGGCTCATATATAAACTGCAATTGAGCACTGCATTCAGAATAGCAATAACTGAAGCTGCAGTACACAGAAATTAATTCCGTTATTGCTTTCCAATGTATTCTGTACTTCATACTTGCATTTATAATTATTTACTGCCGATTACCCGGCCTAAGATAGTATCATCTCTGATCTGTCAATGACCTCGGTCATTATAATATTTAAAATCTGTCATTGAGCACTTGGTTGAAAGTATGCAACACTGCCAGCGTCGTACTGCGTCATTTCAACTTTGGCTTTGCATGTGCAACAGATATATTCAGAGGGTGACTCACTGACATCTGTTCGATGATATCGTTGGACATCAATTTCAGTGTTATTGTGCCCCGCCTACACTGATATAGCCGACTTAATGTATAATATTTACGTGCAATAGAAGCTATAGTGACCCAGGGGCATATTCCATTGTGTAACGAATGTTTTAAAGGCACAGAATAACTTTGGTCGTTCATTTTTATGATACAAATCAGATTATAATTGTTACAATATACATATATTCATATTACAATTCATGGGCATATATCATAATATATAATTAAAGGATTGAGTTATGTGTGAGATCCTATAATAGTACCTATTGATAATCCTATGTCCCCTAAATATTTGGTTTACTTTAGTAATGATACATCGATATTTATGTACACAAATTTTTTGCAGTCCACTATAAGTATTCGCTGTGAGAAGTTTGAGATATTATTGTGTGTATACAAACTGAGCATAGCCAGGTGTATAGATGGAGTAGGCGGGGGTGGGCACATACAGTTTTTTCTTATTACTTTGAAGTGGTAAGAGAATCACAGCATTGGCTTCTGTACGTTCGATTCTCCGAGCGTCCATTGTGCCAGAAAAATGTAAAGGATTTTGAGCTACAGTCTCATTCCAGATCAGAACAGAAACCTGTTCTAATGAATGTGCTTATAGGCTTCCAGATTGTTCCATATATGGCTTGTTGACATGTAGTTGCAGCTGTTTCTAAGGTTTGAGGTAAGTATGAATATGATTAGGTGTGCATATATATGTGTGTGTGTGTGTGTGTGGGTGTGTGTAGTTTGTGAGTGATTGAGACAGCCATAGAATTCTTCAAATAACAGTTTGGAACAGGAATATACAAAGCAATTCAGCATTCAAATAAAATGTAGTCAACAAAAGTCCATTGGTTGCAGCTGATTGAGGTGCATGTCCTTATCAGCAGCTCAATTGTTCCAGGTCTGCATAAACTGATCATATGACTCAAATTACATAGCAATCCCTTCCAAAAAGAAGCATCCATAAAGACTAGAGTTAAAACCTTCCCATCCCAGAGGCACATCCCCCCTCCTCCTGTCTCCTGCCACCAAGCAGGATTAAGAAGTATTAGTTTTACCTGAAAAGCAAAACTTCTAGCTTCGCCCCCAGACCAGATCGCAATGGGTAAGCTTAGAGCACTTCTTCATAGACCCTAACTGGCAGAGTTATGCCCATCCCACACCATTTGCACTTCTGTCAACAATACCTTGTTTGCCGATGTTTTAAATTCAACTCACCTTTGAATATGCCCGGCGTGGATGTTTTCTAGGATAGAGAAAATACACACAAGTAACATGTGCACATGCAACTGAGCAACTGACTGTCAGTTGTGTTGTGTGTTGAATGAAGTGTGTATTATAACCTGAATCAACTCCATCTCTGATGTGGAGTCATCAATATCTAACGAGGCTGCCATTTGTGGAGAGAATACATACGTAACAGACAGTACACATACCCATACCACACAATGGTTGCACCTTAAAGTTTATGCATGTCTATCTGAGCAGATACGAAAGACTATCAGTGCATACATGATCCGAGTATGTGTGCAACATGTGCGCGTGTGTGCACATGTGTGTGAATGCGTGCGAGTGTATGCACGTGTGTGTTCAAAAAGTTTTATATTATATAAACATCTAACCCGCAAATCAACCATCTCCTATGTGTTAGTCCCCATTATCAAAAGATGCCGCCAACCGCGTCCAGCACCCTGTTATGAGACATCGTTTTGTTCGGGAATAGGTGCGTGCCGCGTCTATATAATATATATTATCTCTGCTATATCTGAAAGGCAAGTAACCCAATCGGCATGCATGCTACGGGGAAGTACTCCATGCATGCTGTTAGATAAAATTGACTAACCCCTCCAGACTCCAAAGTGCTTCCCCTCTGCGGTCTATAAACTATTAAGTGCTAGTCACGTGATACAGGTAACAAAATAATATAATCAAAAAAAAGAATATTATGAGTGATGCCTGCTGACCAAGGATTAAAGCTCAGAGGCGGATCCAGGGGGGGGGGGTTTGGGGGTTGCAACCCCCCCTTTCATATATGGTAACGCCCCCTCTTCTGCTAAACAGCCCCTCCCCCTTCCCCGCTTTTTATATCGGGCCTGAAGCGCCGGACAGCACCCCCCCCCCCCTCCACTTTTCGTATCGGGCCTTAAATGGACAGCACCCCCCCCCCCCCCCCCCCCCGCTTTTCGTATCGGGCCTGAAGCGGACAGCACCCCCCCCCCCCGCTTTTCGTGTCGGGTCTAAAGCGGGCAGCACCCCCCCCCCCCCTTCCCCCCCCGCATTTCGTCTCGCGGGTCTCAACCCCCCCTTTTTGAAAACCCTGTATCCGCCCCTGAAGCTAGCTCCATCACAGCTGTCCGCAGACAAGCACGTTGCTTCTTTATGAATGCTGCACAAGAACCTTACAGGCATACGTATTTGACGGTACCGGTATTTCCACTTGTTAAATCGATCCGCATATCCCCTTCTTACTGCTCCGCATTCGGCCCCTCTGAATATTGCACAGCATTCTGTTCCTCATACTAGTCTTCTCACATACCAGTCCCCATATGTGTCCGGATACTAGAGTTTCTGCATATGTATCCGTATATGACTTGGTATGCAGTGTCTGCGCTACTCTGTATACGGTATACTTCCGCGCAGTGGTTGTTGGTCAATTATTTTCTGCCGAGGTTATAAAAATATTAATCTTTTGCAAAGTATAAAACACTATACGCTTAGAAAGATGAGAACTCATATCCAGAAATGGCCCATACATAGGCGGTCATCTTGCTTCTTTTTTCAAATTGAATTTTAAACCAGTCTGTAATGTACTATAAATCGGTCCGATTATCGTATATGTACTTCAAAAAATTGTGGCATTAACCATTCCGTAAATAAATTCAAGACAAAATATTACCGGATTCAGCTGCCAGCTGCCATCGCCTTACGCAACACGGTATGTACTAGCCTATAGCAGTAGTGAATACGCGCGCACATAACATCATTTTATAGAAATCGTGTACCTGTGGGTTCAGTGCACTCCTTGCGTGCCCATTTATCGACGTACAATTCTATAACAGATCCATGAGAAACGATGCATGGGGGAGGCGGGGTCGGGTTAAAATTACAGCTGGGCTGAAAAGTTTATGGTCTGCACGCACAGATGTATTAACCAACCACCATATCTCTCCGTTTTTTATTTCTTCTGCATGTTACACCCACTTGCAGATATATGTAACCCCTCCACACACACACACACACACACACACACACACACACAAACCATACATGCTTGTGTGTCATGACCTCTGCTACATGGTTTTATCTCAGTCTCCAACAACATGCTTGTGTCTTATTACATGCTTGTGCATCATCGCCTTCAGTGCATACCAATGTTTCATAGTCTCTACTACCTGCTGGTGTCACATAATCTCTGCTACTTGGTCCTTGCTTATAGCGTCCATTACAAGTTTATGTCTCATAGCTTCCATTCCATGGTCCTGTCTCATACATTTTTGTGTCACATAGTCCCCACTACATGCTCCTGTCCCATGCCCTTCCTTCACTGTGAATTCTGAGTGGGGGGAGGTGCGGTTGAGTTAAACCACAGGTGTTATTTTGTGTTGGAATTTACTCTCTGAAAGCACAGATGGACCATATTTTAATTTCATCTGCATGTCACACCCTTGCAGCTACAGGTAAATGCACACACACACACACACATACACACACGCACACGCACACACACCATTAACATCCATAGCACCCTACATGTGTGTCTCTTAACCTCCAGTACATGGTACTGTATTGTAGCCTACATTTTTGTGTGGGGGGGTTCATACATCTGTGCGTGCAGAGCATAAATCCCAACTAAAAAGAAGGGTTGCTATCAGCACGGCAGTGGTTTTTAACTCGACCACACCTCCCCCCACTCTGAACTTATAGAGAAGGAAGGGCATGGGACATGAGTGGAGGTTATGTGACAATACTTTAACTCGCATGTCACACCCCCTTGCAGATATATGTAAACACACACACACACACACACACACACTCACATTAACACTTAGACATGTACACAAACCTCACAGGCTTGTGTCTCGCAGGACTGCATGGATCTCATAGCCTCCACTACATGTCTCATATCCTCCCCTGAATGCCCATGCAGGTCTCCTAGGACCCCGAGTTGGGGGGGGGGGGGGGAGATGAGCCTGTACCCCTGTACCCCTTACTTCCCTCCCTTAAAATAAATAATAGTTTGCTAGCTATGAGATATTTAAAGCCGAAACACCACAAATGCAAAGGCATATGGGGCATAGCCTCACACAGTGAGTGAGCTTACAGCGTTCCCCCCTCCCTACCCCCTCACGCCTTATGCCACTCCCCCTCCCAAATCAAGCACTGCTTTGTGTCTCATCGTCTTCCACTACAAACTCATGTGACCATGCCCTTGACAACCTTCACACACTAACACAAATCATTCATGCTTGTGCTTCTCCATTACATGTTCCTATCTCATGCCTGCATTAAATGCTCATGTCTCATAACCTCCACTGTGATGCCCTTGTCTCACTATATATGGTGAAGCCATGGAAGTTTGAATGCTACATTCTCAGGGTGCTTGTCTATATAAAAATTAGTACATGTACCTCAGATCTACCACATCTGCATGATCTGATTGGGCAGCAATAATTTCACAGTCATTACAAGTACCTGTACATGAAAGGCATCATTATAGATAAGTCTTGCCTGCACACTTTTCAAAATAAATTCCTGCCTATCACTTGTTCAGAAAGGCACCATGTGTAAGAATGTTACCATTGAGGGACAAAAAGTGTTACATCACCTTTGTACATGCACACACACCACACAACACACACACACACATGCACTGACCTTGAGGACATAGTGAAGGGGTCACATGAGCATGTAGTGGAGGTGATAAGACACATGCATGTAGGCTAAGCAGTGGCGGATTTAGGATTTGGGAGGGTGAGGGCACAAGGTATGGGAGGGTCAGTGCCCACTGTAGCTGGTGGGGGGGGGGGGGGGGGGGGCTGTAAGCTCGCCCATCCAGTGAGGCTTATCCCATACACCTTTACAATTGTGGTGTTTTTGGCATTAATAATCTCATACCAAACTCCCTTTAAAGCTATTTATTTTAAGGGGAGGGAGCTAAGGGCACAGGCCCATCCCACCTCCCCCGGGTCCATTACTGTGTAGTGGGGACTAGGTGACCAGGGCATTTAGGGGAGGATATGAGACATGTAGTGGAGGCTATGAGGTACATGTAGTCCTGACCATGTTGTGAGACACGAGCATGTGAGTTTTGTGTGGTTCTACGTATTAATGTGTGTGTGTGTGTGTGTTTGTGCGTGTGTGTGTGTGTGTGTGTGTGTATTTACATATATATGCAAGGGGGTGTGACATGCAAAAAAAAATTAATGTATGGTGGGGGGTTCATACATCTGTGCATCTGTGCATGCAGAGCGTAAATTCCAACTAAAAAGAATGGTTGCTTTCAGCCCTGCAGTAGATGCTTGTGTTTCGTAGCCTCCACTACACTGTCTTGTCTCATACATTTTTGCATCTCATAGCCTCCTCCCCATACAATTCCTTCACTATAATTAAAGTGTTCCCTCACCACTCCCTAGATGGGGACCTCTCTCACACCTTGTGGCCCCCCCCTCCCCCAAATCTTGAATCCACTACTGTTACAATTTTAAAAAGTATCCATTGTATTTTACTATGAGATTTTTAATGCCAAGAATACCATAATTGAAAAGGCATATGGGCAAAGCCTCACATGATAGGCGAGCTTTCAGCGTTCCCCCCCCCCCCCCCCTCTAACCCTAGCTACGGACCCGATGGAAGAGCTAATAGCATTCCCTCCACCCCCCTTGCTGTGAACTTCTCTCACACTTGTGTGCCCACCCCACCCCCACCCCCTCCCCCTCCCAAATCCTGAATCCACCACTGTTTTGTGTCTAATCACCTCCACTACATGCTCATGTGACCATGCCCTTGACCATGTGCTCTAGTTCAGAGTGGGGAGGAGGCGTGGTCAAGTTAAAGCCAAGCCGGAGGTGAAATGCAACCCTTCTTTTTTATTTATTTATGCTCTGCATACACAGATGTATTAGCCATTCTCCATATTGTTTTTTTTTTCAACAGCATGTCACACAGACAATCACAAACCATTCATGCTTGTGCTTCATAGCCTCCACTACATGTTCCTATCTCATGCCTTCACTATATGCTCGTGTCTCATAGCCTCCATAGATCACTACATACTTATGTCTCATGCTAACCTACAGTGTCTCATAGCAGCCTGCACTAAGTTCACATGCTTGTGTGGCCCATCTCCTACACCTGATCTGATTGGGCAGCAATAATATTCACAGTCACTACAAGTCCTGTACATGAAAGGCTTCCATTATAGCCTGCACACACATCTCTATAAATCCTTGAACTTACAGAACTTACTGTTCAGTAAGGACCATGTTTAATGGTACCATTCAGTGCCGGATTTAGGGGGGGGCAAACGGGGCGGCTGCCCAGGGCCCACGGCTTTTTGAGGGGGCCCCACCGTTCTCATAATAATGATATTCATGTTTTTTTGGTTCATAATAACTCATACTAAAATTACTAATTAGTGTTAATTGAGCGAATTAACATGCATATGGAGCCGGAGCAAGAGACCGAGAATAGAAGTGCGCGAAAATAGTGGGGGGGGGGGGGGGGGGGGGCCACCAAGTATAATTGCCCAGGGCCCACGACTGTCTAAATCCGGCACTGGTACCATTGAGGGATGAAAAGAGTCACATCACCTTTGCACATGCACACACACACACCACACAACACACACTGAACTTGAGCACATAGTGAAGGGGTCACATGAGCATGTAGTGGAGGTAATGAGACAAAAGCATGTAGCAGTGGCGGATTTAGGATTTGGGAGGGTGAGGGCACAAGGTGTGGGAGGTCCATTCATACTGCAACTGGGGGGGGGGGGGGATGCTGTAAGCTTGCCCATTCGGTGAGGCTTACCATGGTGCCTTCACATGGATGCACTGGCTATGGTGCCTTCACATGTGTGAAGGCACCATAGCTAGTGTATCCATGTGAAGGCACCATAGCCAGTGTATCCATGTGAAGGCACCATAACCAGTGTATCCATGTGAAGGCACCATAACCAGTGTATCCATGTGAAGGCACCATAGCTAGTGCATCCATGTGAAGGCACCATGGTAAGCCTCACCGAATGGGCAAGCTTACTGCATCCCCCCCCCCCCCCCCACTAGTTGCAGTGTGAGTGGACCCTCCCACACCTTGTGCCCTCACCCTCCCAAATCCTAAATCCGCCACTGCTACGTGCATGTGTCTCATCACCTCCACTACATGCTCATGTGACCCCTTCACTATGTCCTCAAGGTCAGTGTGTGTTGTGTGGTGTGTGTGCATGTACAAAGGTGATGTGACTCTTTTCGTCCCTCAATGGTACCATTCACATGGTCCTTACTGAACAGTATGTTCTGTAAGTTCAAGGATTTATAGAGGAAGCCTTTTTTATTGCTGCCCAATCAGATCAGATGTGGTAGATCTGAGGTATATGTACTAAAGCACCCTGAGAATGTAGCATTCAAACTTCCATGGCTTCACCATATATAGTGAGACAAGGGGCATCACAGTGGAGGTTATGAGACATGAGCATTTAATGCAGGCATGAGATAGGAACATGTAATGGAGAAGCACAAGCATGAGTGATTTGTGTTAGTCAGTGTGTGAAGGTTGTCAAGGGCATGGTCACATGAGTTTGTAGTGGAAGACGATGAGACACAAAGCAGTGGTTGATTTGAGAGGGGGAGTGGCATAAGGTGTGGGGGGGGAGGGGGGGGGGAACGTAAGGGGTACAGGGGTACAGGCTCATCTCCCCCCCCCCCCCCCCCCCCCCCCCCCCCCCCCGGGGTCCTAGGAGACTTGCATGGGCATTCAGGGGAGGATATGAGACATGTAGTGGAAGCTATGAGATCCATGCAGTCCTGCGAGACGCAAGCCTGTGGAGGTTTGTGTACATGTGTAAGTGTTAATGTGTGTGTGTTTACATATATCTGCAAGGGGGTGTGACATGCGAGTTAAAGTATTGTCACATAACCTCCACTCATGTCCCATGCCCTTCCTTCTCTATAAGTTCAGAGTGGGGGGAGATGTGGTCGAGTTTAAAACCACTGCCGTGCTGATAGCAACCCTTCTTTTTAGTTAGGATTTATGCTCTGCACGCACAGATGTATGAACCCCCCCACACAAAAATGTAGTGGAGGCTACAATACAGTACCATGTACTGGAGGTTAAGAGACACACATGTAGGGAGTTATGGATGTTAATGGTGTGTGTGTGTGTGTGTGTGTGTGTGTGTGTGTGTGTGTGCGTGTGTGTGTGTGTGTGTGTGTGTGTTTACCTGTAGCTGCAAGGGTGTGACATGCAGATGAAATTAAAATATGGTCCATCTGTGGTTTCAGAGAGTAAATTCCAACACAAAATTATGCCTGTGATTTAACTCAACCGCACCTCCCCCCACTCAGAATTTACTATGAGGGAAGGGCATGGGACAGGAGCATGTAGTAGAGGCTATGTGACACAAAAATGTATGAGACAGGACCATGGAATTGAGGCTATGAGACATAAGCTTGCCTTCCTGCTGTGCATTACTAGTATCCTATGTATGGTGTGGCCACGCCTAAATCTGTCTCTGTGTCGACTTCCGGTCCAGGGCAACGCCCAAATCGACCTGTCATATAAGTATGTCATATGGTTACGTCATATTGCGTAAAGTTGACATAAGTATGTCATATGGTTACGTCATATTGCGTAAAGTTGACATCGCCCTGCTGCAAGCCTAATTAACGTACTTAGTTATTGTACGTTCGACGTAAGCAGGACTGGGACGAGGGCCCCAGTCCTCCGTAGCCCGTACGTCCTGGCTTGCGAGACTAACTAGACGTACATAAGTATTAACTTAATGAAATTATAAATAGTGTCTCATTCCATCGATCGGAAATTGACATCGTCGTATCAACCCGAGGCTGCTAAATTTTGCCTTTAGCCAGCGACGTACACGTGCGTACGTATTAGCTCAACTCCACACTCGGATCACGTGCCATCCCCCCGACATAGTTACAACGAATGGAGATTCAATGCTTCTGGTACAACGCTCCTCACAACTCCTTGTGTGGAGCGTTGTATAATCCCCCCATAGGGGCCCCCAGAAGCTTTGAATTTATAACTGTGATGTTGCGCGATAATAATCAGGGGGATGGCACGTGATCCGAGTGTGGCGCCGAACTAATACTTACGTGCACGTCGCAGGTTAAAGGCAAAATTTAGCAGCCTCGGGTTGCTACGAAGATGTCAATTTCCCCATCGTTACTATGGAATGAGACACCATTATCATTCCCAGCTTGCCTGCCTGCCGTACGTTACTAGTATCCGACTTCTGGTGGGATCACGCCCAAATCGGTCTCTGTGTCGACTTCCGGTCCCAAATCGGTCTCTGTATTGGTCTCTGCATGTGTCATTTGCTCTATGTCAACTGCTGTTGCGACGTACGTACAATTGTGAGGGCACGAGACGGAGACAACATGCTGATTCAATATGGAATACTTCTTCCAATTATGGAAGCCGATTTTTAAATTGGAAGACCTAGTTTTCAATGCATAATATAGTTCTTCGATGTACTAACTATGTGTTTCTCTCTTGGCAAAATAGGAAATCGTTAAGGTGTTGACACAAATGGTCGCGGAATATTGTAATGAGAAACGCTCCCAATGACTACCTGTACATTGAGGACAATGTTATGACAATCCTAGGGAAGCCTAACCTTAAATAGGAAAAATACGGCGACCCCACTAAAAATCATGGCAAATGTAGTATACAAACAATTTCTTTTGGCAAAAGCTGAGAAAAATCTGGTGTGCTTGGTATTGAAGGACCCCATACATTTCTATGGGAAAATATACGGGAATATTCGCTGATTCGCAAACCGCGAATTAATTAGCTTTTCCCTTTGACCGCTCATTTCTGGATATGTGGGACAAAACCTGTTTAAAGAATACTGAGACATCACTGATCGATACATGGCTTTACCTCGGCGGTACGTGGTAACATCTGATTTCTAAACCATTCTTCACTGCTGTCAAAGCGAATACCCCACAGGCCACCATCTGTGGAAGGAAATGGATAACAACTATAGCCAGCGACTTACCGTTACTTTTTAGCGCTCTTGTTCAGATGAATGAGCAAAATTCAAAGAACACACCAGGAAACCAATTCTTCAGCTACAAAGCACCATTATTCGGTTCCTGATGCTACGTCGACCAACAGTCGCAAACGTCAATCTATAAAGGTTATGAACAAACATGATATCGCACACATACACAAATTTGACGTAGTTAAAAAAAAGCTTACCGTGTGATGAAGCGTAGTGGTTCTTAATAGCCAAAAACCGCCACAACTGCATCGTAGAATGACTTCCTAATAATCTGTTTTAAGATTTCCTGACAAGCAAAGCTTACTCACCAGGCGCTGGCTTTTGGTAGCGCACCCACGACGTTTTCCTATAAGCTGCATGGCTTCTACTTGACTAGCGGTGGAAGATGTAGTGGTGTTCCGCAGTACAGTGGTCATCAGATCCTGAAAATCGCACAGATTAACATTTTGTGTGGTACTGAGTATACTTACCGACTCAACTGGAGACGAAAAATGGTCATCACGTGGCGTGAACGCATGTGCGCATGCGTTGTAAGCCTCACAACTTGATTCATAGTTTAGCACGGCTGTTTGCGATAAATTACGCTTTCCAATTAATGTTTTGCTAATATAGGTCTATTTCATTCTTCCTTTTCAATCAGAAACCTTGTTCCCTTGCTTTTTACACCACCATCACCTTCGATTCCTATATACCACCAACCTCATCGTATAGAGAATGTTTTTTGTTACTTATTAATTAAAATGCACTTGCAGTAAAAAGAAATGGAGTGCACTGTTATGAAAGATGGATTCGTCTTGGTGGATTGATTGGGAAAATATGCGCGCACTTGTTCGACAATCTCTCTTGCTGTTTCATCTTCACGTGTGTGAATAAAGATTGTCCAGAGATATCGGTCTGTTACGTTCTTCTTCCAAGAACTACATGCATGTACATGTCTTTCACGATGTATATAAAGCTGCATGCGCGTCAACGTATACGTGCGCTTAGCATACTTATAATGCAATTGATGAAAAGAATCGTCTGAATTAAACTATAACTATACAATCTAATTGATTTCAACGAGTTTGTATATATACGCTGCAGCAAATTAAAATATAACTACAATCTAATCGAGTTCAAATCTTTTTAACGAGTTTGCTCTCTAGCAAATTACTCGGCTCAAGTTTCGTTACTTCAGCCGGACCGCCTCACAGGCTCCAGAGATCTTATAGCATCGTTGTGGCGAACGGCTGGAATAATATCTCCCTGCTTTGCATCGAAGCAAGCTCCTCGCAGGTTCTCCTCTAAGCACAGCTTCCATCTACCACCGGTCACGATATAGCTAGATGCCCCATCCCTTTGATCGTAATCGAAATAATCGTCGATGGAATCGGCGCGGCTATTGAATTGCACAGCGTTTCCTTTGAAGTTGAAGTGTTGGAAAACGGCGATTCCAGGATTCTGGACAATAAAACCATGAACCGATTGAATGGGTTCATCACTCTTAACGACTTCCGTCGATCCACTCAGTGGATTTTTGGGAACGAGATAAGCCGCACCAGTGTCATCAGTGGCATAGTCGTTGGCCGTATAAACGACGAAAAACGATTTTATTGGGGATTTGTCGTTATCGACTTTGGCATACTTCATATTACTACTGACGTGCGTCGACGATGAGAACTTCTTCTGGGTGGTAGTAAACGTTGCATCTGTCGACAAAATCAGAGGGACACTTGTAGCCTCCTGAGCAACTGGCTGTTAGGGGGGGGGGGGGGGGGGGACAGATTAGATATATAGTGCTCCATTTGCTGCGAATTCATACAGAGAGCTTGTATTATTCATAATGCATGAGCGATATTACAAAATGTTCCTGGTAGGACGCGTGTAATTCAAATGTTAAGAAATGTATTTTAAGAAAAGTATTTTAGGGGATATAGATGTCTATTAGAATATCAAATAAATTTGCGCTATGGCCCTTTTCGCTGCAACTCTCCCATATTCATGGTGCTCGTTACAGCGTGACCTAATCTATATCGATAAAGAGTATCAATGTTTCAATCATGCACGAGTAACTTTGATTCTGCTTCGTGTGGATATTTTTATAACTTCGCCTATTCGTTGCAACGATCAATGCAAAATCACCTTGTCGCGGCAACTATCCATGCATTGTGGTATACGTACCTCGTGCTCTGTTGGTTCAACGGGACGTTCTTCGATTCGGAAAGTTCTCCTGGCGTCCGAAGT
>OY811974.1:12130411-12197911 GCA_963681505.1 Eunapius fragilis | reverse complement strand
GACGTACATGTTGCCTATCCTCGTATTCGGCCAAGGATTGGTAACAGTTTTGTTACATTACGCTTGGTATTCAATGGTGCTATATTGTAGTAGTGTTCATAAGAAAACGCAATCAGCTCAAAATTGTTGTTATTCTTTGCAGTTTTTTTACTGTTTTAAAAATATTCTGCAGCTTTTGCTAGCCGCTTTTGCAATGTCCTTATATCATTCCATTATGAATTTGACCCTGGAAGTCGTACGCGTGTGTATGGTATAGAGAAGAATTACAATTGCTCTGTCAAGGACATAAAATATTTGGCTGAACCGGACACTGTACAATGTCTTTATAACTCCATCGCTCTCAATGACGTGTTTATCTCATTCTACGGCGTCACATCAGGATGTGTGGTTCTAGTAACCTTCTTAGGATTTGTCGACATTTGTGCAAGTCGAGACATAAAGAAGAAAGCCAATTGCTGGGGTTGCTTATGGCTCCTCGGAATCAGCACAAGGAACGAACGAATCACCACAAGATGTGAGCAAACCAGCACAGCCCAAAGAATGTTGGTATTCACGGTGCTGGACATCAACCTGTAACTGCATGACGTCATCTTGTGACTCTATATGTTCATCCAATACTGAAATAGTTGAATATTGTTTAAGCGACACAGTGATAACGATGGAAGAACCTAAAACTGACAACCAACCAGAAACGGTAGAACGTAGCCGCCCAAGTGGTCAAGCAGTAAGAAATCCAACTTGCGCCGTGTCTCAATCTCAAACTGGCAGCGGAGAGAACCATGAACTCAGTACCAAGAAGCAAGATTAGTGAAATTGAACACAATAAGAATGTTTATTTGTACTTATGTTAACATTTGAATTAATTAAAAAGCAATTTGGGCATTAGATGGGTAAATAGAACACGTTTCAACATAACGGTATTTGACATTTGGAACATGGCTGTGCGGCTCCACCTTCTGAATGCCACCCCATCAGATGGTATCAGGGTGGACATCTGGTTCAAAGAAAAGATGATTATCGGGTACCCAGGCTTACATTGCAGGGTTACAACACAGGCTTAGTGTCATAACGGTAGTGGGGTGGTATGATGGGGGTGGTATGATGGGGGTGGTATGATGGGGTTGTATGATGGGGGTGGTATGATGGAGGTGGTATGATGGGGTGGTATGTTGGGGGTGGTATAATGGAGGTGGTATGATGGAGGTGGTATGATGGGGTGGTATGATGGAGGTGGTATGATGGGGGTGGTATGATGGGGTGGTATGATGGGGTTGTATGATGGGGGTGGTATGATGGAGGTGGTATGATGGGGGTGCTATGATGGGGTGGTATGATGGGGTTATATGATGGGGGTGGTATGATGGAGGTGGTATGATGGGGTGGTATGATGGGGGTGGTATAAAGGAGGTGGTATGATGTAGGTGGTATGATGGGGTGGTATGATGGAGGTGGTATGATGGAGGTGGTATGATGGGGTGGTATGATGGGGGTGGTATAAATGAGGTGGTATGATGTAGGTGGTATGATGGGGTGGTATGATGGAGGTGGTATGATGGAGGTGGTATGATGGGGTGGTATGATGGGGTTGTATGATGGGGGTCATATGATGGAGGTGGTATGATGGGGTGGTATGATGAGGTGGTATGATGGGGTGGTATGATGGGGGTGGTGCTGTGAGGGCATGTTTTGTAAACACAACCGAATGCATTGCATTTCATGTTGGGATATCTTTGCACACATGTAGAACGGTGTGTTCATAGAACCTAAAAACGTAGCATACCTTTCTAGTGGTGCAACAACGCAGTTTGATTGGAGACTACGTGCCATTGCTAAGTGACTCCTCAGGGTCCAACTACTACGACAGGCAGACCAAAGTCCTTCACATGGTATGGTGAGACTGCATTGGGCATACTGTAATGCCTTCACACACACACACACACAACACACACACACACACACAAACACACACACACACACACACACACACACACACACACACGTCCTACCTCCAGATCGTGCGGGGCAGTGATCCCTTTGAGATTCGCACAGCACCAGTCATTCAGGTTTCTATGACGATGGCGGTCTCCATTGACGACTTCTTCGTTCAGAACCTCATCTCCAACCTTGCCTACGTGCTAGTCATAAAGCCTTCAACCATCAGGGTCGTCAAGATCGTGTCAGAGAACACACCCATCACGGGCAGGAGGCGGAGCCTGCTGGCAATGAACGAATCCACGCTTACCCTGGAGCTTGGAGCTCCGCCCCCTAACACCACAGCCGCCCCCTCAGTGCTGACCGTGGGCGTAGAGATTGACGCATCAGGTGGTCTGAGGAGCGTGGATCAAGTGGTAAGTGTTCAACTGTGGGAACATGTGACATTAATGCATATGCACGTACAACTGTCCCTTGGTTATGGTTACTTAGCACATGTATGTACTGTACATGTAGACCTTTACACATATACATGCATGCTTCTTTAAAACACACGTCACTTGTTCAGGTGTGATGGATTTTTATGGATTTTGAAATCATCATATCGTCCTGCTTGGTATCATTCATACATTGTAATTCCAGGCCTATGCTCTACATAAATGTTGATACTTCCCAGATCAAGTAAATAAACGTACTGACGCATACATTGAAATGTGCAGCACAGTTAGCTAAGACTTCAGTGTCTTATCACTCTGGGACTTGCAGTTCAATTTTAAATCCACATCTACATCTAGGCCTGGAACAGTAGGTAGACCCTCAGAAAATCAAACTTGAATAATGAGGCCCCAGCCTGGTGTGTTGGATAATGTGCACAAATAGCTAGCCAGTGTATCTTTGTAGTGTAGTAGTGGGTACCTTGTGCAGCCACTGCACTCAGCACACACACACACACACACACACACAAACACACACACACACATACGTATGCAAACACACACACGTACACACACATATACACACACAAACACACGTAAATACACACAAACACAAGTACACACAAACACACGTACACACACACCTCTTCCTCCACAGGATAACCTCCTTAGTGGCTCAGCCAACAGCAGTTCCTCTAACACTCTCAACGTTGACCCTCCACTGGACGTGTCCTCTTTCATCCAGCAGTACAATGCAAGTGTGCAGGCCTTCAACCAGAGGGTGGGGCAGTACAACGCCCAGCTGAAGGCACTGGAGCAGGCGTACTCTCTGGGTGACCAGCTGGTCACCTTGGTAAGCCCTCGGGGGTCTAAAAGGCTAACGTAACATGCAACTGTTCCACTTGTGCTGCACGGTAACAGGCTAATCCTGTGAAATAGTCGCGTCCATATTGCAGCATTGCATCCAATGGGCATTTAGAGATTTCTCCACACAATGTATTACATGTTAATGCTCATATAAGTACAACATGCACTGATAATATACATGTGTGATGTGGTGAAGTATAGTGTTCCAGATGTAATGGTCAGATCACGGAGGCTTCTACTGCAATTCACAATTGGACCAAACTCATGACTGGGAGGGTTCTTTATATGTAAACATACATCATGTGTCTTCAAGCATGTAGTTATTGGTAGTTAGAAAAATGACCAGATAACATGACCACAAGGTGTAACGTGTAATTAATGATATTCTCACCTGCTGTTGCAACAGATACAGACCAACCAGCTTCCTAGCAATGTTACCATGGGAACGCCCATCCTGGACTTCTCAGTGGCCGCCACGGCTGTACCCAACCCGCCAGAGAAGCCCCAAGCTCCCCCGCAGTACCAAAATGCCAGTCTCAGTGGCGTAACCCCTGCGGCCCTTCCACAAGTTCCTGCAGCACTGTTCACCCAACCTGGGCAAATAGTTAACTGCACCATTCTCTCCATCCTCGTGGTGGTACAGGAACCAAGTGCTAAGGTGAGCATTAAATAAAATGAGTGCTGTGTACCGCTCTCTGGTTCTTAAAAAATAAGCACGAATGTGCACTAAATTGCCATGTGTGTCTATATATACATATGTGTGTACATGTATGTGTGTGTGTATGAATGTATGTGTGTATGTGTATGTGTGTGTGTAAATGTATGTGTGTATGTGTATGTGTGTGTGCATATGTGTGTGCATGTGTGTGTACAGACTCCTATTCATTCCCACACCTCACACATGTACTGACACACCACTGACCTCACCAGACTGGCTACTTGGTGTACGTTGTGTTGGTTCTGAGAGATTCCCTTGGCAACGTGGTGACCAACCTTGGCCTCACCACACCATGGAACTGTACAGCCACCCTCCACCACAGTGGTAGCACAAGGAGGTAAGGATGGCTCTCAAATGGTAGTTCCCTTGATATCAGGGAAGGCCAACTTCACCAGGCTGAGGGTCAGTGTGCCTGCTGACCAGTTAACGCTGAGCTTTGCTGTCCAGAACTTTGAGGCAACCACGTCTGTGGTGTTCACTGTTGTGGCTCCTCCCCCTGTCACCGCCCAGAGGCACGTGTCCTTCCTTCAGACCGGGAATGTGAGGGGTGTGTCCTCACTGAGTCCTACTGCCATGACTTTGTTGGTTACAGGTGCTCTGAGCGACCAACTGAACACTGACGTGTGAAGGCTGGTCAACGTGACTGTAACGGTAGGGCAGCATTTAATAGCATTCCTGTCAGATACATGTACATGTACATGTGCACATATCGTCACTTTTCTTGGTGTGTGCACGTACGATAAGTTCTAGTATGCTATTGTTGACAGAGGATGTATAGTCATGTACCCATCTGTCCAGCATAACATGCCCCTTTACCACACCCCATCCTAAATGACACGCCCTTAAATCCTTGACAGGTAACATCCAATGGACTGGTGGTTTCCATGGATATCCTTGACCGTCAGCCAACAGACCCACCTCCAGAGCCTGCTCTTCAGGAGACCTTGGCTGCACTCAACAGCTCCACCATCACTGTAAGTCGTTACCTATTGCCATGGTTACCTGCTAGGTGGGGAGGAGGAGATAACTTGGAGTGTCCTGTTCCATCAACCTGATGTCATCTGTTCAGGTATTAATAGTGGCCAGGTCATACCCCACACATCACCACATAGCAGTGTATTATGACCTTCACCATTTCATTTTGTTTTTCGTGTTGACCATTTAATCTATTTTTTTAAATATAGAAGCATACCAAGTTTACAAATTACACAATACTTTTTTTTTTTTAAGGTTGTGATTGGTTCTGATGTTTTCACTCTGGATCCAAGTTCCCTTCAAATCACTCAACTGGTGACAGCAACAGTTCCTCCTTCAGAGGACTACACACTGATAGTGGCCATCTTTGCCTCATTTGGTGCAGCCATACTGCTGGGTGTGGTCATGACCGTACTGATCATGGCCTGGGCCCACCACAAACGCACCAGGACAATGAAGATACATGTGCACGCTAATGAAGACATGCACTTCTCATCAAAGGAGACCAATGGACAGCAGGTAAAGGTTCACACACCCACACCAGAGGCTCAGAAGGACACTTGATGTTTAATCCCTCTACAGAAGCTCATCACTAAGGCAGATCAACATGGTGGCCATGGCAGCGACATTGAGGTCAAACACATCTTGGTGCCCACTAGGAAGCCAGGCCTGTCCACCATGACATCCCCTCATGTCCCAGATTACGCGTATGTTCACCCTCCCTCTTCTCCCTGTCTCCTCCTCCCCTCCCCTTCCCTCCCCTCCCCTTCTCCTCCCTCCCCTTCTCCTCTCCTCACCTTCCCCCTCTTCACCTGTTACATGTGTCACTTACCTGAACCTGTGCTCACAGGGATACTGAGGACTCACATGATGCAGGAGAGGGGAGGTCCCTTGCTAAACGTGATCAGCCAAGGCGTGCACCAGTCTCCCTGGCACAGCTTGGGAAGTGAGTGGCTTGTTGTGATGATGTGTTGTGAGTCACCTCCACTGTGACTACCTGCATGTATAGCAACTGTATCAAATATTGTACCTAATAGTATATGTGTATGGTTGTCTGGGTAGTGTGCTGTATGGCTGTATTACATGCAATCAGTTGGTCCCGGCTAACGCTCAGCTAGAGTAACATGTAGTTCTGGGTTATCTACCGCTTGGGAAGTTGGCAAGGCAGGTAACCACACACCCTTGTGAGCTTGGGTAGCAAATACCTGTGGAGAGCCCATTCCCTCCTAGCCTCTGGTCCCCATTCCCTCCTAGCCTCTGGTCCCCATTCCCTCCTAGCCTCTGGTCCCCATTCCCTCCTAGCCTCTGGTCCCCATTCCCTCCTAGCCTCTGGTCCCCATTCCCCCCCCCCCTTCCCCCCTAGCCTCTGGTCCCCATTCCCCCCTAGCCTCTGGTCCCCATTCCCCCCTTGCCCCTGGTCCCCATTCCCCCCTAACCTCTGCTTCCCACCCCTCCTGGCCTCTGGTCCCCATTCCCCCTGAAATCACAGAGACCATATGTCTAGAATGAAAGAAATAAGAAATTAACACTCTAAGAAACGCTGCACACCTTCTGTGTGGTCCTTGTGGCCCAATGGTTCAAACCTGGTCTCTCCCACATTAACCTATAGATTATAACCTAGTCATGCTAGGAGGCCATATGTGCCACCTAATCCTCTGAATGCTGATATTTTGAATTGCCAAAGTTATAGGGAGAATGTGGCCCATAATGAATCAAAGTGGTTTTTTAAATGCTATGGAGAAAATTGTCCTACATGTAGCTGAAGAAGGCTCTGTGAGAAACTGGCTACTTGTATCACTGTAGATACCCTGTATGACGTATGACATGATAGCTGTATACTGACCCTATATGCAACTACACAGTACTCACATGTTATATGTACACAACTTAATTGTCACATGGTGTTGCTAATCATATTCATGACTGTACCATGATGGCATATCTTCCTCATTCTCCTACAGCTCCTCACCAACCATACCACTTATACCTTCATCTGTCCCCAAATCTCATCCCTCAAGACAATCATAAAAGTTCCTGCAATTTAGTTTGAGAACCTGTTTGTTGTGTCTGGTCAGTTGTGCAGTGCTGGGCATTGCTGTATCATAGCTAGTTCATAGAGAAATATGTTATGTATTCGTGAGCGTTATTGTATGAAGTGTCTATTAAATCAGTTAATACTAAAAGACATGTTGTGATGCTCAAGCTGTGTTTGGCTTTTACTGTCAAGGTTTATACCTTGAGGTCTGGGCTCGCTCTCAAAGGCCGGGGGGAAATATTGGTCTGGCGACCATCGGATCTACCAAACCGGTTCCGATGCCCATGTTGCGGTCCTACCTGTTCTCATCTGTGCAGGCTTGCATATACTTATATCCAAAGAGGGTAATTGAGGAGTGTTGTAAACAGCCCCATGTGGATGCAATAGGAACTGAATTACACAAGTTATAAAAACTTTCTCTATGAGAAAGTTAGTGGCCTATAGGATTGGAAGGCAATAGTCTAGTGGTGTAAAAAGGAAGGAAACAAGAAAGGGAAATATAATAGTCCTATTACACACAAGCATAATGACCTACAAATGGGTGAAGTATAGGACTATTACATTTCCCCTTATTATTAGACTCTTGTTTCCTTCTTTTTTACACCACTATTGCCTTACAATCCCCAGAGACTACTCATATCAGTATATTCTTCATCATTATGATGCGGATCTGAGGCACCGAATTATATGTTTCGATCGAGCTAGAAAATGCAGCCCTTTTTTTTCTCACAAGCAGAAATTGAGTTTCTCTGAATACATGGCAGCATGTCTTAGTACGGCCATGTACGTTGTCATGGTTTAGTACAGCCATGTTATCATGGCTTCTATATCTTGGTGTGAATGGTTTCAAATATGCTGTTTGTATTAGTTCGTAGAAACGAAACGTACATGTCGATGCAAGTTTTCTTTGAACATTACAAAAACATGTTGATGAGAATACAGAGGTCAGTTAGCATCTAACAATAGTACTAAATGTTCATGTATATGACTATGCATCTTCAGATGGCACAGTTACCATCAGCCATGGCTTGCAGGCTGGAAGGACTTCCACTTGTACTCTGAAGTAGAGGCTGTCATCCTTCAAATACTGACACTCTTCATCTTTCTGGAGGTCCAGCTGATCATAAGGAAAGAACTGAGTGTAACCCCATCCTCTACCCCTCTTACCACTGAGCACTCTGCTATTGGAATCATCTGCTTCATCTGTAGTATAATCGATTGTGTCTAAGTAATGGTCTTCATCCTTGAGCTGGTTGAGAAGGGTGATTGTACACTTGTATCTGATTGGCCATGTGAGGGTATCCTCATTCTCTCCCATCATCAGGCACAGGAATACAGACACATGTGTACCTTTACCATCACCACATCCATTGGCATATACCAAGAGGCACATCTTATAGCCACAGGGATGGGTATAAAATCCTGGACTGAACCATGTTTTATTGCTCACTTTCAACTGATTGAAATGAGGCATCCTAATAACCGTCATATGGATTCTTTTTTCTTGCGTAATCAGCTGTATCATAGCTAGATCAAGATGGTGGCCATAAGAGTTGGCTTTGTGGTCTTCCATTGTATTGGCTCGTCTTTGTGAAGCGTAGGTACATCCCACTTCCTTATATGGGCAACCAATAATCTGATATGGACACTTCAAGTGATGTGAATCCATCTGCTTCCTTTTAATGGTAACTCCACATCCATTGTTGGGACAGGGTACCATGAGATCAGGACACTCATCAAGATGGCCACCAGTCATCTCCTTATATGTCCCTTTGGACTTGCAATGCTTACACGTGTGTTTCCTAAGAGCACACACTTTATTATGAAGGTGAAGGTTGTTAAGGATTATATGGTCCCCACAGCCATTAGCGCAAGGAGCTAAAACATATCCACATGCTTCAAGGTGATCTGCAAGCAATCTTAACTCATTTACCCAGGGACAGCCTGTGGACGTACACTTCACTCTGAGGTCTTTGACCTTTCTAGCACTCTTCCTATCAGGAAATGCATCCAGTGGTTGGCGACATGTGGGGCATTTCCCTGAGGTGCTTTTCTGCTGGTCATAACATGACTTGCAGTACAGCTTGGCACACTCACACTTGGTTTGTTGAGGGTCTCGAGCAGGGAGAAGACAGATGACACAGTAGTCATCATCGTGAGGGACATCAACAAATTCACAGTCATATCCACCAACACTGTGGAGGTAAATCAATAAGTTTGTGTATGTTTCTTCAAAAGTCTAGGCATGTCTGGTAACTATGGAGATTACTTACGAACACAGAACAATTATAAGGGTTTCATAAAAATACCATCATACAGTTTTGTGGTTTCAATAAATAGCAATACTAGGGTTTCAGGTAGGACAAATACCAAAAAGGGGTTTGTGTGTTCATAAAGGTCCAAACAAATCACTGTACCAGTGTACATAAAACATTTAGAAAATGAAGCACATAAAACATATCACAAGTTGTGGTGGAGGTGTGCATACAGTATAGAGAAGGTGTACATACAGTATGGGGGAGGTGTGCATACAGTATGGGGGAGGTGTGTATACAGTATGGGGGAGATGTACATACAGTATGGGGAGGTGTGCATATAGTATGGGGGAGGTGTGCATACAGAATGGGGGAGGTGTGCATACAGTATGGGGGAGGTGTGCATACAGTATGGGGGAGGTGTGCATACAGTATGGGGGAGGTGTGCATACAGTATGGGGGAGGTGTGCATATAGTATGGGGGAGGTGTGCATACAGTATGGGGGAGGTGTGCATACAGTATGGGGGAGGTGTGCATACAGTATGGGGGAGGTGTGCATACAGTATGGGGGAGGTGTGCATACAGTCTGGGGGAGGTGTGCATACAGTCCGGGGGAGGTGTGCATACAGTAAGGGGGAGGTGTGCATACAGTATGGGGGAGGTGTGCGCACCGTATATTAGCGATGGGTTGTAGCAATCTCTAGGAACACAGGCCCTAAATAAACATCGGGGTATGTTTTCACAATGTGGGATATGCAAATTGTCGCAATGACCGAGGCACCACTGTATAGTACTGTAACCCTGACCTCTTAAGGCCACAACCAATAGGACCATCAATCTGGTTTAGTAATCCGGCTGCAAGCACACTATGAATGAATATTCTAGTTTTATGAGAAACATACACAAATTTTTGAGGGTGGCAGGATTTCAAATTTCCAACATGTCATTTATTAAATGCCTATTATTAGTAGGGCTAGAGATGGAACTCAATTTGCAATATGGTATTTGTATCCATATCACGTGGCAGAGATACATTTTTAGTTGCGGGAACCTCACACCAGTGTTGTTGGTCCATTCAAATCATCAGTTATATAAATTCCATGTGACCTGATTTTGCTTGACATTGCTCTCTCATTCACGGAACTTTCAAGGACGTAACATGGGGTCACGCTCTTTGGCTCAATCAAACTACATACACTCCCATGTTAATCATACTTCTTACAGCATTGCATTACTTAAATGAGGCAACAGAGAGGGGGGATGACATAGTGAAATCAAAGACAGCAAACCTGCCAGTAATCCAATCACGAACCAAAACATCAGCTGGGCGTGATAGAAAAACATCCGGTGTCAAGTTGCTACCAACTTCAACATGAACACCAAGATGTGCCTGGTGACAGAATCAACAAAGGCATCAGAGTCAATAAACGTCAATTACATCCCCACCGATGTGGGGATGAATTGAAGTATTATATATTTTCCTGCTGGATATGTGTGTGCTGTGCTGCAACAGCAGACTTTGTCAAAGTCTCTGAGTCTTCATACCCCATGTGTTCAGTGTGCAACCAAACCAAGGAGCCTATCAAAGAAGATAGTGAACTGTCCCATTTGTTTTGTGGATGTGTTTTTTTTGCATTGTAATGACATGTCTTTTTTTATTTTTAAAAAGAGCTCAATTTTGTGCATGTGTTTTTTGCAAAGCATATGTATTTGCACGCCTACTAAAACTTCTAACTATAGCATTCAATTTCAAAGTAATGATCAACGATAAAGTAATTAAACATAATATATATATATATGTGATCTCTGGAATTTGTTCAATTACTTTATCGTTGATCATTACTTTGAAATTGAATGCTGCTATAGCTAGAAGTTTTAGTAGGCGTGCAAAATAAAAATTAAAAACGATAATGAAATAAGTAAAACCACCCCCGCCTGCATCTTTCGGCGGACGAGAAACTAATAATCAAGTTTGTACGGCCTAAAGTTCATAGCTAGACTGGTTGATTTTTGAAAAATGTATGAATTCGATGAAGACGCTGGCAATTACAAAAATGATAGCTAACTAGCTACAGCGGAAACGAAGGCAGTCAAAACGTTGGGTGGATGAGCATCTTCACGAACGTCAGCTGCAGGATCTGGACAGCTCTCTATAGCACTCCGGTCAAGTCCGATGTCAGTCCTAAGGTTTTGGTTACGCCGAAGGCCATATGATCTGATTGAATCTGTCTTTTAAGTTACGTATTTGAACCGGCCTTTTGCAGATACTGTTGGGCAAAGTTTGTTTCTGCTATGCTAAGCTTGCAGAGTTTCACATCTTGAAACTACTGCAAAGATAGGTGAGACATATACAAGTTTACCTAATAAAAGCACACACACAGGCACGTGTACGGCGTTGAGTACTCATTTTTAGAACATATCTGGGCGCTGCAAAAGATACCACGGAGGAAATGCAATCGCTCCTAAGTCTAGTTACATGTTACAGTGTAAGGTCTGTTATGTAAGTAGCTCACCATTCAGCGTTCTTTGCTGGAGACACCATGGCCATCGCTGTCCGAATCAAACACGTGAGGAAAAAAAGAATTTTATAACTTAATTAGCCCCACTTGCGATCGTCAACACCTCCTCCCTCACTGCTTGCGTGCAAAAGATGCACAAATGTTGCTTTCACGATCTCATAGCAGGTTTTTCACTTACATGCATTTCATTATGTAATTGACTTATATTTTCGGTTCTACTTTTGCACTATAGACGCGGACCCACAAACACATGTACATTATATGTATTAGGTAGCGAATCATACAGTTATTGGTGATGGTTTTTATACGCAATGAATATTTAATGAGCTCTTCGAACCGAACATCGAACAAAGTCGAACCTCGAACCGTTCGATATACCGGTGTGTCTGATCGAGGCATGTTGTCCCCATGAAAAAAATTGTTCCCCCCCCGGACATTCATGCCTTGGCACCATTGTATCCCCGGACACAGCTGCCTAGGCCTAAATGTCACCTCTAGGCATGATAGTACTAGCCCCCCTAAGCAGTAGCTGCTCTATCTTATTGGCAATAGATTATCGTTTTTAATGATGCAATTTGAGATCCGCCAGTTTCTTAAAACACGCGGTGTATGTCTGCGCAACAACGTTGCGAAATTCGTTAAAGCTAATGCAGCTCTTCATCCAATCGCTGTGAAGTCCGAGGTTTGGTACCAAGACATTAGTTAGTGGTGTTGTGATCACTGCACATTATTTGTCACAGGTTGGCATTGACCTAATCGGGCCCCCTCCCAGTGTCTGCTCAGGGGAATAGTTACATTGTCACACAGATGGACTACTTCTAAGTCCACATGACCAGAAGCAGAAGCTGTTAACGATAAGAGTGCAGGAATATTTTTGCTCAAAGCTATATGCAGGTTAAATATGATACTAATCAGTAAGTTTCATTATAAACAAAATAATGCTTAAATAACACAATGCACAGAATAATGACATACAAGAAAAAACAGAATAGAAAGTAAAGATAATAATGATAACACAATTAAGTTTAATACTCATGAAGGGGAACACGGGCATATCTGAGGAGAATGGCTCTTGCATTCTGCCTCATCAGTGTGACAGCCAGCAGGCAGTACATTTGGCTCAGTGCCTTAGCTTCACATATTCCCACTTGCATGCATGACTTGCCTCTTACTCAATCTGGAGAAGCATTCATGGGCTTCACACCCCAACCTCCATAGACCTCCACCACTAATGGAATGGCATGTCCAGTCCAACCTTGCACACATCTGATCATTTTTGGCATGTTTTCCAGTCTCACCAACCTCTGCAGAGTTGTCTGGTCGCTTCCAGAACCAAGTCTGTATTAAGCGGACAGTTGACTTTCAAGTCAAAAGCTGCAGGGTTGGAGAGGGACCAGTTTGGCACCAGCACATCAGCTGGCCTAGAAAAGTCTAAGCCTGGACCTTTCTCCAGTTGAGGAGATAAGCATGCTTTGGAGCACAGATTGGCTCTCAGCTTATTGTGCCGTGCAATGATGTCTCCGCCAAAACGACATGTAAGGGTGTGGTGGCAAACTGGATCAAGGGCACTTGAGTAGAAGGGACATTTACTGTCAGCTGAGACAGGCAGACCTAGCCACCATTTCAATGGGACTTGTATCTCTTGAGGCTCCAAAGCTAAGTCATTGCATATGCAAGGAATAGCTCTCAACCAGACATTAGCGTTACTGGCTGATACTGCTCTGAGTCTTGCTCTGGTACAGACTGTGCTGTTAATAAGAACTAGCAGGACAATCAATACATGGTCTGATATGTGGGCCCGCATACGGTATAGAAGTTTCGCTCCATATAGAATTTGACCTGATTATCACGCGACTCGTATATAACGAGACTCCTGACGATCGGATCGTTTAGCTAGTCGCTGTGATCGAACGAGAAGACGAAAGCGAGTAATTTCGTCGTTTGTTTTATATTTAAAAAACCGCGTGGTTGTAGTCTTGTAGAGAACAAAAAGGGTACTGCCCGTCCTCGTACCCAGTCCCGGAATTATCCTCCTCGATCCTCTTCCTCCTCCTTTTTCTTTTGACCACGCATAACTCGGGATAGGAACATGCACTGCACGATGCTTCACGATGATATCGAAGGTGGTCACGTGGCTATATGTGCATGCGTGTCTGTGTTTGTAACGAAGCGTATATACTTAGTGTCTGGTTAATGGTTCAAATTCCATAGCCGTGCGACTTGTTACGTAGGTAAAAGTCGGGACAAGGCTAATGTCCATTTTTTTCAATGCAATGAAACATGCACCCGTGATTGACAGCTGTTCAAGCATTTCACTGCGCCACAGCATTTAGTATGCAGAGTTGTGCACTGAGAGTCTGCATGCATACCAACCCGGCATAGGCAGATGAGTATTGTTGAAGTGTTCGTTTGCAGACGTCTGCATATGAACACTTCAATGATACCCGTCTGCATACGGTTGATATGCAGACTCTGCACAGCTCTGCATACTAAATGCTGTGGCGCAGTTGTTTTTGCATGCAGGGATTCAGTATAGCGAACGAGATGAGCCCCCTTCAATGAAGAAACGGCCGAAAAGAGACTATCATATCGACAAGGCGTGGATACAGGAGTTTCAAGTGATAGAAGTGAGCTACAAATGTAATGTATGACAGTGACAGTTTCAAAAGGCTATATAATCATTATGTAATTAAACTATGTGTTAATGTAAATACAGTGCTACACTGCATACTGACACTGACAGGCACATTAATATTTTCCTTAAACCCAGAACTTGCATTTTTTTTTGTCAGAAGTAGGTAAGCTAAAAATGTTAGATGGTAAGGCCTGGTTTCCCAAGCTATTACACACTGTTGTGCGCATTAGTCGATGTTACTTTATTCTGTTCACTTGAAAATTTACTATCAATGTGGTTATGGAAAAGGCTAACTGAAATTGTGCGTGTAACTAGCTGAATACTTGCCGTGTACACATGCATGCCATGCATGACTCTTGTACACTGACGTATCTACAGGAATAAAAGGCCATAGTGATGTAAAAAGCATAGGAACAAGGTTTACTGACAAAAGTGAAAATGAAATTGACCTATATTAGTACGTGCATGTCATATTTTTATATCGATGTGTGAGAATTCATTTTCCCTTCCCAGTCAGTAAACCCTTGCCCTTTACACCATTATGGCCTTTCCTTGCAACTCTTCTCGTAGAGATAGTTTTTATCTCGTTTAATTAATTTGTTACTTCTATCGATTAAAGATAGAAACCCACAATCGTTACGGTTCGCTGCCTGATTGCTATAAATTGCTCCATTCGAGCAAAAGCTTTTGCAGGGTTAGCGAGTGTTGGCAAGACCTTATGGTCGAGGTATGGTGTTTCAGTGGCTTGGGGTCCCTCACCATCTCCTCCCCACGACCAAGCTCGCGGAGAGTGGTACATGTTCACAGCATGTACGTAAGGCCGGTTCCTCTTGTGCGAGACTGTTTCGGCATTCGCATAAATGATACCGAAGGTTGAACGAGCCCTCGCGATCGTGACAGCTCTAACGCCACCTACCGATAAACTAATCTTCATTCTGGCTTCTGTTGACTTGGTGGTGTCACTCAGCAGATTCAGTCAAACAGAGAGGTACACACCCTACGCCCAGGGGTTACCACGGGGTGACCAGGTGTAGGGGTCCACTCTTGTTACTTTTTAAAATAGTTTGGAAGAGTATGCTATTATGCATACTAAGGTGAAAAGCCTGGGGCCGGGAATTATAAACCTACAAAATAGGTACAGTTGGAGGTACGTTAATAAATATGAAGCCATGAGGATAAAATAAAAACATGAAATACATACAATTAGATGATAAGTAATTTTAAAAAAAGAGAAATAATAAGACAATAAATTTAATCCATGAATGAGGCCAGAGGAGCACCATCATCAAACCCCAGCCCACTTCTCCATTTGATGTGGGATCCTCAGAGACAGAGGCTCACTGCTCGAACCCCTGCAAAAGCAAGCTGTGATCTGACATAGCTGCTGGTAATGGAATAGGCTTTGTCCCACTTGGAAGACAGAGCAGTGGCCATGTGCTTTAGGAAGTGACTAGCCTCTTTGTGTAGTAGTCCGTCCACAGAAAGGACAAATGGGGTGAAGGTGCCTCTTCTGTCTTCAACTGCCTTTTTGGAGGTACGTTTGATCAAACTGATGGATGGCTAACCAATCTCTGCATCGTAGCAACAGCTGTCTGCATTGGACATTTGGTTGGTTCCACTCAGGCCACATTGCTTGAATACCATATGCAGGAATGGATAGGCCATGCACTATATGCAGGGTGCTGTCTCGTGGAGAACAGCGGCCGGGGCTGAGACTTTTTGACATAATAGCCTTGTTTGGGTGCATCCTTGGCCCCCTTGCAGGAGGTTTCATGTAGCATGCGTCCAGAGTGCAATCTCATCTTTACTAATACATAGAAAAATAGTTGTATCAAGTCAATACACTGAATATGGCATCGTGGGTGATAGCGCTAAAAATGACAATATTCTGAAGGCTCACAACTTCTAGTAGAATTATAACTAGCAATATACTTCTAGTAGAATACATGCACGGCACTATGCACGAGATGACATTGAAGAATATAGAAAAAACCTATACCGGCTTTACACTGTTAAAATTTCAAGGTACTTTATAAGGGCGGAAAATTTACCAGGGCACCTAGGTCAAGATCACCCAGTGGCTTTGAAAGCTAATGCATCCAGGATTGAAAGATTAGCGCCAGAGATGCACATCATTAATACCGATAGACATTGTAGAAACTGTACATAGACAACGCTGGCACTGTATCGAACGGTCTATACAAAAAGGTCTATCAAGAAGAACAGGTGTGTTACTAGGGTCGTAATTATACGTCCGTGGCTATGAAAAATTTTCATATCAAGGGGCGTAGCCTTTTGTGCAGAAGCAGTGGGTGGATTATTACATCACCCACTACATTAAAGGAGGAGTTGGCGTATAAAAGGAGAATGGATCCAAAAATTTCAACCGGCCGTGCGAATGTTTTTGATTAAAAATGGTGGCTTAGAGCTAGAGGCTTGGCAACAATAGTTACAGCGTACAAGTTCAAGCACGCATGCATGTTTTGAATGCCATTTCATGCAACAATACCATTTTTGAAGTTCGTAACACTAAGTTAACAAACTGGATCACATGTTCGTATAATGGCGACCTCTTCACCAGAAGATACGTAATCTAGGTTTAGACTGCATCTGCAAGGGTCCTTTTCCTCTCAAGAGGAAAAGGAAACGTTTCTGAGTAGATTTGAGGAAGCGAAGCAACTACTTGCACCTGGTTGCAAGCGGAACGCTACTATCAGCGTGTTGAATACTTTGCTGGACCTGTCTGTTTCGAGAACAAATAAACGCGCGCGATAGAGTACTAAGAAGTACTTGATCTGCCCGTCTTAACAACGTAAAAACGATGTAGCCAGCAAGTCTGGGTGAGAATCCTAACAGCTTACAAAACTACGCCATTCTGAGGATGTTGAGCTCACGTGATTTCCGGTTGGATCCAAGCGCCTTTTATACGCGAATTTTCGCATCGATCGGCAGGCGTGTGCTGAGTAGTATTTACTCTCAATCTCCTCCTTTAAGCAAAGATGGCAGGGCTAATGGTAACGAACAAAAACTCTTCCCTCCCGCTCAAATCCATCCAAGTCCGTGCAGATGTAAAAGGTTACGTCACCGGTCTCGAGACGGCTCTCCTGTATACGAACGACTCGGACGACCCAGCCGAGGTGGTGTTTCGGTTCCCCGTGGAGCAGTCGCACGCCGTGGTAGGCCTCACGGCGGTGTTGGGCGGGCGCAGGGTCAAAGCCCAGCTGCAAGAGAAGGAGGAGGCCCGCGCCATTTACGACGACGCAATTGCCAGCGGCCAGACGGCCGCTTTGGGAGAGGAAAAGAGCGGGGACGTGTTCAGCGTGAGCCTGGGGAACCTCCCCCCTAGGACGGACGCAGAGGTCCACCTCAAACTGGTGGGAGACCTCCCTGTCGATGCCGAGGGCGGGGTCCGGCCGATTCTCGCTCCCCGCCTCCTTGAAACCGAGGTACGCGCCGGCGGGCTTTAGTGACCCCGCCGCGCCCATACAGGGGGGCGCGGACGTGAAGCGCGCCAACGGGCCTGGCGTGAGCGGGTTCACCATGACGGTGCACAACGCCTCGGAGGTGGAAGCGGTGACGTCACCCACCCACTCGATCAGTTCGAGCAGAGACGGCGAGGGCGTGACCGTGACACTACTGGAGGGCAACCTAGAGAAGGACCTGGTCATCCTCATCAAGCACAGGGAACCACACAAGCCAGCTGTTCTAGTGGAGGGAGGTGCACAATCCGATACAGCCAAGAAGGGCTACATGTCTGGACCAGTTGTCATGGTTACCTTCTACCCAGAGTTCCCGGCATTGGAGGCAGCGTGAGAGTTCTTCTTCCTCTTGGACAGGAGCGGCAGCATGTCTGGGGCTTACATCAACAGCGCCAGAGAGACTCTCATCCTCTTCCTTAAGAGCCTGAGGGAGGGCTGCTTCTTCAACATCATCGGCTTTGGCTCCAGCTATGTGGACTTGTTCCCTTCCAGCCTCCCCTACAACCAGGACAGCCTGAGTAAGGCGGTGTCCCACACCCAGACTGTGGAGGCGGACCTAGGGGGCACAGAGCTCCTCCCACCCCTGGAGCACATCTTCTCTCTGAAGTCCCTCCCCGGACTGCCAAGGCAGGTCTTTGTTCTTACTGATGGGTCGGTGAGCAACACGCAGCAGTGTATCGAGTGTGTAAGGAAGAACGCTCATACAGCAAGGTATGTCTGGTTCCCAGACTAGCGTTAAAGTTTCATGCCATGCTGTTTGATTATAGATGCTTCACGTTTGGTATTGGGTCTGGGGCCTCGACAGATCTGGTGGAGGGACTGGCCAAGGCAGGCGGAGGCACATCTGAGTTTGTAAAGGAGGGAGAGAGGATGCAAGCCAAGGTGAGTTTATGGCACCACCAAATTAGGGGAGCACATAGACATTATCGTAGTCTCTTGGGGTTACTGCAACACTATTAGGGTGGCACATAGGGTTACGGTAACACCAGTAGAGTTCTACAGGGCAAAGTTACCACTACATGTTTGTCACCATTGGAATAGAAATTGGAATCTTTTTTTTTTTTTTTAATTCATTATCAGGTGATCAGAAGTCTTAAGAGGGCTCTTCAGCCTGCTGTTACTGATTTGGTTGTGGAGTTTAAGGTGCCAACAGAATTTGAAGTGCTCCAGAGTCCCAAGACCATTCCACCCGATTTCAACGGAGAGAAGTTAGTGATATACGGGATTATGAGTCCAAAGACCACACCCACGTCCCACGCTAGCGGGGTTGCAATGCTAAAGGGATTGATGCTTGGAGCTAGTGTTGAACACACCATCTCATTCAACATAGACTCCACTCCCTCAGAATTTCCAACCGTCCACCATCTAGCAGGCAAGGCCCTTATAAAGGACTGGGAACGAGGCAACAGAAGAAGGGAGGACATAGTGGAACTGAGTAAGGAAATGGGTGTGGTCTCCTCCCACACGGCCTACATTGCAGTGGACGAAGGGAACAAGGAGCCTGTGAGGGGTCCAATGAAGACCTGGGACGTGGTAACTCCCAATGAATCTTGTGGAGGTGGATTTAACTATCAGACTGCTCAGGTAGGTGCTGCGTGCGCAAATAGTGTGGTGCAGTCAAACATTAGCCATGTGCTGCAACGTGGAGATATGCTGGAGGACCTATCTGATAGAGCTTATGACCTCAGACAGTCGGCAATGAGCTTCCAAAGGTCTGCTGCCAGCACCAAGAAGTCGGGCGGCTTTTTTTCGGGGTTATTTTCAGGGTGGTTTGGGAACTCGCGTAGACCGCGCAATTCATTAGCACGTGAGACCTTGCGTGATTCATCACCTGAGATCATGGCAACATGCAGTTATAGTCTCTCTGCTGATGAGTTTGGCCTCCCCACACCTCCTGATTCTCCTGTGAGCCGACGTGCCCCTCAGCCCCAGACCAGTCTGTCCGCCCTGGTCATTCTCCAACAGGCAGACGGTTCGTGGCATCTGGACGACAGCCTCGCCCACCAATTGGGTAAGGAGAGAAGCGAGCTGGAAGGGGCGTGTCCTGTGAATTGCGTGGGCGTGATGGCCACGGTCTGGGCCACAGTGTTGGCTCTGTGCGCGATGCAATCCAGGCACCAAGACAAGCAAGAGGAGTGGGAGCTGGTGGCAGGCAAGGCCGAGGGGTGGCTGAAGAGGCAGGTGCTCCCTTCTGACCTGACCTTGGACCAGCTACATGCTGCTGCCAAGAAGTGTGTCTGAATCATTGATTATCTAGAGAATTGTGTGTGATTGCTAAGAGTGCTTATCAATTTTTATCCCCCTACTTCCTCGCGTTTTTTTCTGTTGTTTATTATTTTGTTCCAGTATCTGGGGGGGGGGGGGGGGGGGGGGTAGTTTATTATTCATTATTAAGCCCAGAATACAACAAGTCAAATTCTGTTTAACTTGTTTGCATTGCCAGCAACTGGAATGAATAAGAAACAAACACTCTTTCTGCATAGCAGTGATGCCTTTGAGTTTTGCTCACTGGATGCTTTTCTTATTTGGCTGGCCAAACCGCATAGTGTTGCAGAGGCATGTGGGCCAAAGACACCTGAGTTCTCGATGGCAATGGGGCGGGATAGATGAGTTCGTGCTATGGTCTCGTATTTGGTCATATTTTTCCGCTCTGCCAAAGCAGCAACAGCTCCTGCCTCTGATGTAGCATGTAACCCATAAGAGGTTGCAAACGTGTCAGGACATGTGACATCCCAGACAAGTGGGCATCCTGATTTCCACCTCAATACCAGACCTGAATGCATCTAAGAATAGAGTTCTTGACACTCAATGCATGGTCTGATTTATGGGGAGGTATATAAAAATTCGTATTTTCCAACATACAGCAATGATGGCAGGTAGATCTATAACAAGCTGAGCTTCACCAACAAATATTGGATATTGGTTGCAAGGTATAGTGTGTATGACTCCCATTGCTTCCCACTATTGCTACCATGTTCATAAAAATTTGACAACCCTCCATATCCAGGACCTCCTTAATTGATGCCCATGCTGTATACCATGAGGACTACTGGAAGCATGAATACAGCAATGATGCACTCAATTGGGACTTGTATCATTGTAAGTAGAAAGTACATTACTCAAAATGCTAATTCATGAATAGTAATAAAGGTTGAGGGAGAAGCTATAGACAATCCTTACATATGTTCCAATGTTCCACCACTTCCATCATCAGCAAAAGGTACCACATGTTCGACAACATAATCGATTATAGAGGTGTTGGTGGCACAGGCTGTTTTGAAGTACGTAACGGCACAGAAAGATGTCTTCATCATCAATGCACCCTGCAGACAGCAATGGTTACCATGGTATTATCCAGCAATGGTTACCAAGATTATCTGATGTTCAGCAATCATTTCCAAGGAGCAGTCATGTGTGTTAAGAAGCTAACCAATGCACATACAGAGGTTAACATTTTGCAAAGCTTGCATTGCTATTGTTGAGGGACTATGACACTGGCTGCACAAATGCATGCAGATTAGTACAATTGATGACATCCAGCTGTATGATTGTACTCTTGTAAAAAGTGCATTCAGTGTCATAACCAATAGTCACTAGCATTTTATTGAATTCAAAATTATCTCAGAAAATACTACAATTAGTCTGAATTTGGTTTGTAATTTTCACTGTGGTAAATTAAGCAATGTAAAAAAGTCGCTTAAGAAAATAGTTATTGTTATTTTGTATACATGTGGGCAGAATTATAAACACACACAGAATGATGACATGTGTTCATTTATCACTGCCACCATCACAAAACATCTCATTCATAACATCCATCTTCTTTCCGCCAGATGTCTACCTACTACCAACAGAAGTGGTGTATGTTGTCAAAGTATACAAAGAAACAATAACTAAGCATTATCAAAGCTTGCAGGTCGTCTCTCCATCAGGAATAATGAACTAAAGTCCATCACCATTGTTAGCCTGTACAGCCGCCTAGGGTTGACATTAGTAAGGGCAAACTGTAGAGCTATCCTATCTAGGTTAACTTGACTGTTATAGGACTTATTTTAGTGTACATAATAATAATAATGTGCATTTATTCGATTCATGTATTTACTTATAAGCAACTTTTTTACATTGCTTAATTTACCACAGTGAAAATTACAAACAAAATTGTAGTATTTTTTGAATTCAATAAAATGCTAGGGACTACTAAATCATATACTATGCAGTCCTTGGATTTCAGAGAAGTTTTCCCCCTGCAGCAATTCATATATGATCGTTTATGTCTCAGTGTTCTTGCAATGAGTAGTAATTTCATGGAGGTAATTAACAGTACTTACCAAAGCATTTTATCAAACCACATGTACATACATGCCAGGCTTGTATATTGAATATGCCAATCTAAGAAGAAACTGATGCACCTGACCCAATTTAACAGACACATGGTCGTAATTGTGTGGAGACATAAAATAAAGCTGGTGTTCCTGTTCACAGATCTGTAGCCACAATCACTGTACTATCTTATTATATACCACAAGTAAATAAAAACAGTCTCTAACGAGAAAGTTTAGGATTAATTAATGCTGGTGCAAAAAGCACGGAAACAAGAGTGACAGAAATTTGACTGGAAAATTGAAATAGGCCTATAACGCAAGTGTGCTAAATATGGGCCTATTTCAATTTTCCTGTCAAATTTCTGTCACTCTTGTTTTTAAATACTATCAACTTTCTCGTTATTTACTTGTTTCATAAGTTTTTTTTTTCTCCGTGAGACTAATATCGTCAAAATTTGGAAAGGTCGATCAGTTCACCCGGACCTTAATGTTATTAAAATTAATAATTTACTCAATAATGATAATGATAATTGTAATACCTGTAAAAGAAGAAAAAAAATGGCGGAGAATAACAGTTGGACTGGGTACGAGACATGAGCAGGAGTATTTTCGTTCTCTAAAAGCGCAGGGGCGGATCCAGGAATTTTGAAAGGGGGGGCACCAATAATGAATAGTCAGATAAGTGAAAATGGGCGTGGTTCACCGAAAGGGGGTGGGTGCGGGAGGGGGATGTGCCGGACGCTTTTGGTAGCTGTTGTAACCAAAAATGCGTTTTCATAGAGCTCAAAAGTTACGTAAGTAGGGAAAATTGAGTATTTCATATCATTTACTCCACACTCCTCCTCTACCCTCCCTTCCCACAGCACAATCCTTCCTGCCCTCATCTTACTGGTGTAGTCCATAATGGTGACCACTGTGGTGTTGGGTGAGACCATCACTCGTGGATCATCTCCACTCACGGTGAGGAAATACAGGAATGTCTGGTTTCCCTCAAATTCTGAATCAGATAATGCTGTTACATTGAAGCAAACAGTCCTGGCATCATTTTTAAATGGTCCAATGATAGTTAGGGTAACTGAAACATCAGACATATCTACGGAGATGGAAGATAGAATGCAAGATCCCGGCATGAGAATGCATAAATTACTACAGCTCATTTTTTCATTACATCACACAATAAGTGCTCCAAGATCACCACTAAAACATAACCTGGTACATATTGTTATGTTTTCAAAATTTTTGAGACAAATGCAAGCAATTGTGTACAGCATAATGTGTATCACACGTATGCACATGCACACACACATGCATGCACACACACACACGCACACACACCACACACAAACCTTCAGTGAGAGGGATTAGATCTACGACAAGAAAGAAGTTTAACAGCATCACCAAACTTGAACCGGGTTCAGTGACACTTGTACACACACCAATTCTTTCTCCTTCATTTACAACTTTCTCACCACTACTAAACCCAACAATAGCCACTGCATGTGGAGAGATGACCATTACATGTGATCCCTCATATGAACCCACCATGGTTATCCGAGATGACTATTGTTGTAGTTCCCCCATACTGTATGTACACCTCCACCACAATGCAACTTGTATGTTTCGGGCTTCATATTCAGTTTAATGTGAAATGTTTTATGTAAATTTGTACGGTGACTTTTATGAACACGCAAACCATTTTTTGGTATTTGTCGAACCCAAAACCCTAGTATTGTTAATCAATGAAACCACAAAACTGCATGATTGTATTTTTATGAAACCCTTGTTATTGTTCTGTGTTCGTACATGTAAGTGATCTCCATGGCTACCGGGCATGCCTAGACTTTTGAAGAAACATACTTTTGAAGAAACATATTGATTTACCTCCACAGTGTTGGTGGATATGATTGTGAATTTGTTGATGTCCCTCACGATGATGACTACTGTGTCATCTGTCTTCTCCCTGCTCGAGACCCTCAACAAACCAAGTGTGAGTGTGCCAAGCTGTACTGCAAGTCATGTTATGACCAGCAGAAAAGCACCTCAGGGAAATGCCCCACATGATGGATGCATTTCCCGATAGAAAGAGTGCTAGAAAGGTCAAAGACCTCAGAGTGAAGTGTACGTCCACAGGCTGTCCCTGGGTAAATGAGTTAAGATTGCTTGCAGATCACCTTGAAGTATGTGGATATGTTTTAGCTCCTTGTGCTAATGGCTGTGGAGACCATATGATCCGTGAAAACCTTCCCCTTCATAATAAAGTGTGTGCTCTTACCTACACTTCATTAAGACATGCAACGGAAGACCACAAAGCCAACTCTTATGGCCACCATCTTGATCTAGCTATGATAAAGCTGATAACACAAGAAAAAAGAATCCATATGACAGTTGTTAGGATGCCTCATTTCAATTGGTTGAAAGTGAACAATAAAACATACGTTTCAGGATTTATACTCATAACAGTGGCTATAAGACATACCTCAATGTAGATGCCAATGGACATGGTAATGGTAAAGGTACACACATATCTGCTATCCTCTGCCTTATGAAGGGAGAGAATGATGATACCCTTACATGGTCAATCAGATACAAGTGTACAATCACCCTTCTCAACCAGCTCAGAGATGACGGTCATCAATTTACAACAATTAATTGTACTACAGATGAGGCAGATGAGGGAGATGAAGCAGATCGATGAATACAATAGCAGAGTGCTCAGGGATGAGAGGGGTGGAGGATGGGGTTACCCTCGTTTCATTCTTCATGATCAGCTGGGCCTCGAGGAAGATGAAGAGTGTCAGTATTTGAAGGATGACAGCCTCTACTTCAGAGTACAAGTGGAAGTCCTTCCAGCCTGCAAGCCATGGCTGATGGTAACTGTGCCATCTGAAGATACATAGTCATATACATGTACATTTAGTACTGTTGTTAGATGCTAACTGTCCTCTGTATTCCCATCAACATGTTTTTGTAATGTTCAAAGAAAAATGTTGCATCGACATGTACGTTTCTACGAACTGACATAAACAGTTTGAAATTTTTATTCGAATACAACATCTATTTGGCTAGCTAGCGGTCTGTTGGAATGCATTGTAGTAGTTATCGTGATGGTGGGGTGGGGGAGGAGGGATATAGTAAAAGCAGTTTTGAAAACATTCACACCAAGATATAGAAGAATGTATTTAAACAAGCTCAACTTCTGACATGAAAAGAAAGGGCCGCTCGATCGAAACATATAATTTGGTGCTTCCGATCCGTACCCCGCATGTGTGATGATGAAGAATATACTGATATGAGTAGTCTCTGGGGATTGTAAGGCAATATTGGTGTAAAAAGGAAGGAAACAATCAAATAATAATAAAGGGAATTGTAATAGTCCTATATTTCGCCCATTTGTAGGACATTATGCTTGTGCAGACGATTATGTGTCCCCTTCTTATTAGACCCTTACAGTTTCCTTCCTTTTTACTATCGCCTTAACGGCCAATCCTATAGGCCACTATATTCCCCCCTGGGCCTTTGAGAGCCTGCCCAAACCTCAAGGTATAAACCTTGACAGTAAAAGCCAAACACAACTGGAAAGGGTTACAGTGTAATCACAACATGTCTTTTAGCATTAACTGATTTAATAGAAATTTCATACAAAAACGCTCACAAATACTCTCTATGAACTAGCTATGATACAGCAATGCCTAGCACTGCACAACTGGCCAGACACAACAAACAGGTTCGCAAACTAAATTGCAGGAAGTTTTACGATTGTCTTGAGGGACACGATTTGGGGACAGACGAAAGTATAAGTGGTCTGGTTGATGAGAAGCTGTAGGAGAATGAAAAAGTACGCCATCATGGTACAGTCATGAATATGATTAGCAATACCATGTGACATTTAAGTTGTGTACATATAACATGTGAGTACTGTGTAGTTGGGTCAGTATACAGCTACCATGTCATACGTCATACAGGGTACCTACAGTGATACATGATGCAGCCAGTTTCTCACAGAGCCTTCTTCAGCTACATGTAGGTTCAAAATTTTTGTGATATTTCTCCATAGCTTGAAAGAAATTTTAAGAACCATTTTGTTTTATTATGATCCACATTCTTTAATTATAGTTGCAATAGATGGAAAACACATTGTGATTCAAGCCCCCCAAAGAAGCGGATCATTATAAAAGGAAGTTCACTAGGCAACAACAGCATTCAGAGGATTAGGGTGCGTATATGGCCTCCTAGCATGACCCAATACATTAATTGGGGAGGGACCAGGCATGAACCATAGGGCAGAGATCCACATGGACCACACAGAAGGTGTGCAGTTGTGTTCAGAGTGTTAGTTTCTTTCATTCTGTTGTAGTGCTTTAATGTGCATATTATTACTATGGTATTCAATAATGATATATAATATTCATTGAGCTAATCTTCGTTTTCATTCTAGACATATGGTCTCTGTGATATCAGGGGGAATGGGGACAACAAGCTAAGGGGAATAGGGAACAGAGGCTAGGGGAGATGGGGACCAGAGGCTTGGGGAATGGAAACCAGAGGCTAGGAGGGAATGGGGACCAGAAGCTAGGGGGAATGGGGACCAGAGGTTAGGGAGGAATGGGGACCAGAGACAAGGAGGGAATGGGGACCAGATGCTAGGAGGGAATGGGGTGAAATGGGGACCAGAGGCATGGGGGAATGGGGACCAGTGGGCGAGGGGGCTAGGGAGGAATGGGGACCAGAGGCTAGGACGGAATGGGAACCAGAAGCTAGGGGGGGAATAGGGACCAGGGGCTAAGGAAGAATGGGGACCAGAGGCTGCGGGGAGGGGGGGGGGGTTAATGGGGACTAGTGACTAGCTCTCCTCCACAGCAGCACCATCTATCAGGCAAAATAGAAGACAATTCCTTTCAGACTCCTCTTATTAACAGCACAGTCTGTACCAGAGCAAGACTCAGAGCAGTATCAGCCAGTAACTCTAATGCCTGGTTGAGAGCTATTCCTTGCATACACAGTGATTAAGTTTTGGAGCCTCAAGAGATGCAAGTCCTATTAAAATGGTGGCTAGGTCTACCTGTCTCCTCAGCTGACAGTAAATGTCCCGTCTGCTCTAGTGCCCTTGATCCTGATTGCCATCACACCCTTACATGTCGTTCTGGAGAGGACATCATTGCACGGCACAATAAGCTGAGAGACTGTTTTGCCAATCTGTGCTCCAAAGCATGCTTATCTCCTCAACTGGAGAAAGGTCCAGGCTTAGACTTTTCTAGACCAGCTGATGTGCTGGTGCCAAACTGGTCCCTCTCCAACCCTGCAGCTTTTGAGCTGAAAGTCGTCCACCTGCTTAATACTGACTTGGTTCTGGAAGCAGGCTTGGCTTTAGGCAACTCTGCAGAGGTTGGTGAGATTGGAATACATGCCAAAAATGATCAGATGTGTGCAAGGTTGGGCTGGACATGCATTCCATTAGTGGTGGAGGTCTATGGTGTTTGAGGATGTGAAGCCCAAGAATGCTTCTCTAGATTGAGTTGGAGTCTAGCCATTCAAGTGAGACTATATGAAGCTAAGGCACTGAGCCAAATGTACTGCCTGCTGGGTGTCACATTGATGAGGCAGAATGCAAGAGCCATTCTTCTCAGATGTGCCCGTGTTCCCCTTCATGAGTATATTAAACATAATTGTGTTATTATTATTTACTTTCTATTCATATTATTTCTTGTATGTCATTATTCTGTGCATTGTTTATTTTGCTATAATGAAACATTCTGCATGATTAGTATCATATTTAACCTGCATATAGCCTTGTGCAAAAATGTGCTTGCACTCTTATCTATAACAGCTTCTGCTTCTGGTCATTTGGACTGAGAAGTAGTCCATCAGTGTGACAATGTACCTATTCCCTTGAGCAGTCACTGGGAGGGGGCCCGATTAGGTCGATGCCAACCTGTGACAAATAATTTGATCACAACACCACTAACGAATATCCTGGTACCAAACCTCGTACTTCACAGCAATTGGATGAAGAGCTGCATTAGCCTTAACGAATTTCGCAACGTTGTTGCGCTGACAATCGCATGTTTTGACAAACTAGCGGATCTCGAATTGCATCATTAAAAACGATCATCTCAATAAGGTAGGGCAGCTGAGGGCTATCATGCTACTGCTTAGGGGGACTAGTACTATCATGCTTAGAGGCGACATTTAGGCCTAGGCAGATGTGTCCGTGGATACAATGGTGCCAAGACATGAATGTCCGGGGGGACAATGGGACAACATGCCTCGATCCGATATCGAACGGTTCGAGGTTCGATGTTCGGTTCGAACCTGCTCATTAAATATTCATTGAACAGGGCCGTAGCGTCCAGTCCGGCCAGTCCGGCCATGGCCGGACCTGTTTTAGCCTAGCCAACTTCCAATTATTAAATTAATACTGTAATTTATTAAATCCCTCATGATCTCCCACCCTGGCTCCCACCAATGGCCGGACCGGTTTATTTATCGTGGCTACGGCCATGCTGATTACGTATAAAAACCATCCCCAATAACTGTATGATTCGCTACCTAATACATATTATGTACATGTGTTTGTGCGCCCGCGTTTATAGTACAAAATTAGAACCGAAAAAATAAGTCAAATTTAAATCCAATACATAATGAAGTACGTGAAAACAGTGGCGTAGCGAGGGGGGGGGCAGGGGGGGACATATGTCCCCGGGCGCAGGGGTTTAGGGGGCGCCAAAATAGACAATTTGCACAGATAATTATCGCGTTACGCGAACAGGCCCGCGGGGCGCGGGCACATTTTGAGTCTTGTTAACAAACGATCTGTAGTCTGGGGACCCGATAGTACAGCCATCAGTCGGGTCCCCAGACTACTCGATCTGCAACGCAAACTTTTAAATTTATTTCTAATCACCGACATTGAAGATACGGTATCCAATCGTCACCTCCATAATCTGTTGGAATAAACAGTTCCAACTTCAGGCATAGATAGTTTAGAGATGGATTGGAAGCGCATCACGTGAGCCATTAAGACTACGCGCGCACTCCGTGATCGCGCGAATCACACCTTTCTAGAGGGCAAATCGAGGCAAAACTCGTCAAACTGTGCCATACTGATTTTTGGTGGACATTCCTCATCGCCTATTTGAACGTTAAGTTAGGTACTGGGGAATTTTTTTAAAAATGCTCAGAGGATAATAATATTACCATCATTAGAAAGAGCAAAAAAAGGTGAGTTTAACAGTATTTCGTGCGTCACCTAGCATATTCGATACCAGAGATACATATCCTCAAAGTGACAACTTCTTTAGTACAGCGGTTAATGCGTAATCGCAATAAAAACTGTGACGGTTGTGTTATAACGAGGCGTAACCCGGAGATTTTAATTTCAAGCATTGCACATAAGTGATTCTGATATAGGGAAGACTTTTAAAAGGCTCATCATTTAGTTTCCTCACTTTTATCTTTTCAAATTGTTAACATAAAAATTGACAAACAATGAAACATGCACATGCAAAATCAAGCACAATAATATTATTATTCAATATTGAGGTACATCATTTCCATCCTCAACAAAGACTAAATCACCATTTAAATAGACCACGAGCATTTCAAAAACTGTAATTGTGTTATCAATTCCTTCTTCTTCTGATTCATCTACAGTCCAGTATGTAATTGTTAGTTTTGGTAACTTTGCTTTATGGTTTATTTTTACAACATGCCCATTGTATAATACATTGGTGAAATTCTCATACTACCTGTGATTTAAGTATATACCTAGCAGAGAATTTCAGATCTCGAGTTCATTGGAGGCAAAGCAACTTCCACTAATAAAGCCGTCATATCGCGCCTGCGGATCGGTCTCTTGACTCCTGTTCCACTAGAGCTTGGTTCATCAGCGAAAGGGTTCATTTGGGATGCCACGCTGCAATGGTTCTGAAAAGAACCCGTGGCGTTCGAAACGAAAAACTCGCCGTACATAGCTATCTCTAGCACGCATACCAACACTGACGTCACGCGTGTATCGTATACATTTACTGAAGAATCCAAACATTGAATGCAATTCTTAAATTTTTTTCACTTTTCTGCTTTTGTTGCAATTTTATCAATGTTAGCAAGTGTCCAATAAATTATTAAAAATTATATGGCTACTTTAGGGACCTCTGAGTAGTGTGACATGATTTTCATCTCTTAAGTCGAATTAAATCGGCCATAATGATGCTAAGCAGCGGTCATATCAAAATCCTTATAAAAACAAGCCTATCTTCAAAACGAATTGGACTTAAGAGTTCAAGCATCCATATTATATAGCTCTTATAATGAGTTATCTATGCATCAAAAAATGAGCTCTTAAGTCGAACTATTTGTTGAGTTGTAAGCCAAAAACCTAATCCTGATGATGCATTAATGTTTTGACCCTGAAAGTTCTGTCTCAAATTGGAATTCTGATATTTTTAGTGATGACAATTCAAAAGGTATGATTGAAGATATAAACCATGATGTTTTTTAAGATCCTAGTGTAAAGTACCATTTGATGTATTGGTTCAATGATGTTCAGTAACTGGCGCATCGTACAAGGACCACGGCGCTAGGACTCATCTATACAAAACTTCGTAAAAGGATGGATGGATGAAGTATCTAGAGGGGAGAATGCTTACCTTGGAGGGGACACAGCGTTTAAGAGTCAAAAATCGTGGGTAGAAAATTGTATTCGATTTGAGCAGCACTTACGAAATACGATGCGTGTTATAAAGCTTAAAAACTAGTCTGGCCTATTGCTGACGCATTCAGCAGTCGTTCTGAATGCATGATAAGACATAATCAAGCTGAATGAAGCTACCAGATCGTTTTTACCAAATGGTGTCAACAGATAAGTTTAAAATTGCGAACAGAAATTTTTTCATTTCACGTCTAGGATTTTACGGTCTAAAATTATAGATTCCCCAGTGCCTAGTTAAGTGTTCTGTAAGGTATTGACCTTAAAATAGCCACTGTTCGTACCACGCGCGCTTCGTACCGATAATTTCACCACTGTTGTGTGCTTATGTACCTTTTGTGGTTCTTGTGAAGATCTCCCCCCCCCCCCCCCCCCCCCTCGCACCTATACTTTTACGGTACAGATATTCAATTAACGTCTTATTGACACCTCAATGACATAATACATTCCGCATCTCAAACTAACACTATTAATTCAGATATTCTTCATTCCGCGACGCGAGCAAATGCTATTCTACTGTGAGGTTTATCTCTAACATGCACAAAGAGTAGTGAACACTTACAGTAATGAGCGTTTCATTTTTCGCCGGTACTGGTCCACACCCCTCTTGTAAATTCTCGTTCTAGCTGGGCCTAGTTTAGGTTCAGTGTAATGGGGATAAGTACATTGGCTTCACTTAGGTTAGAAAATGGGGGGCGTTAGAATGGGTGTGCCATGCTAGCATAGGGGAGTGAAGCCAATGTACTTATCCCCTTTACACTGAACCTAAACTAGGCCCAGCCGGAACGAGAATTTACTAGAGGGGTGTGGACCAGTACCGGCGAAAAATGAAACGCTCATTACTGTAAGTGTTCACTGAAAAGTGACGATATGTTCATGTGTACATGACAGCAATGTTTTTAAATGCTGCCCTACCGTTACAGTTACGTTGACCAGCCTTGACACGTCAGTGTTCAGTTGGTTGCTCAGAGCACTTGTAACCAACAAAGTCATGGCAGCACGACTCAGTGAGGACACACCCCTCACATTCCCGGTCAGAAGGAAGGACACATGCCTCTGGGCGGTGTCAGGGGGAGGAGCCACAACAGTGAACACCACAGACGTGGTTGCCTCAAAGTTCTGGACAGCAAAGCTCAGCGTTAGCTGGTCAGCAGGCACACTGACCCTCAGCCTGGTGAAGTTGGCCTTCCCTGATATCAAGGGAACTGTTGTGACTCCCTCAAGAGAAGGAGCACTGGAGAGGGAGGGAGGGAGGGAGGGAGGGAGTGAGAGGGAGGGATGGAGGGAGAGAGTGAGGGAGCTGAGGGAGGGAGAGAGAGGGAGAGGAGAGGGAGAGAGTGAGGGAGGTATGGTAGGAGGAAGATAGGGAAAGAGAGAGAGGGAGGGGTAAAGAGAAATAGAGGGTGGAGAGAGTGAGGGATGGAGAGGGAGGGATAGAGGTGGAGTGAGAGTGTGTGAGTGTGCCGTACAGCACAAGGTGACAAGAGATAACAGTGTAGGGACCATTTGAGAGCCATCCTTACCTCCTTGTGCTACCACTGTGGTGGAGTGAGGCTGTACCATTCCATGGTGTGGTGAGGCCAAGGTTGGTCACCAAGGGACATTTACTGTCAACTGAGGAGACAGGTAGACCTAGTGCTGTGTACCGCTCTCTGGTTCTTAAAAAATAACCACAAATGTGCACTAAATTGCCATGAGTGCCTATATATACATGTGTGTGTATGTGTGTCTATATATACAGGGTGTTTGCAAAAGAACGCAATGCTTTAAAATCCCTATAACTCAGGATTGAAATTAATAAACTGCTTGATTTCTTTAACATATGTTGTAGTAGTTAGGCAAATACAAATAATCCAATTAGATTATAAGCTGTTAAGTAACTGTATCAAATCCCTCATAAATCAAAATATTCAAAGCCCTCTATTAACAAAGTTATTCAAGATTGCGGTTTACAATAATTTAATAACTAATAATAAGTAACACATGACAGTACTGATTTCAAGTTCCTAGGTTCAATAGTGAGTTATCAACATTTAAGATCATCATTTGCTTTAAAGTTATTAAGGTTGAAGCTGTTATGTGGTAAATATATTTCTAATTACCATCATAAATTAAATGAAAACACTATTTGATTTGGTAAGATTATTTATTAATGTGTTCTTTAAACTCAAAGTTATTACAGAAGAAGTGGTCATATAGCTTTGTCAAGTTTGATTTGTTGTTTTGAATTTTAACTAGTAAAAAACCAATCAAATTTTTTCAAAGTCTCATCAATTTTATTCTGCAGTTTAAAAATGACATTGGTAATTAAACGTTGGCGTACGTTGTTTTGTCAATTTCAAGCTATTTGATTTTATCTTTTCAACTGCTAAAGATAAAAGAATCGTAACAATGTGGTTCGTATTTAACGAAACGTGGTTATTTTACACTCATAAATTCAAAATCCCTATTAAAAATTATATTCATTTAAAAGCGTTGCCCTCTTTCACTAAGACCCTGTACATGTGTGATTGAGTGTATGTGTTGTATGTATGTGTATGTGCGTGTGCCTGTGTGTATGTGTGCGCATGTGTGTGTGTGTACAGACTCCTATTCATTCTCAGACCTCATTCATGTACTGACACACAATACTTTCACAGACCTCACCAGACTGCCCACCTGGTGTACATTGTGTTGGTCGATTCGCTTGGCAACGTCTGCTCTAGTGCCCTTGCTCCAGATTTCCACCACACCCTTACATATCGTTCTGGAGGGGACATCATTGCACGGCACAATAAGATGAGAGACTGTTTTGCCAATCTGTGCTCCAAAGCATGCTTATCTCCTCAACTGGAGAAAGGTCCAGGCTTAGACTTTTCTAGGCCAGCTGATGTGCTGGTGCCAAACTGGTCCCTCTCCAACCTTGCAGCTTTTGACCTGAAAGTCATCCGTCCGCTAAATACTGACTTGGTTCTGGAAGCGACTAGGCAACTCTGCAGAGGTTGGTGAGATTGGGAAACATACCAAAAATGATCAGGTGTGTGCAAGGTTGAACTGGACATCCCATTCCATTGGTGGTGGAGGTCTATGGTGGTTGTGGGGATGTGAAGGCCAAGAATGCTTCTCTAGAGATTAAGAGGCAAGCTGTGCAAGTGGGACTATATGAAGCTAAGGCACTGAGCCAAATGTACTGCCTGCTGGCTGTCACACTAATGAGGCAGAATGCAAGAGCCATTCTCCTCAGATGTGCTCGTGCTCCCCTTCATGAGTATTAAACTTAATTGTGTTATCATTATTATCTTTACTTTCTATTCATATTATTTCTTGTATGTTATTATTCTGTGCATTGTGTTTAAGCATTATTTTGTTTATAATGAAACTTACTGATTAGTATCATATTTAACCTGCATATAGCTTTGTGCAAAAATATTCCTGCACTCTTATCGTTAACAGCTTTTGCTTCTGGTCATTTGGACTGAGGTAGTCCATCAGTGTGACAATGTACCTATTCCCCTGAGCAGTCACTGGGAGGGGGCCCGATTAGGTCGATGCCAACCTGTGACAAGTATTGTGCATTGATCACAACACCACTAGCGAATATCCTGGTCCCAAACCTCGGACTTCACAGCAATTGGATGAAGAGCTCCATTAGCCTTAACGAATTTCGCAACGTTGTAGCGCTGACATACATCGCATGTTTTGACAAACTGGCGGATCTCAAATTGCATCGTTAAAGACGATAATCTATTGCCAATAAGATAGGGTAGTTACTCCTTAGGGGGACTAGTACTATCATGCCTAGAGGTGACATTTAGGTCTAGGCAGATGTGTCCAGGGATACAATGGTACCAAGTCATGAATGTCCGGGGGGGAGGGCGGGGGACAATTTTTTCATGGGGACAACATGCCTCGATCAGACACCGGTATATCGAACGGTTCGAGGTTCGACTTGGTTCGATGTTCGGTTCAAACAGCTCATTAATTATTCATTGCGTATAAAAACAATCACCAATAGCTGTATGATTCGCTACCAAATACATATAATGTACATGTGTTTGTGCGTCCGCGTTTAATGTACAAAATTAGAACCGAATATATAAGTCAATTAGATAATGAAGTGCATGTAAGTGAAAAACCTGCTTTATTCATTTAACGCGCCATATATGAGATCGTTCAGAAAGCAACATTTGTGCATCTGTGAGGAGGTGTTGACGATCGCATGTGGTGCTAATTAAGTTATAAAATTCTTTTTTTCCTCACGTGTTTGATTCGGACAGCGATGGCCATGGTGTCTCCAGCAAAGAACGCTGAATGGTGAGCTACTTACATAACAGACCTTACACAGTAAACATGTAACTAGACTTAGGAGCAATTGCATTTCCTCCGTGGTATCTTTTGCAGCGTACTTAAAATGAGTACTCAACGCCGTACACGTGCCAGTGTGTGTGCTTTTATTAGGTAAACTTGTATGTGTCTCACCTATCTTTGCAGTAGTTTCAAGATGTGAAACTCTGCGAGCTTAACATAGCAGAAACAAACTTTGCCCAACAGTATCTGCAAAAGGCCGGTTCAAACACATAACTTAAATGACAGATTCAATCAGATCATATGGCCTTCGACGTAACCAAAACCTTAGGACTGACATCGGACTTGACCGGAGTGCTATAGAGAGCTGTCCAGATCCACGCAGGCTGCAGCTGACGTTCGTGAAGATGCTCATCCACCCAACGTTTTGACTGCCTTCGTTTCCGCTGTAGCTAGTTAGCTATCCTTTTTCGTCCCTGTAATTGCCTGCGTCTTCATCGAATTAATATATTTTTCAAAAATCAACCAGTCTAGCTATGAACTTTAGGCCGTACAAACTTGATTATTAGTTTCTCGTCCGCCGAAAGATGCAGGGGGGGGGGGGGGGGGGGTTTTACTTATTTCTTTATCGTTTTTAATTTTTATTTTGCACGCCTAATAAAACTTAGCAGCATTCAATTTCAAAGCAATGATCAACGATAAAGTAATTGAACAAATACCAGAGATCATTATATATATTTAATTACTTCATCGTTGATCATTACTTTGAAATTGAATGGTATAGCTAGAAGTTTTGGTAGGCGTGCAAATACATATACTTTGCAAAAAAACACATGCACAAAATAGACCTCTTTTTAAAAATTAAAAAAAAAATTACAATGCAAAAAAACACATCCACAAAACAAATGGGACAGTTCACTATCTTCTTTGATAGGCTCCTTGGTTTGGTTGCACACTGAACACATGGGGTATGAATACTCAGAGACTTTGACAAAGTCTGCTGTTGCAGCACACACGTATGTCCTCAAATACAGCAGGAAAATATATAATACTTCAATTCATCCCCACGTCGGTGGGGATGTAATTGACGTATTATTGACTCCGATGTCTTTGTTGATTCTGTCACCAGGCACATCTTGGTTTTCATGTTGTCGGTAGCAACTTAAAACCTGATGGTTTTCGATCCCGCCCAGCTGATGTACTTGTTTTGGTTCGTGATTGGATTCCTGGCAGATTTGCAGCCTTTGATTTCACTGTGTCATCCCCCCTCTCTGTTGCCTCACTTAATCATTATCAAGCATGCATCACATAAGGCTTTCCAGCTCTATCAGCTGAAACATGAAAGCACAAAGCTAATGATCCCAATTGCAGTGAACTATGGTCCCTCTGGTAGTCGAGACATATGGGATTTGGGTGAAGGAGGCTAGGGACACATTTTCCCGTCTAACAACACGGCTTGCCATTGGGGTTCCAAAATCAAAGAGTAGCTGTGTGTAAGAAATATGCAGCAGGCTTATTCTAACCTTGACAAGATCTATTTTAAGAGCAATAATGGTCCAGACTCTCGTATCTTAGTCAGTCAGTTTTTTATTTTTTTTTACTATTAAAAAATTCATGAACAGATGTGGCGGATTTCTAAGCTTTAAAAGTCTTAGAATTGTATCTGTAGAGCAGTACATGTAAGTGATGCAATGCTGTAAAAAGTATGATTAACATGGGAATGAATGTAGTTTGATTGAGCCAAAGAGTGTGACCCCATGTTACATCCTTGAACGTTCCATGAATGAGAGAGCAATGTCAAGCAAAATCAGGTCACATGGAATTTATATTACTGATGATTTAAATGGACCAACAACATTGGTGTGAGGTTCCTGCAACTAAAAATGTATTTGTATCCATATCATCTGGCTGAGATACCATATTGCAAATTCAGTTCCATCTCTAGCCCTACTGATAATAGGCATTAAATAAATGACATGTTGGAAATTTGAAATCCTGCTACCCTCAAAATTTGTGTATGTTTCTCATAAAACTAGAATATTCATTCATAGTGTGCCTGCAACCAGATTACTAAAGCAGATTGAAGGTCCTATTGGTTGTGGCCTTAAGAGGTCAGGGTTACAGTACTATACAGTGGTGCCTCAGTCATTGCGACAATTTGCATATCCCACATTGGGAAAATATTCCCCGGTGTTATCTAGGGTCTTGTGTTCCTAGTGATTGCTACAACCCACCACTAATATACTGTGTGCACACCTCCCCCATACTGTATGCACACCTCCCCCATACTGTATGTACACCTCCCCCATACTGCATGCACACCTCCCCATACTGTATGTACACCTCCCCCATACTGTATGCACACCTCCCCCATACTGTATGCACACCTCCCCCATACTGTATGCACACCTCCCCCATACTGTATGCACACCTCCCCCATACTGTATGCACACCTCCCCCATACTGTATGCACACCTCCCCCATACTGTATGCACACCTCCCCCATACTGTATGCACACCTCCCCCATACTGTATGCACACCTCCCCCATACTGTATGCACACCTCCCCCATACTGTATGCACACCTCCCCCACACCTCCCCCATACTGTATGCACACCTCCCCCATACTGTATGCACACCTCCCCCATACTGTATACACACCTCCCCCATACTGTATGCACACCTCCCCCATACTGTATGCACACCTCCCCCATACTGTATGTACACCTCCCCCATACTGTATGTACACCTCCCCCATACTGTATGCACACCTCCCCCATACTGTATGCACACCTCCCCCATACTGTATGTACACCTCCCCCATACTGTATGTACACCTCCCCCATACTGTATGCACACCTCCCCCATACTGTATGCACACCTCCCCCATACTGTATGCACACCTCCCCCATACTGTTTGTACACCTCCCCCATACTGTATGCACACCTCCCCCATACTGTATACACACCTCCCCCATACTGTATGCACACCTCCCCCATACTGTATGCACACCTCCCCCATACTGTATGCACACCTCCCCCATACTGTATGTACACCTCCCCCATACTGTATGCACACCTCCCCCATACTGTATGCACACCTCCCCCATACTGTATGTACACCTCCCCCATACTGTATGCACACCTCCCCCATACTGTATGCACACCTCCCCCATACTGTATACACACCTCCCCCATACTGTATGCACACCTCCCCCATACTGTATGCACATGCCTTACTACGCCTCTATCTTACTATGCCTATCACTACAGCTAGCGGAGAGAACCTTTTCAGTTCTCAGGTGTCTAAAAACCTATCTTTCGATCAACATTGTCACAAGAGAGGTTGAGTAATGTTATCCTCCTTCACATCCACAAGGATAAAACTGATTCATTGGACTTAACTGATCTTTTCTATGGCAAATGAAAGAAGACAACGATGCTTTGGAAAATTCAAATAGATAGCGGAGTATTTAGGAAACACTTATTCTTTTGACTCATGCATGTATGATGCTGTGGTACTTCCACCGTTATTATTATCCCATGAAATTACAACGTGATATTTAGTTTCATTTTCATTTCATTGCTTGGTCACATGGCCCCCCCCCCCAATCGTATCCAGCTTCCTACGCCTATGCGCTATGAACTTTAGTTCTATTTGTTGTTCCTATCGCAGTTTATGCACTTATCAATAGTAACTGCAAACCCCCCCCCCCCCCCCCCGGACGTATAGGGGATTTGTGGGGGATTTGACCGGCTAATCGGATTATTGCAGTACACATTTGACCGTACACGGGGACCGCGGAAAATGAATTTTAATCGTATAACAGCTTGTGAACTCCCGCAGCTCAAAACTTGTGACGACCTTGGCACATTCACGGTAGGTACACAACATCATACCTAGCCTGTACCTCACCGGATACAAGAACATGCGCTTTAATACCAAACTACTAGTACAATAATAACTACAACTCTTATAGCGGCACAATATCAGCTATATACCTACAAAGGCTAACGCGCGTTCGTTTTGAATAGCAGGAACGAAACCGTAGGTTATAAAAGGTATCAAACATGTAACGGGACTGGGTCGAGGAGGGGTCATTTGAGCAGTTAATAGTCCCCAACAGTGGGGCATTTGATTTAATAAATTTCAAATCCCCCATATGTCCCGGATTCAGGGGGGGGGGGGGGGGGGGGTTGCATTTACCATTGATAAGTGCATAAACTGCGATAGGAACAACAAATAAATTTAGTGCAGGTTAGAGAACTAAAATTATTAACAAAAATCTATTGTATACATTATTAAATAGAACTTGATATGTGTCTATATGACATGTAAGGATAACGTGCCGGCAAATTTCGAAGCGATTGGTACTATTCCCGTCCTTCTAAACCATTCCTAGCTTGAGTTATACCTTCCTATGTAGTTTAGGCCGTACAAACTTGATTATTAGTTTCTCGTCCGCCGAAAGATGCAGGCAGGCGGTAATCATTCATTTTCATTATTACATTATTCCTTTTTTAAATTTAATTGTTTAATTACTTTATCGTTGATAATTACTATGAAATTGAATGCTGCTATAACTAGAAGTTTTAGTAGGTATGCAAATACATACACTTTGCAAAAAACACATGCACAAAATAGAACTCTTTCTTCAAAAAACGACATGTCATTACAATGCAAAAAAAAAAACACATCCACAAAACAAATGGGACAGTTCACTATCTTCTTTGATAGGCTCCTTGGTTTGGTTACACACAGAACACATGGGGTATGAAGACTCAGAGACCTTAACTAAGTCTGCTGTTGCAGCACAGCGCACACATATGTCCTCAAATCCAGCAGAAAAAAAAATACTTCAATTACATCCCCACATTGGTGAGGATGTAATTGAAGTACTATGGACTCCAATATCTTTGTTGATTTCTGTCACCAGGCACATCTTGGTGTTCACGTTGAAGTTGGTAGCAACTTGACACCTGATGGTTCTCGATCCCGCTCAGCTGATGTTTTGGTTTGTGATTGGATTTACTGACAGGTTTGCTGCCTTTCTTTCACTGTGTTATACCCCCTCTCTGTTGCTTCACTTAATCAAGCAGGCTTCGCAGCTCTATCAGCAGAAACATGAAAGCACAAGGCCAATGATCCCAAATGCAGTGAACTAGGGTCCCTCTGGCATTCCATACTATGAGAATTGGAGGGAAGGAGGCTAGGGACACATTTTCCTGTCTAGCAACCCGGCTTGCCATTGGGTTTCCAAAATAAAAGAGTAGCTGTGTGTACGAAATATACAACAGGCTTAATCTAACCTTGACCAGATCTATTGTGAGAGCAATAATGGTCCGGACTCTCATATCTTAATCAGTCTGTTAATTTTTTATTTTTACTAAATAAAAAGTGAACAGATATGGCAGATTTGTAAGCTTTAAAAGTCTTAGAATTTTTTTCTGTAGAGCAGTAAGTGATGCAATGCTGTAAAAAGTATGATTAACATGGGAATGAATGTAGTTTGATTGAGCCAAAGAGCGTGACCCCATGTTACATCCTTGAACGTTCCGTGAATGAGAGAGCAATGTCAAGCAAAATCTGGTCACATGGAATTTATATAACTGATGATTTGAATGGACCAACAAAATTGGTGTGAGGTTCCTGCAACTAAAAATGTATGTGTATCCATATCACCTGGCTGAGATACCACACTGAAATGCCTTACATCAAGTTCCATCTCTACTGATAATAGACATTGGAAAAATATGCCGCAATGTTATCTAGGGCCTCGTGTTCCTAGCGATTGCTGCCACCCACCGCTAATATAATATACGCACACCTCCCCCATACTGTATGCACACCTCCCCCATACTGTATGCACACCTCCCCCATACTGCATGCACAACTCCACCACAACTTGTGATATCTTTTATGTGCTTCATTTTCTAAATGTTTTATGTACATTGGTACGGTGATTTGTTTGGACCTTTATGAACACACAAACCTGTTTTTGGTATTTTTCTTACCCGAAACCGTAGTATTGTGAAACCACAAAACTGCATGATGGTATTTTTATGAAACCCTTAAAATTATTCTGTGTTCGTAGGTAATCTCCATGGTTACCAGGCATGCCTAGACTTTTGAAGAAACATACACAAACTTATTGATTTACCTCCACAGTGTTGGTGGATATGATTGTGAATTTGTTGACGTTCCTCACGATGATGACTACTGTGTCATCTGTCTTCTCCCTGCTCGAGACCCTCAACAAACCAAGTGTGAGTGTGCCAAGTTGTACTGCAAGACATGTTATGACCAGCAGAAAAGCACCTCAGGGAAATGCCCCACATGTCGCCAACCACTGGATGCATTTCCTGATAGAAAGAGTGCTAGAAAGGTCAAAGACCTCAGAGTGAAGTGTACATCCACCAGCTGTCCCTGGGTGAATGAGTTAAGATTGCTTGCAGATCACCTTGAAGTATGTGTATATGTTTTAGCCCCTTGCACTAATGGCTGTGGAGACCATATAATCCGTGACAACCTTCCCCTTCATAATAAAGTGTGTGCTCTTAGGAAACACACATGTAAGCATTGCAAGTCCAAAGGGACATATAAGGAGATGACTGGTGGCCATCTTGATGAGTGTCCTGATTACAAAGTTCCCTGTCCCAACAATGGATGTAGAGTTATCATTAAAAGGAAGCAGATGGATTCACATCACTTGAAGTGTCCATATCAGATTATTGGTTGCCCATATAAGGAAGTGGGATGTACCTACACTTCACAAAGACGAGCCAATACAATGGAAGACCACAAAGCCAACTCTTATGACCACCATCTTGATCTAGCTATGGTACAGCTAGCTGATTACGCAAGAAAAAAGAATCCATATGATGGTTATTAGGATGCCTCATTTCAATTGGTTGAAAGTGAGCAATAAAACATGGTGCAGTCCAGGATTTTATACGCATCCCTGTGGCTATAAGATGTGCCTCTTGGTATATGCCAATGGACAAGGTGATGGTAAAGGTACACATGTGTCTGTATTCCTGTGCCTGATGAAGGGAGAGAATGATGATACCCTCACATGGCCAATCAGATACAAGTGTACAATCACCCTTCTCAACCAGCTCAAGGATGAAGACCATTACTTAGACACAATCGATTATACTACAGATGAAGCAGATGATTCCAATAGCAGAGTGCTCAGTGGTAAGAGGGGTAGAGGATGGGGTTACACTCGGTTCATTCCTCATGATGAGCTGGACCTCCAGGAAGATGAAGAGTGTCAGTATTTGAAGGATGACAGCCTCTACTTCAGAGTACAAGTGGAAGTCCTTCCAGCCTGCAAGCCATGGCTGATGGTATCTGTGCCATCTGAAGATGCATAGTCATATACATGTACATTTAGTACTATTGTTAGATGCTAACTGTTCTCTGTATTCTCATCAACATGTTTTTGTAATGTCCAAAGAAAACTGTTGCATCGACATGTACGTTTCGTTTCTACGAACTAATACAAACTGCATATTTGAAACCATTCACACCAATATATAGAAGCCATGATAACATGGCTGTACTAAACCATGACAACGTACATGGCTGTACTAAGACATGCTGCAATGTTTTTAAACAAGCTCAATTTCTGCCTGTGAGAAAAAAAAGGGCTGCATTTTCTAGCTCGATTGAAACATATAATTCGGTGCCTCAGATCCATGTGTGATGATGAAGAATATACTGATATGAGTAGTCTCTGGGGATTGTAAGGGGAATAGTGGTGTAAAAAAGAAGGAAACAAGAGTCTAATAATAAGGGGAAATGTAATAGTCCTATATTTCACCCATTTGTAGGACATTATGCTTGTGTGTAATAGGACTATTATATTTCCCCTTCTTGTTTCCTTCCTTTTTACACCACTAGACTATTGCCTTCCAATCCTATAGGCCACTAACTTTCTCATAGAGAAAGTTTTTATAACTTGTGTAAATCAGTTCCTATTGGACCCACATGGGGCTGTTTACAACACTCCTCAATTACCCTCTTTGCTACTAGCTGGCCAACTGGCTGAGGATATAAGTATATGCAAGCCTGCACAGATGAGAACAGGTAGGACCGCAACATGGGCATCGGAACCGGTTTGGTAGATCCGATGTTCGCCAGACCAATATTTCCCCCCCGGCCTTTGAGAGCAAGCCCAGACCTCAAGGTATAAACCTTGACAGTAAAAGCCAAACACATCTTGAGCATCACAACATGTCTTTTAGTATTAACTGATTGAATAGACACTTCATACAAAAACGCTCATGAATACATAACATATTTCTCAATGAACTAGCTATGATACAGCAATGCCCAGCACTGCACAACTGGTCAGACACAACAAACAGGTTCTCAAACTAAATTGCAGGAACTTTTATGATTGTCTTGAGGGACGAGATTTGAGGACAGACGAAGATGTAAGTGGTATGGTTGGTGAGGAGCTGTAGGAGAATGAAGAAGAAAGGCCATCATGGTACAGTCATGATTTTGATAAGCAACGCCATGTGACAATGAAGTTGTGTACATATAACATGTGAGTACTGTGTAGAGTTACATACAAGGTCTTAGTATACAGCTACCATGTCATACATCATACAGGGAATCTACAGTGATACATGATGCAGCCAGTTTCTAACAGAGCCTTCTTCAGCTACATGAAGGTTACAAAATTTAAATTTCTCCATAGCATTTTAAAAACCACTTTGATTCATTATGGGCCACATTCTCCCTATAACTTTGGCAATTCAAAATATCAGCATTCAGAGGATTAGGAGGCACATATGGCCTCCTAGCATGACTAGGTTATAATCTATAGGTTAATGTGGGAGAGACCAGGTATGAACCATTGGGCCACATGGACCACACAGAAGGTGTGCAGCATTTCTTAGAGTGCTAATTTCTTCTTTCTTTCATTCTAGACATATGGTCTCTGTGATTGCAGGGGGAATGGGGACCAGACTCCAGGGGGAATGGGGACCGGAGTCTAGGGGGGGAATGGGAACCAGAGGCCAGGAGGAGTGGGAAGCAGAGGCTAGGGGGGAATGGGGACCAGAGGCAAGGGGGCTTTGCATGCATATAAGGTAAATCAAGAAAGACATAGAGTTGCTGTAGGGAGAGGTACATGTATTCACAGTGGACATAACTCACACATCATCACAGCATAGCAATAACACCAGCATTAGCCACTCACTTTCCCAAGCTGTGCCAGTGAGACTGGTGCACGCCTTGGCAGATCACGTTTAGCAAGGGACCTCCCCTCTCCTGCATCCTGTGTGTCCTCAGTATCCCTGTGAGCACAGGTCCAGGTAAGTGACACATGTAACAGGGGAAGAGGGGAGAGGAGGAGAGAAAAGGAGGAGAGGGAGGGGAGGGGAGGAGGAGAGGGCAGGAGGAGAGGAGAAGGGAGGAGGAGAGGAGTAGAGGAGACAAGAGGAGGAGAGGGGAGGGGAGGAGAGGAGGAGAACTAATGCACAATCTGGGACATGAGGGGATGTCATGGTGAACAGGCCTGGCTTCCTTGAGGGTACAAAGATGTATTGTACATCAATGTCGTTGCCATGACCACCATGTTAGTCTGCCTTTGTGGTGAACTTCTGTAGAAATATTAAACATGACAAGCGTCCTTATGAGCCACTGTTGTGGGTGTGTGTGTACCTGTTGTCCATTGGTCTCCTCCGATATGAAGTGTTTGTCGTCATTAGCATGTATCTTCATTGTCCTGGTGCGTTTGTGGTGTGCCCAGGCCATGATCAGTATGGTCATGACCACACCCAGCAGTATGGACGCGCCAAAAGAGGCAAAGATGGCCGCTATCAGTGTGTAGTCCTCTGAAGGAGGAACTGTTGCTGTCACCAGTTGAGTGATTTGAAGGGAACTTGGATCCAGAGTGAACACATCAGAGCCAATCTGAATTTGTAAATTTAGTAAGCTTCTGGTCAACACGAAAAACAAAATGAAATGGACTTTGATCAACATAATACATTGCTACGTGGCCACACCCTATGTACAGTACATGTATGGCCACACCCTATGTACAGTACATGTATGACCACACCCTATGTACAGTACACGTATGACCACACCCTATGTACAGTACATGCATGACCACACCCTATGTACAGTACATGTATGGCCACACCCCATGTACAGTACATGTATGGCCACACCCTATGTACTGTACATGCATGACCACACCCTATGTACAGTACATGTATGGCCACACCCTATGTACGGTACATGTATGGCCACACCCTATGTACAGTACATGTATGGCCACACCCTATGTACAGTACATGTATGGCCACACCCTATGTACAGTACATGTATGGCCACACCCTATGTACAGTACATGCATGACCACACCCTATGTACAGTACATGTATGGCCACACCCTATGTACAGTACATGTATGGCCACACCCTATGTACAGTACATGTATGGCCACACCCTATGTACAGTACATGCATGACCACACCCTATGTACAGTACATGTATGACCACACCCTATGTACAGTACATGTATGACCACACCCTATGTACAGTACATGTATGGCCACACCCTATGTACAGTACATGTATGACCACACCCTATGTACAGTACATGTATGGCCACACCCTATGTACAGTACATGTATGGCCACACCCTATGTACAGTACATGCATGACCACACCCTATGTACAGTACATGTATGGCCACACCCTATGTACAGTACATGTATGGCCACACCCTATGTACAGTACATGTATGGCCATACCCTATGTACAGTACATGTATGACCACACCCTATGTACAGTACATGTATGGCCACACCCTATGTACAGTACATGTATGACCACACCCTATGTACAGTACATGTATGACCACACCCCATGTACAGTACATGTATGACCACACCCTATGTACAGTACATGTATGGCCACACCCCATGTACAGTACATGTATGGCCACACCCCATGTACAGTACATGTATGGCCACACCCCATGTACAGTACATGTATGACCACACCCTATGTACAGTACATGTATGGCCACACCCTATGTACAGTACATGTATGGCCACACCCTATGTACAGTACATGTATGGCCACACCCTATGTACAGTACATGTATGGCCACACCCTATGTACAGTACATGTGTGACCACACCCCATGTACAGTACATGTATGGCCACACCCTATGTACAGTACATGTATGGCCACACCCTATGTACAGTACATGTATGACCACACCCTATGTACAGTACATGTATGACCACACCCCATGTACAGTACATGTATGACCACACCCTATGTACAGTACATGTATGGCCACACCCCATGTACAGTACATGTATGGCCACACCCCATGTACAGTACATGTATGGCCACACCCCATGTACAGTACATGTATGACCACACCCTATGTACAGTACATGTATGGCCACACCCTATGTACAGTACATGTATGGCCACACCCTATGTACAGTACATGTATGGCCACACCCTATGTACAGTACATGTATGGCCACACCCTATGTACAGTACATGTGTGACCACACCCCATGTACAGTACATGTATGGCCACACCCTATGTACAGTACATGTATGACCACACCCTATGTACAGTACATGTATGGCCACACCCTATGTACAGTACATGTATGACCACACCCTATGTACAGTACAACTAATAATAAGTAACACATGACAGTACTGATTTCAAGTTCCTAGGTTCAATAGTGAGTTATCAACATTTAAGACCATCATTTGCTTTAAAATTATTAAGGTTGAAGCTGTTATGTGGTAAATATTATTTCTAATAATATTATTTCTAATAACCATCATAAATGAAAACACTATTTGATTTGGTAAGATTATTTATTAATGTGTTCTTTAAACTCAAAGTTATTACAGAAGAAGTGGTCATATAGCTTTGTCAAGTTTGATTTGTTGTTTAGAATTTTAATTAGTAAAAAACCAATCAAATTTTTTCAAAGTCTCAGCAATTTTATTCTGCAGTTTAAAAATGACATTAGTAATTAAACGTTGGCGTACATTTTGTCAATTTCAAGCTATTTGATTTTATTTTTTCAACTGCTAAAGATAAAAGAATCATAACAATGTGGTTCGTATTTGACGAAACATGGTTATTGTACACTCATAAATTCAAAATCCCTATTAAAAATTATATTCATTTAAAAGCGTTGCCCTCTTTCACTAAGACCTTGTACATGTGTGATTGAGTGTATGTGTTGTATGTATGTGTATGTGCGTGTGCCTGTGTGTATGTGTGCGCATGTGTGTGTGTGTGTGTACAGACTCCTATTCATTCCCAGACCTCATTCATGTACTGACACACAATACTTTCACAGACCTCTCCAGACTGCCCACCTGGTGTACATTGTGTTGGTCGATTTGCTTGGCAACGTCTGCTCTAGTGCCCTTGATCCAGATTGCCACCACACCCTTACATGTCGTTCTGGAGGGGACATCATTGCACGGCACAATAAGCTGAGAGACTGTTTTGCTAATCTGTGCTCCAAAGCATGCTTATCTCCTCAACTGGAGAAAGGTCCAGGCTTAGACTTTTCTAGGCCAGCTGATGTACTGGTGCCAAACTGGTCCCTCTCCAACCCTGCAGCTTTTAACCTGAAAGTCATCCGTCCGCTTAATACAGACTTGGTTCTGGAAGCGACCAGGCTACTCTGCAGAGGTTGGTGAGATTGGAAAGCATACCAAAAATGATCAGGTGTGTGCAAGGTTGAACTGGACATGCCATTCCATTGGTGGTGGAGGTCTATGGTGGTTGTGGGGATGGGAAGGCCAAGAATGCTTCTCTGGAGATTAAGAGGCAAGCCGTGCAAGTGGGACTATATGAAGCTAAGGCACTGAGCCAAATGTACTGCCTGCTGGCTGTAACACTGATGAGGCAGAATGCAAGAGCCATTCTCCTCAGATGTGCTCGTGCTTCCCTTCATGAGTATTAAACTTAATTGTGTTATCATTATTATCTTTACTTTCTATTCATATTATTTCTTGTATGTCATTATTCTGTGCATTGTGTTTAAGCATTATTTTGTTTATAATGAAACTTACTGATTAGTATCATACATGTATTTAACCTGCATATAGCCTTGTGCAAAAATATTCCTGCACTCTTATCGTTAACAGCTTCTGCTACTGGTCATTTGGTCTGAGAAGTAGTCCATGAGTGTGACAATGTACCTATTCCCCTGAGCAGTCACTGGGAGGGGGCCCGATTAGGTCGATGCCAACCTGTGACAAATAATGTGCATTGATCAAACACCACTAATGAATATCCTGGTACCAAACCTCGGACTTCACAGCAATTGGATGAAGAGCTGCATTCGCTTTAACGAATTTCGCAACGTTGTTGCGCAGACATACATCGCATGTTTTGACAAACTGGCGGATCTCAAATCCCATGCATCGTTAAAGACGATAATCTATTGCCAATAACATAGGGCAGCTACTACTCAGGGGCACTAGTACTATCATGCCTAGAGGTGACATTTAGGCCTAGGCAGATGTGTCCAGGATACAATGGTACCAAGTCATGAACGTCCGGGGGGTGGGGGGGGGGGGGAAGGGCGGGGGACAATTTTTTCGTGGGGACAACATGCCTCGATCAGACACCAGTATATCGAACGGTTCGAGGTTCGACTTGGTTCGATGTTCGGTTCGTACAGCTCATTAAATATTCATTGCATATAAAAACCATCACCAATAACTGTATGATTCGCTACCTAATACATATAATGTACATCTGTTTGCGCGTCCGCGTCTAATGTACAAAATTAGAACCGAAAATATAAGTCAATTACATAATGAAGTGCATGTAAGTGAAAAACCTGCTTTATTCATTTAACGCGCCCTATATGAGATCGTGAAAGCAACATTTGTGCATGCAAGCAGTGAGGAGGTGTTGACGATCGCAAGTGGTGCTAATTAAGTTATAAAATTCTTTTTTCCTCACGTGTTTGATTCGGACAGCGATGGCCATGGTGTCTCCAGCAAAGAACGCTGTATGGTGAGCTACTTACATAACAGACCTTACATGTAACTAGATTTAGGAGCGATTGCATTTCCTCCGTGGTATCTTTTGCAGCGTACTTAAAATGAGTACTCAACGCCGTACACGTGCCAGTGTGTGTGCTTTTATTAGGTAAACTTGTATGTGTCTCACCTATCTTTGCAGTAGTTTCAAGATGTGAAACTCTGCGAGCTTAACTTAGCAAAAACAAACTTTGCCCAACAGTATCTGCAAAAGGCCGGTTCAAACACATAACTTAAATGACAGATTCAATCAGATCATATGGCCTTCGACGTAACCAAAACCTTAGGACTGACATCGGACTTGACCGGAGTGCTATAGAGAGCTGTCCAGATCCTGCAGCTGACGTTCGTGAAGATGCTCATCCACCCAACGTTTTGACTGCCTTCGTTTCCGCTGTAGCTAGTTAGCTATCCTTTTTCGTCCCTGTAATTGCCAGCGTCTTCATCGAATTCATCAAAAATCAACCAGTCTAGCTATGAACTTTAGGCCGTACAAACTTGATTATTAGTTTCTCGTCCGCCGAAAGATACAGGCGGGTGGTTTTACTTATTTCATTATCGTTTTTAATTTTTATTTTGCACGCCTACTAAAACTTAGCAGCATTCAATTTCAAAGCAATGATCAAAGATAATGTAATTGAACAAATACCAGAGATCATGTATACATATTATGTTTAATTACTTTATCGTTGATCATTACTTTTAAATTGAATGGTATAGCTAGAAGTTTTAGTAGGCGTGCAAATACATATACTTTGCAAAAAAACACATGCACAAAATAGACCTCTTTTTAAAAATAAAATAAAAAGATTACAATGCAAAAAAACACATCCACAAAACAAATGGGACAGTTCACTATCTTCTTTGATAGGCTCCTTGGTTTGGTTGCACACAGAACACATGGGATATAAAGACTCAGAGACTTGGACAAAGTCTGCTGTTGCAGCACAGCACATACATATGTCCTCATATCCAGCAGGAAAATATATAATACTTCAATTCATCCCCACATCGGTGGGGATATAATTGAAGTATTATTGACTCCGATGTCTTTGTTGATTCTGTCACCAGGTACATCTTGGTGTTCATGTTGTCATTGGTAGCACCCTGACACCTGATGGTTCTCGATGCAAATTGTCGCACTGACAGAGGCGCTACTGTTTATACTGTAATCCTGACCTGTTTAGGCCACAAACAATGGGGCCATCAATCTGGTTTAGTAATGTGGTTGCAGGCACACTATGAATGAATATTCTAGTTTTATGAGAAACATACACAAATTTTGAGGGTGACAGGATTTCAAATTTCCAATTTGTCATTAATTCAATCATAGTGTGCCTGCAACCAGATTACTAAACCAGATTGATGGTCCTATTGTTTGTGGCCTAAAGAGGTCAGGATTACAGTACTAAACAGTAGCGCCTAGGTCAATGCGACAATTTGCATATCCCTCATTGAGAAAATATGCCCTATAGCGATGTTATCTAGGGTCTTATGTTATTAGCGATTGCTAGAACCCACCGCTAATAAACTGTATGCACACCTCCCCCATACTGTATGTACACCTCCCCCATACTGTATGCACACCTCCCCCATACTGTATGCACACCTCCCCCATACTATATGCACACCTCCCCATACTGTATGCACACCTCCTCCATTCTGTATGCACACCTCCCCCAGACTGTATGCACACCTCCCCCATTCTGTATGCACACCTCCCCCATACTGTATGCGCACCTCCCCCATACTGTATGCACACCTCCCCCATACTGTATACACACCTCCCCCATACTGTATGTACACCTCCCCCATACTGTATGTACACCTCCCCCATACTGTATGCACACCTCCCTCATTCTGTATGCACACCTCCCCCATACTGTATGCGCACCTCCCCCATACTGTATGCACACCTCCCCCATACTGTATGTACACCTACCCCATACTGTATGTACACCTCCCCCATACTGTATGTACACCTCCCTCATTCTGTATGCACACCTCCCCCATTCTGTATTCACACCTCCACCACAACTTGTATGTTTTGGGATATGTTTTATGTGCTTCATTTTCAGTTTAATGTGAAATGTTTTATGCACATTTGTACGGTGATTTATTTGGACCTTTATGAACATGCAAACCCCTGTTTGGTATTTGTTGAAAACGAAACCCTAGTATTGTTATTTAATGAAACCACAAAACTGCATGATTGTATTTTTATGAAACCCTTGTTATTGTTCTGTGTTCGTAAGTGATCTCCATGGATACCAGGCATGCCTAGACTTTTGAAGAAACATAAACAAACTTATTGATCTACATACACAGTGTTGGTGGATATGGCTGTGAATTTGTTGATGTCCCTCACGATGATGACTACTGTGTCATCTGTCTTCTCCCTGCTCGAGACCCTCAACAAACCAAGTGTGAGTGTGCCAAGCTGTACTGCAAGTCATGTTATGACCAGGAGAAAAGCACCTCAGAGACATGCCCCACATGTCAGCAACCACTGGATGCATTTCCTGATAGGAAGAGTGCTAGAAAGGTCAAAGACCTCAGAGTGAAGTGTACATCCACCAGCTGTCCCTGGGTAAATGAGTTACGATTGCTTGCAGATCACCTTGAAGTATGTGTATATGTTTTAGCCCCTTGCACTAATGGCTGTGGAGACCATATAATCCGTGACAACCTTCCCCTTCATAATAAAGTGTGTGCTCTTAGGAAACACACATGTAAGCATTGCAAGTCCAAAGGGACATATAAGGAGATGACTGGTGGCCATCTTGATGAGTGTCCTGATTACAAAGTTCCCTGTCCCAACAATGGATGTAGAGTTAGCATTAAAAGGAAGCAGATGGATTCACATCACTTGAAGTGTCCATATCAGATTATTGGTTGCCCATATAAGGAAGTGGGATGTACCTACACTTCACAAAGACGAGCCAATACAATGGAAGACCACAAAGCCAACTCTTATGGCCACCATCTTGATCTAGCTATGGTACAGCTGATTACGCAAGAAAAAAGAATCCATATGACGGTTATTAGGATGCCTCATTTCAATTGGTTGAAAGTGAGCAATAAAACATGGTACAGTCCAGGATTTTATACCCATCCCTGTGGCTGTAAGATGTGCCTCCGGGTGGATGCCAATGGAGATGATGTTGAAGGTACACATGTGTCTGTATTCATGTGCATGATGAAGGGAGAGAATGATGATACCGTCACATGGCCAATCAAATACAAGTGTACAATCACCCTTCTCAACCAGCTCAAGGATGAAGACCATTACTTATACACAATCTATTATACTACTGATGAAGCAGATGATGTCAATAGCAGAGTGCTCAGTGGTAAGAGGGGTAGCGGATGGGGTGTCCCTGAGTTCATTCCTCATGATGAGCTGGACCTCCAGGAAGATGAAGAGTGTCAGTATTTGAAGGATGACAGCCTCTACTTCAGAGTACAAGTGGAAGTCCTTCCAGCCTGCAAGCCATGGCTGATGGTAACTGTGCCATCTGAAGATGCATAGTCATATACATGTTCATTTAGTACTATTGTTAGATGCTAACTGTCCACTGTATTCCCATCAACATCTTTTAGTAATGTCCAAAGAAAACTGTTGCATCGACTTGTACGTTTCGTTTCTACCAACTGACACAAACAGTTTGAAATTTTTATTCAAATACAACATCTATTTGGCTAGCTAGTGGTCTGTTGGAATGCATTGTAGTAGTTATTGTGATGGTGGGGTGGGGGAGGAGGGATGTAGGGACTGTCAAAAAAGCATATTTGAAACCATTCACACCAAGATATAGAAGCCATGATAACATGGCCGTACTAAACCATGACAACGTACATGGCCGTACTAAGACATGCTACCATGCATTTAGAGAAACTCAATTTATGATGTGAAAAAAAAGGGCTGCATTTTCTAGCACACATGGATCTGAGGCACCAAATTATATGTTTCGATCGAAGCATATAATTTGGTGCCTCAGATCCATGTGTGATGATGAAGAATATACTGATATGAGTAGTCTGGGGATTGTAAGGGAATAGTGGTGTAAAGGAAGGAAATAAGGGTCTAATAATAAGGGGAGATGTAATAGTCTTATATTTCACCCATTTGTAGGACATTATGCTTGTGTGCGATAGGACTATTATATTTCCCCTTCTTGTTTCCTTCCTTTTTACACCACTAGACTATTGCCTTCCAATCCTATAGGCCACTAACTTTCTCATAGAGAAAGCTTTTATAACTTGTGTAATTCAGTTCCTATTGGACCCACATGGGGCTGTTTACAACACTCCTCAATTACCCTCTTTGCTACTAGCTGGCCAACTGGCTGAGGATATGAGTATATGCAAGCCTGCACAGATGACAGGTAGGACCGCAACACAGGCGTCAGAACCGGTTCAGTAGGTCCGGTGGCTGCCGGACCAATATTTTCCCCCAGCCATTGAGAGCCAGCCCAGACCTCAAGGTATAAACCTTGACAGTAAAAGCCAAACACAACTTGAGAGAAAGGGTTACACTGTAATCACAACATTTAGTATTAACTGATATAAGAGACACTTCATACAAAAACGCTCGCGAATACTTAACATATTTCTCTATGAACTAGCTATGATACAGCAATGCCCAGCACTGCACAACTGGCCAGACACAACAAACAGGTTCTCAAACTAAATTGCAGGAAATTTTTATGATTGTCTTGAGGGACGAGATTTGGGGACAGACGAAGGTATAAGTGGTATGGTTGGTGAGGAGCTGTAGGAGAATGAAGAAGATACGCCATCATGGTACAGTCATGATTATGATTAGCAACACCATGTAACAATGAAGTTGTGTACATATAACATGTGAGTACTGTGTAGCTGCATATAGGGTCAGTATACAGCTACCATGTCATGCGTCATACAGGGAATCTACAGTGATACATGATGCAGCAAGTTTCTCACAGAGCCTTCTTCAGTTACATGTAGGTTACAAATTTTAATTTTCTCCATAGCATTTTACAAACCACTTTGATTCATTATGGGCCACATTCTCCCTATAACTTTGGCAATTCAAAATATCAGCATTCAGAGGATTAGGAGGCACATATGGCCTCCTAGCATGACTAGGTTATAATCTATAGGTTAATGTGGGAGAGACCAGGCATGAACCATTGGACCACATGGACCACACAGAAGGTGTGCAGTGGCGTTCAGAGTGTTAATTTCTTATTTCTTTCATTCTAGACATATGGTCTCTGTGATTTCAGGGGGAATGGAGACCAGAGGCCAGGAGGAGAGGTTAGGGGGGAATGGGGACCAGAAGCAAGGGGGCTAGAGGGGAATGGGAATTAGAGGCTAGGAGGGAAGGGGGGAAATGGGGACCAGAGGCTAGGGGGGAATGGGGACCAGAGGCTAGGGGGGGAATGAATGGATTTACATGATAGAGTATATGCCATGCTGTACTTGAATCTTGTGGAAGATGGTTACCGTTCTATCTGGTGGAAGCTGTCATGCAGCAAATGCAAAAAATGGGCATTGTATATTGCCTGTGGCGGTCAGCAACAATTGAAATATGAATGCTCTTATTTATTATTTATTACTTGCAATGAAACCTTTAACGACGACCATGGAACTCACGTATAGAAGAACTTGAACGAACTATGGGGACCAGAGGCTAGGCGGAAAGGGGGGGGAATGGGGACCAGAGGCTAGGAGGGAATGGGGACCAGAGGCTAGGAGGGAATGGGCTCTCCACAGGTATTTGCTACCCAAGCTCACAAGGGGGTGTGGTTACCTGCCTTGCCACCTTCCCAAGCGGTAGATAACCCCAGAACTACATGTGACTCTAGCTGAGCGTTAGCCGGGACCAACTGATTGCATATTAAATACAGCCATACAACACACTACTCAGACAACCATACACATATACTATTAGGTAAAATATTTGATACAGTTGCTGTACATGCAGGTAGTCACAGCGGAGGTGACTCACACAACATCACAACAAGCCACTCACTTCCCAAGCTGTGCCAGGGAGACTGGTGCACGCCTTGGCTGATCACGTTTAGCAAGGGACCTCCCCTCTCCTGCATCCTGTGAGTCCTCAGTATCCCTGTGAGCACAGGTCCAGGTAAGTGACACATGTAACACATGGGATAAGAGGGGAGGGGAGGGGAGGAGAAGGGGAGGGGAGGGGAGGAGAGGGAGGAGAAGGGGAGGGGAGGAGAGGAGAGGGGAGGGAAGGAGGGGAGGGGAGGAGAAGGGGAGGGGAGGAGACAGAGATAAGAAGGAGGGTGAACGTACATGTAATCTGGGACATGAGGGGATGTCATGGTGGACAGGCCTGGCTTCCTTGAGGGTACCAAGATGTGTTTGACCTCAATGTTGTTGCCATGACCACCAGGTTTGTCTGCCTTAGTGATGAACTTCTGTAGAGATATTAAACATGACAAGTGTCCTTATGAGCCTCTGGTGTGGGTGTGTGAACCTTTACCTGCTGTCCATTGGTCTCCTTTGATGAGAAGTGCTTGTCTTCTTTAGCGTGTACACATATCTTCATTGTCCTGGTGCGTTTGTGGTGTGCCCAGGCCATGATCAGTACGGTCATGACCACACCCAGAAGTATGGCAGCACCAAATGAGGCAAAGATGGCCGCTATCAGCGTGTAGTCCTCTGAAGGAGGAACTGTTGCTGTCACCAGTTGAGTGATTTGAAGGGAACTTGGATCCAGAGTGAACACATCAGAGCCAATCACAACCTAAAAAAAAATGGTATTGTGCAATTTGTAAACTTGGTATGCTTCTATATTTCAAAAAATAAATTAAATGGTCAACACGAAAAACAAAATGAAATGGTCAAGGTCATAATACACTGCTATGTGATGATGTGTGGGGTATGACCTGGCAACTATTAATTACTGAACAAATGACATCAGGTTGACGGAACAGGACACTCCAAGTTATCTCCTCCTCCACCCCACCTAGCAGGTAACCATGGCAATAGGTAGTGACTTACAGTGATGGTGGAGCTGTTGAGTGCAGCCAAGGTCTCCTGAAGAGCAGGCTCTGGAGGTGGGTCTGTTGGCTGACGGTCAAGGATATCCATGGAGACCATCAGCCCATTGGACGTTACCTGTCAAGAGATATTTAAGGGCGCGTCATTTAGGATGGGGTAGGCATGTTAGCTGGACAGGAGGGTACATGACTATACATCCTCTGTCCACAGTAGCATACTAGGACTTATTATAGTACGTCACACACCAAGAAAAGTGACGACATGTTCATGTGTACATGACAGCAATGTTATTAAATGCTACCCTACCGTTACAGTCACGTTGACCAACCTTGACACGTCAGTGTTCAGTTGGTTGCTCAGAGCACTTGTAACCAACGAAGTCATGGCAGTAGGACTCAGTGAGGACACACCCCTCACATTCCCGGTCAGAAGGAAGGACACGTGCCTCTGGGCGGTGTCAGGGGGAGGAGCCACAACAGTGAACACCACAGACGTGGTCGCCTCAAAGTTCTGGACAGCAAAGCTCAGCGTTAGCTGGTCAGCAGGCACACTGACCCTCAGCCTGGTGAAGTTGGCCTTCCCTGATATCAAGGGAACTGTTGTGACTCCCTCAAGAGAAGGAGCACTGGAGAGGGAGGGAGGGAGGGAGGGAGGGAGGGAGGGAGGGAGGGAAGGAGGGAGGGAGGGAGGGAGGGAGGGAGGGAGGGAGGGAGGGAGGGAGGGAGGGAGTGATGGAGGGAGAGAGTGAGGGAGTGATGGAGTGAGGGAGGGATGGAGGGAGAGAGAGTGAGGGAGGGATGGAGGGAGAGAGGGAGGGATGGAGGGAGAGAGGGAGGGATGGAGGGAGAGAGGGAGGGATGGAGGGAGAGAGGGAGGGATGGAGGGAGAGAGAGAGTGAGGGATGGAGGGAGGGGGAGAGAGGGAAGGGAGGGAGGGAGAGAGGGAGGAGAGAGAGAGGAGGGAGGAGAGAGAGAGGAGAGAGAGGAGGTAGGAGAGAGAGAGGAGGGAGGGAGAGTTAGGGAGGGATGGAGAGAGAGAGGAAGGTAGAGAAAGAGAGGGTGGAGGGAGTGAGGGATGGAGAGGGAGGGATAAAGGAGTGAGTGAGAGTGTGTGAGTGTACCGTACAGCACAAGGTGACATGAGATAACAGTGTAGGGGCCATTTGAGAGCCATCCTTACCTCCTTGAGCTACCACTGTGGTGGAGGGTGGCTGTACAGTTCCATGGTGTGGTGAGGCCAAGGTTGGTCACCACGTTGCCAAGGGAATCTCTCAGGACCAACACAACGTACACCAGGTAGCCAGTCTGGTGAGGTCATTGTGAGAGTATAGTGTGTCAGTACATGTGTAAGGTGTGGGAATGAATAGGAGTCTGTACACACACATGCACACATGCACACACACATACACATACACACATACATTTATACACACACACATGTATATACAGACACACATGGCAATTTAGTGCCCATTCGTGCTTATTTTTTAAGAACCAGAGAGCAGCACACAGCACTCATTTTTTTTAATGCTCACCTTAGCACTTGGTTCCTGTACCACCACCAGGATGGAGGGTATGGTGTAGTTAACTATTTGCCCAGGTTGGGTGAACAGTGCTGCAGGAACTTGCGGAAGGGCCGCAGGGGTTACGCCACTGAGACTGGCATTTTGGTACTGAGGGGGAGCTTGGGGCTTCTCTGGCGGGTTGGGTACAGCCGTGGCGGCCACTGAGAAGCCCAGGATGGGCGTTTCCATGGTAACATTACTAGGAAGCTGGTTGGTCTGTATCTGTTGCAACAGCAGGTGAGAATATCATTAATTACATGTTACACCTTGTGGTCATGTTATCTGGTCATTTTTCTAACTACCAATAACTACATGCTTGAAGGTACATGATGTATGTTTACATATAATGAACCCTCCCAGTCATGAGTTTGGTCCAATTGAAAATTGCGGTTGACACCTCCATGATCTAACCATTACATCTGGAACACTATACTTCACCACATTACACATGTATATTGCTTGTTATACTAATATGAGCATTGACATGTAATACATTGCGTGGAGAAATCTCTAAATGCCCATTGGATGCAATACTGCAGTACGGACGTGACTATTTCACAGGATTAGCCTGTTACCGTGCAGCACAAGTGGAACAGTTGCATGTTACGTTAGCCTTTTAGACCCCCCAGAGCTCACCAAGGTGACCAGCTGGTCGTCCAGAGAGTACGCCTGCTCCAGTGCCTTCAGCTGGGCGTTGTACTGCCCCACCCTCTGGTTGAAGGCCTGCACACTTGCATTGTACTGCTGGATGAAGGAGGACACGTCCAGTGGAGGGTCAACGTTGAGAGTGTCAGTGGAAATGCTGTTGGCTGAGCCACTAGGGAGGTTATCCTGTGGAGGAAGGGGTGTGTGTGTGTGCATGTGTGTGTGTGCTGAGTGCAGTGGCTGCACAAAGTACCCACTACTACACTACAAAGATACACTGGCTAGCTATTTGTGCACATTATCCAACACACTGGGCTGGGGCCTCATTATTCAAGTTTGATTTCTTGGGGGTCTACCTACTACTGCTCCCCTTAGACGTGGATTTTTAAAAGATAAATAAACATAACCAGCAAAACCTGCTGTTGGAAATGCGCACATGTACATGTACCGACCTACACACATGCATGCACAAATATAATAAAAGCACACACACTGGCTAACTATTTGGGAACATTATCCAACACAGGGCTGGGGCCTCATTATTCAAGTTTGGGGTCTACCTACCACTGCTCCCCTTAGATGTGGATTTTTAAAAGATAAATAAACATAACCAGCAAAACCTGCTGTTGGAAATGTGCACATGTACATGCACCAACCTACATCATACCACCCCCATCATACCACCCCATTATACCATCCCATCATACCACCTCCATCATACGGTTCATACCACCTCCATCATACCACCTCCATCATACCACCTCAGCATACCACCCTCATCATACCACCCCCATCATACCACACCCATCATAGCACCCCATCATACCACCCCCATCATACCACCCCATCATACCACACCACCACCCCCTTCATACCACCCCATCATATCATACCGCACCCATCATACCACACCATCATAGCACCCCATCATACCACCCCATCATATCGGCTTTCGAAATATCATTATGGCACTAAGCCTGTGTTGTAACCCTGCAATGTAAGCCTGGGTACCCAATAATCGTCTTTTCTTTGAACCAGATTCCACCCTGATACCATCTGATGGGGCGGCATTCAGAAGGTGGAGCCTCACAGCCATGTCCCAGATGTCAAATACCGTTATGTTGAAACGTGTTCTAATTACCCATCTAATGTCCAACTTGCTTTTTAATTAATTCGAACGTTTACATAAGTACAAATATACATTCTTATTGTGTTCAATTTCACTAATCTTGCTTCTTGGTATTGAGTTCAATGTTTTCTCCACTGCCAGTTTGAGATTGAGACACGGCGCAAGTTGGATTTCTTTCTGCTTGACCACTTGGGCGGCTACGTTCTACCGTTTCTGGTTGGTTGTCAGTTTTAGGTTCTTCCATCGTTATCACTGTGTCGTTTAAACAATATTTAACTATTTCAGTATTGGATGAACATATAGAGCCACAAGAAGACGTCATGCAGTCACAGGGTGATGTCCAGCACCATGACTTCAAGCAGTCACAGCATGACTTCAAGCAGTCACAGCACGACTTCAAGCAATCACAGCACGGCTTCAATTTTTTATTTTTAGAGCATGACGTTAAGCAGCATTCATTTGAGCTGTTATAGCAGCATGAACAGCAACGGTTCTTGTTTTGTGCTGGTTTGTTTTCGAGGCACTTGTCCCAGCAGTCTCTCCAGCGTTGGCAGCATGCCGTCCAGCAGCAAGCCTTCAGGCACTCCCTGATGCCACTGCAGCATTTGGCTTTCTTCTTTATGTCTCGCCTTACACAAATGTCGACAAATCCTAAGAAGGTTACTAGAACCACACACCCTGATGTGACGCCGTAGAATGAGATAAACACGTCATTGAGAGCGATGGAGTTATAAAGACATTGTACGGTGCCCGGTTCAGCCAAATATTTTATGTCCTTGACAGAGCAATTGAAATCCTTCTCTATACCATACACACCACCTCCAGGGCCAAATTCATAATGGAATGATAAGGACATTGCAACAGCGGCTAAGAAAAGCTGCAGAATATTTTTAAAACAGTAAAAAAACTGCAAAGAACAAAAACAATTAATATTAATATCGTTATTGTTTTGTGCCGGTCGCGTTTTCTTATGAACACTACTACAATATAGCACCATTGAATACCAAGCGTAATGTAACAAAACTGTTACCAATCCTTGGCCGAATACGAGAATGGGCAACATATATGTCTTCCCTGGTACATGGTCGGCACAGTACTCATTGATGTAGGATTGCTGTCCAGAAGAGACACTGTTGCTGCCAATGAAGCATATCACAGTTCCGCGGCCGTTTGGTAGCAGGTTGACGAAGGAGTCGATGACGATGAAGGCCAGAATGAGATAGGAAAGGAACAGAACGACCTTGTCGGCAAAAAATTGAACGACTTTGTGACCGGCCAAAAAGATGCCGAAGTCAGGCTTCATATTTCTGGTTGGAATAAACTGTTTACTACTTCAGTACTTTTACATATAGCTTTAAATGCACCCCTGCCGACTTTATAGTACCGCTTGTAATATTCATTGACTATTGAAAACGTTGTGAGCGCTTCGTAACTGCCCCTTTTCTTCAACCACTTTATGGAACAGTGTTCAGCAAAATCACCTTTATGATACTTCATCAAATTTTCCAGGACGAGCAAAAGAAAAGTAACGCTCGCATTGAAATGTATAGCTAATTATAAATTCAGTACCTAATAACTTTATGATGGATAGTCCAATTTTGGATGCGTATAAGGACCATCTGATAGAAACTCCTTGGAGTTTACGGAAAATCCCAAAATTTGAAAACTTGAAAAAACCATCCAGAAGGGTGATTTTGCTGCACTAGCCTCTCCACTCCCTGCCTACTTCTTACCTTCGCTACGTGTACCTAATACCTTCATGCTCACTTAATAATTAAGAGCTTCAACCTTGCTTTGTTACCCTAATGGAGGGATGGGCACAACCTGAGTACCCAACCCAAAGTAAGGAACTTTGAATGACGCACTATACAGATGCTCAGCGAAGGTGAATAACCAAGAGAACACGAGTGCATGTGCATATCATCAAGCAAGTGAACACTTGAGGTAAAATGACTACTTCTTACCTTCTTTACGAGGCTACGTGTACCTAATACATGTATACTCACTTTCAGTCATAATGATTAAGAGCTTCAACCTTGCTTTGTTACCTTGGTGGAGGGATGGGTACAACCTGAGTAACCAACACAAAGTAGGAAACTTTAAATGATGGTACCTTTTTAAAGGAGGAGATTGAGAGTAAATACTACTCAGCACACGCCTGCCGATCGATGCGAAAATTCGCGTATAAAAGGCGCTTGGATCCAACCGGAAATCACGTGAGCTCAACATCCTCAGAATGGCGTAGTTTTGTAAGCTGTTAGGATTCTCACCCAGACTTGCTGGCTACATCGTTTTTACGTTGTTAAGACGGGCAGATCAAGTACTTCTTAGTACTCTATCGCGCGCGTTTATTTGTTCTCGAAACAGACAGGTCCAGCAAAGTATTCAACACGCTGATAGTAGCGTTCCGCTTGCAACCAGGTGCAAGTAGTTGCTTCGCTTCCTCAAATCTACTCAGAAACGTTTCCTTTTCCTCTTGAGAGGAAAAGGACCCTTGCAGATGCAGTCTAAACCTAGATTACGTATCTTCTGGTGAAGAGGTCGCCATTATACGAACATGTGATCCAGTTTGTTAACTTAGTGTTACGAACTTCAAAAATGGTATTGTTGCATGAAATGGCATTCAAAACATGCATGCGTGCTTGAACTTGTACGCTGTAACTATTGTTGCCAAGCCTCTAGCTCTAAGCCACCATTTTTAATCAAAAACATTCGCACGGCCGGTTGAAATTTTTGGATCCATTCTCCTTTTATACGCCAACTCCTCCTTTAACATAACTGTCAGTTGATACTGCAGCCCTGGCGACTTCAATACCGCTTATGTAATATTCATTGGCTATTGAAAACGTTATGGGCTTATTTATAGTGCTTCGTAATCCGCCCCCTTTCTCCAACCACAAAAGATCTATTCCTGTAACAGGAATAAGTGGTTGGAGACAGGAATAAATCTTTTGTGGTTGGAGAAAGGGGGCGGATTACGAAGCACTATAAATAAGCCCATAACGTTTTCAATAGCCAATGAATATTATATAAGCGGCATTGAAGTCGGCAGGGCTGCAGTATCAGAGATTATATTATCTCTGGCAGTATCAACTGACAGTTTATGTTTAAAAGGTACCACATATGGAGAAATCGCCCATACATCGGCGGTCATCTTGCATTTTATTTCAAATTGAATTCTAAATGACCTCGGAAAATTCTAAAAATTTGTCTGAATTTGAATTGTAGTTTTTATTGCGTTGCAATAAAGCAATGTTATACAAAAATCAAGACAAAAAAATAATTACCGTCGTAGTCTCGTTCCCGGGCCAGGGTAACTGGTAATTACACTTTAATTATAACTGCTCAATTAATGCCATTTTAATTGCGCGTAGTTAATAAACTCCTATTCTGTTTACAAGAGGACGCTAACTAATCGTCACTCAGAGTCGGTGAATCGTCATATTCGTTGTATACCCCAGCGTCACTAACGTGACATGACGCTATTCTAGCTTCAGCGTCGGCGTCAGTGTCACGTCACTTTAATTGTTTACAATATGACGATTCGACGACGCGGGCACTGACGCTGACGCAACATTCAGCTAGCGTCATATTGTAAACCCGGCTTAACGTGTCAAGCCAATAGCAGCCCCCCACCCATCCGACAAGAGGTGGATGTGTATCAATTATTAATAATATTAATAACAAAACTCGGACTTCGGCCGCGACATATACTACCCGTTTACCAAGAACTTAAGCGGCAACCCCGGCCCTATAGCCTTGGGAACCCATGCATTGCCGTAGTTCTCTTTCAAGATATATATGGCTACCGTTTTATTATATTTGTACGCTCTAAGATACTGTGACGTCACGTTGATAACGTCATAGCAGGCCAGGGCCTGTACTTTAAAACATAACCCTTGTTGTGTGATAGCAATTCATGCATGCAATGATGCATATTCAGGGATCTGGTCCCAGCCAAAAGTTTTTGGGTAAGATTCTTGCCAAGAAGAGCAAGATCTTGGCAGAGACCTAGATCTTGCTAGGAGGCTGAGATCTTGCCATATCTTGGGTAAGATCTTGGCTGGCATAATCTTGGCACCTTGGGCAAGTTGGGCAAGATCTGGTCAAGATCTTAGGCAGGAATCTTGGTGTGTGTGTGTGTGTGTGTGTAGATGTTGTATGCTCATAAGGTTTCTTGACCACATCACATCAGTAGTGGTCATGTTGTGTAAACAGATCCCAAATTGATTTTGTCACATCTCATGTAGACAATTTTGTAGCCAGGCAGGACAATGTCCCATGCCATGCCTTACACACACATGTGTGAATCATCATGAAAGTCCCCTCATGCTGTGCTGAGCTATTTGTGGCATTTGCTCATTGCGACAGAAATCAGTATATGTGGAGAGAACTGAAATGGTCACACTACCAAACAAATTTAACACACATACATAAAAAGTTTGATTCCTGCACATGTTAGTGACCTCCATTCTCTTCTCCAGACCGTACTCCAATATGGGTTGGTAGGCATGGCTCTGAACACACACACATACACACATGGAGGAGGGGCACATTAAGATGGATATCTGACATCAGCAGTAGTCTCCTGGGCAAGTGCCTTCATGAGGCCAGCATCTATTTCAAAAATCATGTAATAATACAAAGACAGAGACAAACCCAGAAGCACAGTTTAGGATTATCAGGTCTCTGTCAAATTTGTGGTTAAATGGATGCTTCATGCAGTGGCCTACAAAACCACACATCAATTTCAAACCCACATGTCTTTCAAGCTAAAAACGTCCTTCCTATTTTCAGGACTTACTGCCACACCATTCTTTATTTTAGAAGAGATCCATCCATCCTGTGTTGGACTGGTGTGTTGTATGTACTGGACTGGTGTGTTGTATGTACTGGACTGGTGTGTTGTATGCACTGGACTGGTGTGTTGTATGTACTGGACTGGTGCGTTGTATGTACTGGACTGGTGTGTTGTATGTACTGAACTGGTGTGTTGTATGCACTGGACTGGTGTGTTGTATGTACTGGACTGGCCATACCAGTCCAAAACACCAGCCCAGTACATATACCAGTACAGTTCAACACACCAGTCCAGTACACAGGGATATACCGCTCCCACCCCCTACCCACCCCCTGGTTTGCCACTAATTTGACTAACCACCCCCTGGTTTACATGCTAAAACTCCATGGCATACCATGTAACAGTGCAGAGGGAAGACTTTCACCCCCCTATATTTTTATATACTCCAAAACCCACCCCCTGTTGCAAACTTGGCGGTAAATCCCTGGTACATAATACACTGTATGTGCCGTGTTGTATGTACTTGACTGGTATGTTGTATGAGGGGGGAGGAAAGGGGGTGGAGCATTGCCCCTGTTCCTTTATTAAAGAGGGAGGGTGATGGTGAGAAGTACTAGACACCAGTGTACCATCCTCAGAATTTTTAAATTTAGGTGAGATCCCCCTACACACACACCCTACACACACACACACACCCTACACACACAAACACACACACCCTACACACACACACATACACACACACACACACACACACACACACACACACACACACACACACACATACACAAACTAGTAATGAAGCCTTGGGGAAGCCATGGTATATGAAGCCATATGTGTGAATAGCTCAGCATATAAACTTTCCAGTGGCCCAGTCCTTACAAATCTATTGAGATAGGGTTTCACAGCCACTATCAAGGCTTCCTTCCAGTAAAAAGCTGCAGACCCGACCATGTACATAACAAAAAAACGCACACATATAATACCCACACAAGCACACACAGTTTGCTATGACGAAATGCAAAGTCTCTCATTTAAGACATACAACATACTCGTCCAGTGCATACAACAGCACAGACAACACACTTATATTCTTATGAACACAAGTCCAGTACATAAAACACACTTGTCCAGAACTTTCTATACACCAGACCAACTCACCAGTCCAGTACATACAACACACCAGTCCAGTACATACAACACACCAGTCCAGTACATACAACACACCAGTCCAGTACATACAACACACCAGTCCAGTACATACAACACACCAGTCCAGTACATACAACACACCAGTCCAGTACATACAACACACCAGTCCAGTACATACAACACACCAGTCCAGTACATACAACACACCAGTCCAGTACATACAACACACCAGTCCAGTACATACAACACACCAGTCCAGTACATACAACACACCAGTCCAGTACATGCTTGTAACACGCCAGTCCTGCACATTAACAACACACCAAACCAGCACACACCAGTCCAGTTTATACGTTCTTAACCCTTAAGGTTACCAAATATTAGTACGGACTAGTGTAAGGAGCTCACGGTGTGTAAAAATAGAATTAAATACTGATGTGGCAATAAGTCCTGAAAATAGGACGGACATGGGTTTAGCATGGAAGATATGTGGGTTTGAAATTGATGCTAGTTTATGATCGTTATATTTTATACCACAAACCTGGTTTTGTCATAAAGTGTCCCATATACTAGGAGTATTTTTCACATATTAAAGCACGCATGCACCCCACACACAAATACCAATACATACATACACAAAGAAACATGCGCGCACACATAAACACAAAGAAACACACACACACACACACACACACATGCACACACATTCACACATAAATGCACCACCAAATACACACACACTAAAGTACACATGCACTAAGAACAGCCTAAGTCTTACGTTCCGGCACCAAACAATACTTTGTTTTGAATCATGTGCCTTCAGGCTCACTCAATCTGTCATCTGCGTGCTACGCCACCTTTGGGATAGATAGAAAGATGGAAGAACAGGGAAAGAGAGAGAGAGTGATGGAGAATTGGGGATTCACATTTAGCCATGCACATACCTCGCATTAAAACAACCACACATACATGCCTATAAATCCAACCATTTCGAATGGTACAAATTCAAGTTCATTTTGAGATGTAGTGGCCAGTGTGTTAATTTGATCCTATTAAATATCAGCAGAGGTAGTTGTTTACACAACCCTTTGCCCTATAAGCCAGGCAGAGAGTGTTTAATTCTCCAGGTGTGACCAAACTATTTATGGAAAGATAACATCAACTCAACATAGCATGATTTAGGGAGGGAGGTGCACCCTTATTAAGTATAGCACATACGATCAAAGGCTGCAAAACTCTTTATATGTAATGTCAGGATTTTGGTTAAAGGATTTTGTTACATTTAGTTACATGTTTTGCACAAATTGTTGGACACTATCCCTTAGCTAACTAGGACTTACCCACCACCCATAATAGCCATCCTTTGCTTCCAACATTGCACCAATGCTGCACACGTGCATGCCAGACAGAATGGCTCCATTGCACACTTTCAATTGGAAAAAAAGGTCACACGTTTTCTGATTGCAGCTTTGTTCACATACCAGTGCACACCATTACGTTTGAGTACAGGGTAGTGTGGCTAAGTTGGTAATGGACCAATATGTGATAATAATGTCAACTATTCCATGTGAACCCAATGATGTTGGTTTGGGAGCATTTCAAAATGGCTCAGCCATAAGTATATAATGTATTACTAACCATAATTTATTTTTATATTTAATGTTGGGACAGAGCAGACTGAGAGACTGAAGTCTCTTCATACCACTTCCATATCATGTCTCACATGCACCCTCCCTTAATTCAAGCTAACAAATTTATCAAAGTAGTCCACTACATTGTATTGTAGTAGGGACCTGATCCATAGGTCAGATTATCAGAGCCTGAAGTAGTGGTTATCGTTAAACTATTGAGCAATACATTTATGACCCTCACATCTACATGTACCACATATTTTTATTACCTGTGTTTTGTTGATAGAGGGTGGCAATTCATTGCAGACGATTGTGG